>JAVLUZ010000144.1:1288277-1607763 GCA_036768485.1 Mermis nigrescens
GTGACCTAGTTTACAAATCACGAGCAGTGGTACCCATGCGTATTCTGGGAGACTGAGGTTTTGACCCCCACCAGAATTGTCGATATTTTGTAAAAAATGGTAAAAGTCATAAGAAATGTGCCATTTTAAGCGTTTTTAGTCCGTTTTCGGCTCAAAAATATCGAATTTTCGGCGCTTTGCACCATACACACATTTTTGTCACACTATATTCTATTTGCTCAATTTTTTAAAAATTTTTCTCGATATTCATTTCACGTTTGTTATTTTAGAACGAACGAGCATTGTCTGAAACGTCAAAAAACTTGTTTTTGACGTGTACCCAGGACCAAAAAAGGCACTTTGTAAAAATTTTTCGGAAGTTGAACCCCGTAATTCCTATGCTGTACATGTACCATGGTAACCTACCTTTACATATGTGGATATCGAAGGAAGCTTTGCGCTTAAAAGCGTGATTAAAGAGGCGTCGTAAAAATTTAAATTTGTTTAGCTTTTTTAAATTGTGTTTCTGTGATATTTCCGTGAAAAACATTGCAACTTGAATTTTTATTCAATTGGACATATTTTTCTATGAGATGACGGAAATCAGTTATTTCTTCAGGGTTATTTTTTGAAAATTAATTTTGTCACTGCCCTATCTTCGGAAAGAACGCGAGTATCTACTAGCGATAATTAACAGTGCTTTGTCCTGTTTGGAGATCGAAAACTACGCTGTAAAAAAGCCATAATATCGAACCTAATTCGTTTAATATTCCATTTATAAACAAAACTGCATTATCATAAAAGACAATCTGTATCGACCGATCTATCAATAGTAATTAATGTAAACCTCAGTGTTAATGTAGAAAAGGCTGCAAATCTGAAAAAATATCAGCTAATGGCATAGTTTGCCTCTCATTTTCCTTAATTGCATCTGCAAGCGAACTGTAACTAGCGAAACCGTGTCATTAAAAATTGATGTCGTAGAAGGGTGTCAGCTATCAGCTAATAGCAACTTGTGTTTCACTTTGCCAATCATCCTGAAGAAATAATTTTAATTGCCTTAGAGTTTTATTTATAAAAATTAATGTATGTACGTGCCAATTGGTTTGCAAATTTGTCGTAATGAACATCTAAAGGCCTGCAGGTTTAATTTTCTCATAGCTTAAGCCAGGCTTTGAACCAATAAATATTTTGTTATCATAAGTTTAGCATTGGCATTGGATATCAGACAAGCTTAAGCCTGTAAGTCAGGTTTAAACCTGGTAATATACGTATAAATACTTAAGTCAGGTGCATGCCTGGCTTAAGCCTAAAAACATATTCAGATCAGTAATAAGTGCGCTAAAAAGATTTTAAAACTATTTTATATTATTAATTTATAGGTTCAAAAACTGGTCGGAATGTGCACGCGAATTTTTCTGCAGTTTTTAGGGAAAGTTTTCCCTTTTTAAATTAAAATACCTTATTCAAAATTAGAATTATTTTGAAATACTACAAGAAGCAAAGACATAAATGCGTTCTTTATCTCAATTCAAACAATCGGCTTCTAAAAATTTCAGATCTCAACGCTTTTTAAATTATCGCGCGCAATTAAGAATTCGTGGGATTATTTCGAATTCAACATAGTTCAATTAAGTCGGTTAATTAAGGCAAAAAGCGTAAATTAATTTAATTTTATGTGCAAGCGATCTAGATGAAAAAGGACATAGGAAAACGATGACTCACTCATAATATATAATACATAATTTATTATTACCCTTTTCTTATCATTTATTTATTATTATAATTTATTATAAATTTATAATTGTTTTTAGTTTGTCATTAAAACTTTTTTCTATTTTTCAGAGTTGCTTTATTGTCATTCCATATTTTTGCATATGCATTCGAAAGACAATCGATTCGACAATCGATGTGAATAGCATGGAATGGGCATGGTCAGCAATCGATAAATTTAGGGCAAAATTTGTAGCGCTCGGCCAAAGATCGAGCATCCACGGAGTTTCGGAAATATACTACGCTAAAAGCAAATTTTGGGCGGTTTGTTGGTGTTTAGCTGTAACAGCTGCTTTTTTGACAACAGGATACCAAGTCCGTGAAGTCGTACGTTGAAACTTTTATCAGTAAATTGGTTTGTTTTGAGAACTTTTACCAAATAGACTCGCACATGTATCAACTCGTTGAAGTAAACAACAATTTAAAAAATAAATTAAATCTTTAAGTATGAAAACTAAATTAAATTAAATTACAGCAACTAAAAGTTCTCCAGATGGAAGCACGATTAATAGAGATGAAATAATAAGCGGGTACATACATATGTACGCCCGCACGTATAAAATCAGAAAAAAAATCAAAGAATTGTAAAGGTAAACGAGTGTCAACCGTACATGTACAGCACCGAAATTCTGGGAGTTGGGCGCAGAAAATTTTCAAACAGTGCCTTTTTTGGGTTAACAAATGAGAGCACACATCGAAAACTTTGTTTTCGGACGTTTCGGACAATGCTCGTCCTTTCTAGAACATAAAAACGAAAAAGTTTCGAAAAATATCTTAAAATATCGAGTAAATTGACCAAAATACGAGTATAGTCAAAAAATGTGCATACGGCGCGAAGCGCCAAAGATTCGATACTCTAGAGCCAAAAATGAGCTAAAAACGCTTAATAAAGCACAGTATTTAAAATTATTTCGAAAAATCGATAATTCTGAGGCTCAGATATTTAGCAGGGGAAATCACCATTCTGTGGGTCAAACCCCTAAGAACACATATGGTGTCAAAGTCAACTGATCCGTTTCTAAATGTATAGTCTCAGACAGGAAAGAATACAAAAATAAAAATACTAAAAATACGTCTTTGAACGCACTTTTCGTCGTTGAAACCTTGTGAAGTCTTTTATTAGTGCAATAATTAGATGACTGAGAGAGATACCTAAACTTTTTCTGTCATGCCCTAGTTTATATTGATCACTTTCATCGATTCAAGGAAAAATTTGAAAACGAGGAATTGAGGCCCTTTATTTGTCATATTTAATATATGACATAACAGTATCTCATACGTATGCCTGTTGATTTTGTATAGAAGAAGAAAGAAATTTTATTGCTAATAAACCAAACTGATAGAATATAGAATGACAACTTACATAATATATACAAACATATTAGTAACGGGACATGCGAGTGAATGGAATGACAATTTTTACGCGCGCAAAAAATCAAAATATATAGAGCGCCCGAAACGCATTTAGTCTGCTAATGCAGACTTGTAACCAAGGCGTAAAAAGGGGGTCATATTTCTGAGTTTTAAGAACATACTGCGGTAGGGTTAACAATCATTAAAATAGTAGATTTAAAATTCTACTAGAAAGGGCCTCACAACCAGACATGCACTTGGGGGGCTGGGGGTCTAGACCATCCAGAATGGAAAAATGGAAACTTTTATGAGAAAATGAAATAAATCGAAGGCCAAAAACGGACGAAGATTGAAAATTTCGTTCGAAAGTGCTTCAAATTGACCAGAAACGGTGTAATACAGTAATCTTAACGCTATTTCAGCGCTTATACCAGTTTTTGAGGTCATTTTGGCCCAAAAAAGCTCAAATTTTGACCCTCCTGATCAGTTGACCCCGCACCCCTCAGTTCAGCCATACATACTATTCATCTACCACACAACTTTGTGTTTGCTTCTCAAGTCTCACCATGCAAGGGTCATACCATCAGGAAATAACAATTAAAAGTTGTGACTTCCTTTAACCTATTCAATTCACTATAGTCTGTTTCACACAAGTTCGGTCACAAAGATTAAAACCATCACCGACGATAAGCTGACAGATTGCGATTATAGCATTGATTTGTTGTATAATTATCGTAACCCTTAAATTATCGGAATAAAAATTCTTAAAATTTATGCACAAAATTACGTAAAACAGACTATAGTGATCGCCAGACATGCACAACATGCGAATGGTGAAGGATGAAACCTTAAACTGCCTTAATTGGGCATGGTGGATACGCATCGAAACATCATTTTTGGCGATGTGGATTATCTTTCTAGACAGTAGAACATTGAAAAATTACAATAAAAAAAAAATTCGAATAAATTTCACAAAACACAGAACACAGTCAAAAATGAGTACATAGTATATGGCGCGAGCACCGAAAATTTGATAGTTTTGATAAACCGGATAGCTAAAACCTTTTCTACAAATGTTTCGAAAATTGCGAATTCAGGATGAGGGCAAGAAATAATCTGGGTGTAGGGGGCAGGATGAAATCTTTTCTGGGGAGGCGTGAAACCCCTAACCCCTACCCACAAACCCTTTCCTCCGATCACGTATGTATATGATGATTGCCCCTTGATCTTCGCTTAACAAAATTTCAAAACAATTCAAATTATAAACTTGTATGCAAAGTTTTAAGTAACAATACGTACATAAGTATCTATTATGTATGCAATTAAAGGTGCATCAGTACTTCAATCAAAGCCTTTTGACGAATGCAATTACAGTAGAACCAGGACAAGCGCTATACCCTGCTATCAGCTTATGCTACCGGCATTGGATGTATTGGGTGGATTGGGAAAAAGCCAAGAATCTCGGTTTTAGCCGCGAGGCTACGCTTTACGGTTTGTCATTTATAAATACCGTGATCCGCGAAACCCCCTTTGACGTAAGCAATCTGTTATTTTGCACTTGCGTACTATACGAATTTATCGAATCTTTGTCCAATGAAGTGATTTTTTAGAGGTGAAAAGATGCGCTATGATGTCAAAAATCGTTTGACCCTTAAATTTATTTTATTGGCTTTGCCTTTTTAGGCTAAATTTTAAGCTCCTGCAAATTTCATGGAAAGTATGTTGATTTCAATGGTACAATAAAGATTTGATTCATCTAAACAGAAACGAAAAATTGGAATTGGCATATATGTCACTACGCATGCTGTCGCAAACTGGCGTATTCGACTTGTCTCCAGATTTTATAATTTTCCTTTTATAGTGATGTTTTTTATTTACTCATTCATGTGACTCAGATATGGTCCGGGCATGCTCGGTATGTTTTAGAAAAGCTTAACATTGACGGAATGGACTGCTTTGGGTAATTAGCTTGAACTCAGGAGCAATTAATTTAGCTAGATTCACCTAACGTAAAACTTTGTATAAATGCTGCGATAGCGTAAAAGCTGTCTTTTCTTTCTGATTTTCGGTGGAAAAAAATATATGGAAAATTTAAAGCTAAAAATGGAAGGAACATCAACAAAATTTTATGTAATAACTGATTTACTGCTTTAAATAGTTCGGCACAATGAAGCTCCCGACCGTCCCTTACACCGGCTTACTCTCGCAGACCGGCCACATTTTTTGCTATGTGTATTTTTTTCGTATAATTTACGTGCTTATCTTATACCTTAATTGAACGCAATTCATTAGCGATCAGTTAGTTTCAGTCAGTTATTTATTAATTAATTTAGTCGTACTATTTTGCTTCACAAAATCTTGCTCTTAATGCACTCTTATCTATAGGCATGTCGTGGCAAGATAATTTTTATACTTTTCTCCAACCCACTTAAAACCTTACGAACTCTAATCCTAATTTAATTATCTGCAATATAATATCGCTTTTAAGGCTCGTATATCGACTCAATATTAATTATTAATTGGTAAATTATTAATTACGAATCGAGTATTAAAAAGGATGAATAAATTAATGTCGTTTTTTTACCGATTCTAGATCACTGAAGCTAAAATCCATTTCTTGGATACTATGCGACGAGCAGGATTTAAATCACTTTCCAGCTTTTATGCTTCCATCGTTGCGTCATCGGCGAAACCGAGCGAAGCAACATCAGACGAAATGGCGAAGAATATGAGGAAAAATATACGAGCTGAAATTCTATTCAGAAATAATCAGAATTTCCTTTGTTTTACGACAACCGGAGAATTCATAAAAGAGTAAAATAGCACTTCATGGGCCGATAAAGATAAAAAATGTTTAATAGTTTGAAAAAACTTATTGATAAAATCATTCGACTTGATAAATTTTCGACTTTTTCCGATCGATTTCGTGCATTTTTCATTGCATGTTTCACGAAAGCTCTCAATGATATTTGAGGAAAAGTTATTAGATGAAATTTTCTGATCATTTTGATGATTTATTTATGAGTGACCACTTCTTTGCGCTTTCATTGTGTCTCTATTTACTAACCTTTAGTATTTTTATTGATGTCAAGAGTTGACTGTAATTACGGATTATATCAATGGAGGCAGGCCAGTCCAATAGCTCGATAGTGTACATGAAAAATTCTCGGAAGGCCTAAAATTTTAAAATCCTCTAAATTCTTCAGCAGATCTCAAAATAGACTATAAAAAATACTGACTGAACTTATAAAAAGCAATTTTTCATTAGAAAAAAAGAGTTGGATGAAGCTGAAATTTTTCGGAAAAAATAGATAATTATGCATGACATTAGTAATTATGAGTGATATATTATTATATTAATTGAAAAAGTTTTATCTAGAGAATTCCATTTTTACTTGTTTTCTAAAATAATATTCCCATTTTTTATTTAATTATTTCAATAATTTGTATAAATATTGTTTTTATTTACTTTTATTTTTATCTATTTTATTATCTAATTTCTCCAACAAAATATATCATTATAGAGTCTTGACCGAATTAAAGGAAATCGCTATGGCGAAACATGGAATCCTAGCATCAAACAGACTAAACTTCATGATGAAAGACCCGAGTTTCAAGGCCGTCAGTGCGGGAGTAACCGAAGCAGAATACAGCTTTTACATCGCTAGTTGGTTGGTGCAAAAGGCTCATTATTCGTTAGCAGAAAGCGATTATTTTGGAAATAACACCCACTTCGTTATGCCAGTCATGTTGTACATGGATAAGAATGACGAAGAGTACATTGAAGCAGAAATAAGCAACGCGGTTTTTAAAATTAGGTACGCAAATACATGTTGGCGTACGGGAAGGGCCTTGGGAGAGGTTTTACACCCCTCCAGGAGATAAACCCCCACCTCCCACGCACATTACTGTCGCTGCCAGAATTCCATTTTTAGTATACATTTTTTAGTGATTTTTAGCGGTTTCACCTAAGCAGACCCCCAGAATTTTCTTGCTGCCCATGTAGACATGTACGCGAGTAGATAAAAGAAATAAAACATTTTTTTTGAAATACCTGAATTTAAGGTTTTATTGGAGGTACTTTTCTAATTCTAGCGCCTCTTGAAGAACAAAAAACGATGAGTAAAGAAGAAAAGAACAAGTACTTTATGTTCAAGTATATTTAGTGTAAATGACAATTCTTGGTTTTTATGGTGTTCAATCATATCACCTAACCACATATTGTCACACGGCAGGGATTAGGACTACCAGAATGCGAACCAACCAGAATGCAGTAGATCCAAAATGTGTCTTCCTGTCCCATAATGTAGGCGCCGTTCACGTTTGCACCCGAATTTTCTACCGGCGCTAAACAAATTTGCAAATTTTCTTCATTACCATCTTTTCGAATAAACGAAGTTTTATTTTTAAAATTTTTATTTTTTCTTTAGATTTATAATTACTATAAATTGTTCTATGCATTTTAAAATGGACGGTCCATAGGCCAGCAATCTTTCTGCGTGCGTTGCTTTCAGATTCCTATCTGTATCTGTTTCGATAATTCTTGAATTCAGATTTATTTTACACGCTTAAGTTATAACCGCCTTTCAATAAAGATATGAAAAATGTAGATAAAGGCTTCACTGGAAATTATGAATGTGACCAAATTTCCTCTTTTTCTTTATCCGGTTTCGACATTTTCTAATTTGAAGCAGAATATTCATGAGTGATAAAAATGGATGGGCCTAATTTCGATGTCGTGATCTAATATCAACATAATCTCATTTTTTACTAATTGTGTTTAGACAATTGTCAATTGTCTTTTTTACCCGCCCTCGTATCCTTATGACGTTAAAGAAGGGTTCAAGCCTGGCTTATATCATAGAATACAGACGATCCTGGTTTTTGCGATTCACATCTACATATACATGCATAGTATAGAAAATCTAATAGGGTGAGACCTAAATTTTTTTTTAAATTTACTTTTTCTGGGCTGGAAAAAGAATGAATATGTGCGAAAAACAATATTTTCAAAGCGTTTATGATGCTATACCTTCCTTGACGATAAGAATATAAAAATTATTAAGATAAATTCAACGTATTTCGGCTAATTTAGCCGAAAGTGGCTGTTTCTCGCAAAGGACCGAAAATAGGAGTATTTGAAATCGAACGTTAACTAAAAACGCTAAATGCAGGACGTTACATGTTTTTTTCAAAATCGTGAATTCTCGGGGTCAAATATTTCTGCGACGGAGTGTAGGGAACCCCCAAATCGCCATCAAAAATGTTATTCGAGCGCCTTGCTCTGTTCGATGTACGTACGCATGTACTGTCAATAGTTTTGTTACTTCGCAGATAGCTTTAAAACTTTCTTTTAATTTATTATTTTACGAGGGGGTCTCCCCGGAGGTGTGCCAAAATTGATTTTCAGGATGACACCAAGGGTTCATCAATGGATCAATAGCGTCTCGTACAAGTGCCAAGAAGACTCACGAAGTATCGTAACAGATCGTCTGTGCTTAGAAGCTTGTCTAGCCCGGCAATTCGTACCTAATCAATTTTGTCCGGTACTTTTTGATGCTTCCCTTGTTGAAATGGACGTTCCTGATCGAGTTTGCTCGTTGGGAATTTATTTTCTAAAGGACATAAGAAATCGGTCCTCCTCACCGACAGAAGGTTCATTATAAGTTTTATGCGTTCTCACTATAGATGTTCTTCGTCGATGAGGCACCTCATTTGCATATATCTTCAATATATGGAAGGGCTCGAAAACTTGGGTATTGTTGACTTCTGTGGCCACTTTAATGAGGGTAGGGGTAAATGGTCTCCGATTTCTGGCCTATAATGGCAAAAAGCACCTGAAAATAGCCAAAAAAAACACGAATTTTTGCCCAAAACGTGGTCAAAAATTTTCTGACCTAGGGGGTCAGAGAGACCACCAACCTTGAATGGAGATCCTCAGAAACCCCCTGATGTATGCATGATGACTGAATATGTTGCTTCTTGACTCGATGTTTTATCTTTAATTTATCCTCCTGTTTACTGGTCGATACTGAACATTTTTCAGTCATCAAAAAGTTGAATAAAAACATATAAAGAATTTAACAAAATTGAACAACCTTAATAAGTTTCGTTGTATTTATGGTTGAATATTTTATTTTTTTAGTGTGCACAACCTTGTCTGATTATTTTTTAATAAGTAGTTCTGATTTATCCTGTGCTAGGACTAATTTGATTGTTTGCGTGATATTTTTTCATTTTAAAACCCTGCCGACAATCTTATTGATCGGTCTGCATTATACCGCAGGCAATTTTTGAGGAATTTTTAATATAATTTTCACTTTTACCGACAAGCTTTCGTCTGTTTTCAATAAAATTAAATTCTCATTCACCTAAGATTTTAGTCGCCTAATACTCTATTTGATTAGGCGTTTCACTGGAATCAGATGAGTTGGATTTGCCATATGAATAAAATAATAGATCTCAGTAGGTAGATGAGATATTGTTTTTAGAAGCACTGCCGTTTGTTTTCGATCCAACCGATGAAGTGATAACAAAACATTACTTGAACGACATCGAGCAGAGCGTATTAAACGGATGGCGTGACAACAAAGATAATGTTGATCGGAAGGCATATCAAGACTGCAAGACAAAGTGCCCGGAGGTAAACTAAAAAGTGGGAAATCCCAGCTAATCAGGCACGTAGCTGTGGGGGAATAGGGTGGTCCGGACCCTCCAAAATTCAGGAAAAATCGGAAAAATAGGACTTTTCACACGTTATTTTGTGCTGTATTAGGCTTGGACCCCCCAAAATTGGTGTAGGTCCCCCAAAATAGGAGGACCAGCTACGTGCCTGCAGCTAATTTGTCCCAAAATTTATCGCCATTTTGCTAAAATTATGAATAGCAGACAAATATTTTCATTTCATTAATTGGGACATTTGATAAAAGTCCTGACAAAGGTAACTAGGTATAGAAGTATTAACCCGCGGCTTACTACTTACAGGGTCTGTTCACATAACCCTGTGTTCTTTCTGTCTAGAATTTTCATCGACATTGTGTGTCGACAAAGCATACAGTAATTCATTATCTCAATTGAAAGCAACCATTAAGGCCTTTCCGTTAGTTGAAGCTCATTGTTGATTAATTGATGCACTGCTAGCTTATTTAGAAGAAAAAATTGAACAATTTATGTAAACAACTGAATAAATATTAAGTAATCTAGAATTAATTATTAAAGACTTGGAAGGAAATGTCGATTTTTATAGGTACTCTCATATGCTTCTTTGGAATGTACGAATAATACATATGTACGTTGTTACTTTCTCCTTCAAATGTCCAGCCTTTATAATCTTGTGATGATCAAATAGCATGGCTAGATTATTACACTCGTAGTTCTTGGTCGTACGTACATAGGCAAAAAAGAAATTTCGGGGGATGTGCGTAGATGGGAGAGTAGACCCTTTCAAAATTCCGGCACACCCCTGAGGTCGATAGACCTCGAAAAATTGAATTTTAAACATATTTTCGGATTTTTGTCGGTTCTACACCACCCAGACCCCAAGAATTTGGCTGCTGTCCATGTATGGTCATAAAACCAGAAAAACTGCCGAAATTCAATTTTCGGGATCCGTCGAATTCTGTGGGGTCTTTCGGATTTGTGAGGAAAGGGGTTCGAAACCCTTTTGCCCATTTCCCTCCTATATCCGTATTTGTCATAAATGAAAGTTACAAAGAGCTATAAATCGTTTTCAGCGAATTAGCGATATAGTTATGAAACCTTAGTGAACGCTTAGATCTTTATGCACATATAGGCGTGCGAGCAATGGCGATACAGTATAAGAACATCGACTGAGCCATTCGGTCCGCTATTCCGCAAAATGACAAGGAAAAATCGGACAGACTTCATCTTCACATATCCTATTGAAACAAACATCCTTATACTCATTGAGGTAAGCACGCAGGTAAATTTATTGACTGAAACACTGGAACAACTTTTAAATTTTGGATGTATCTTCAACAAAATTTCCATTTAAATCATTCATCATATGCATAATGTACGAATAGGTACACGTACTAGTCTTGAGCACACGTGAGCGTGGGGAGTTCGGGGGTATGCCCCCCAGAAACCAAAATAACCTCCCCCAGAAATCAATTTTTAAATTTTTTTCAACTTTTTTCGCAATTTTTTGATGCTGATGGATAGTGCCGGATGAGAAACGTTGAAAAATGGTGTTTTTCAAGGTCATTTTTTGACCTTTGCAAAATCTAGCACCCGCTGATTTTTTGTGCTGCCCACCTATGGTCTTAAGCGATCGAGTATTGATTACACATAGGCGATGGTGGAGTATGGGAGTCTGGTGTAGAGCCGGTTTCACGATGGCGTACTTCGGCAAAGTCGACTTTGGAGCTCAAACTCAATTTTTCTGGCAAAAGATCGACTTTAGAAAGTCAGCTTGAAAAATGGTGTTCGCAACATGAACTTTGACTTTGACTTTTCCTAGACGACTTTGGAGCTTCGATTGTAGCCTATGACAGCTCAAACAATATACCTTTACTTCAATAATATTTCTTAACTCTACTTTTTGTAAACACTAATATTTGAAAAATTAGTCTTCTGTGCAATTTTATATTAAACGCTTATTTTCATCTAAGAATTTTACTCAGGTCTATAGCTACATTGTAAAATCATTGCGTACCAAACCTTAAAGAACACGCCTTATACGCAGCAGGATCATAAAGTTAATATGGAAGGAATCTGGGTTCCCCAACCCCACCCAACCAATGTTGGTCGTCTCATTTCCTGCGCAAGGGCTGGAATTTCTTATCATCGTCAGTTTTAAGCAAAAACAAGTTGCGTTTTAGGTGATTTCTAGGTGTTTTTGTACCGCTTTTGGCCAAAAATTGAGAATTCTTTATTTCACACGTAACTTGCAACAGACTGTGACTAGCAAAGTTATGCAGGAAGTCTGCTAACAATTACTTTGTTTGAAGCTCAACTTTTTCAAGCTTTTAGTCTTATGAGTCTCAATCGATTTCTCGTGCACATACTTATTTGCTTTCATTTGCGTTCATTGCAAAAAACTTGAGTGGACTTCGATTCTTTTGTGATAGAGTAATTAAAAAAAGACGACTGATTCTGAATAGAGTTCTTGAATTTGACTGAAAGCCCTGTCATATAAATGGACTATTACTAGTTTACAGAACCTTGAATGTATATAGGTAGTCTCGCATTGCAGAGGAAAACAACTTTAAAAGAAACACATTCTAAATAGAACACTTAATAAAATAATAAGTGCAAATTGACATTTAAACGACTCAAAAAGTTTTTCGAATTGAATGTGGTAATAAGCTTCGAATTATTGATGAAATTATTTCTCAGGCAAATACTCTACGCATTTAGTAGCCGAATCAGGGCTAAAAGAAAAATTTGCTGGCTATTTTTTCAGCCGTCCGAAATTCTGAATTACTGATTTTAAAAAGTTTCATTCGAAAAAAATAACGTGCGTACTTTTTGCACTGATGCGTAGAAAATCGGCAAAGTGAAAATTAATATGATAATCAACAGGTCGAGGCTCATACGTGGGATCAACTCGTTGGTCACATTGGAGGATTGGTCGGCGTGTGGACTGGCGCTTCTGTAATTAGTTTTTTGCAACTGATTTACATCTGCTTCTGTGTGACTGCTGTTGACGATCACGATTCAAGCGCATTCGACGACGAACAAAGCCCAAATGAGGCGAAGCAGTAAATTTTCAACTCGATTTCTCCAGATTTTTCTTTTGTTTGAATTCGTCTTGTTTTTTCAGCAGTTTTTTTCAATTGTTGCTTTCATATAACTATTATTAGGTGTATTTGGTGAGTTTTTAAAAATGTGGTCTGCGGTAAATAGTAGTACAACGATATCAAAATGATGGTAGCAAATTTTCGTGATTCTCAGATTCTCAACGGTACTGTCTAGGGTGGCCGTCCGTCCTATGTGGCCGCCCGCCTAGCCAGGCCGCTCGTCGAGTCCGTCCGTCCAGGATGGCCGTCTACCAGTTTATTACATTTCTCTGTGGAGCCGTCCATCCTGTGTGGCCGCCTGTCCAGCCCGGACGCCGTCCAGGGTAGCTGTCACACGTAGGCGTGGGGAGGGGCAGGTTTGGGGTATGCACCTTCCCCAGAAACCAAAATACTGCCCCCAGAATTCAATTTTTAACAATCTTTTTGTTTTTTTCCATTTTTTTGATGCCAGTGGATAGTGGTCGATGAGAAACGTTGAAAAATGGTGTTCTTCGCCATACCGCCATCCTTAAGACCTTTTTTGACCTTCGAAAAATCTTTCATCCCCCAGAATTTCAATGCTGCCCACCTGTAGTGATCGCCCCGATTCGCTAGATGGTGTGTCACTCTTTACGTTTCTCGACGTCCGAATTCGGCGACTGCCCCTATTTTCCATCTAATATAAAGACAGGTCATTTTTAGTTGGCCGAAAAATTCCTTTTCTCCGACCGTCGCGATCCTCCGACTTGTTGTATGAAAATCGCTTTTGGAAAAGATGGCTTAAGGGTAGTCTATGTGTTTGTTTTAATGAGTAGCATAAATAAATAGGGCTTATTTAATGCAGGAATCATTATGTTACTATTCTGCCTTACCCAAAGACTATTAACTTGGTTATTTAGTAAATTTGTGAATGTACTTGCAAAACTGCTCTGACACAGTGCGTAGCTTTTGTTTCCTTACATTACGATTCTCGTTTCATCGTGTTCGCTGTGCTAAATAATCTAGTAATAAGTGATAGGTTTTCACGTATTTACTCTGCAAAGTTCATTCAAATATATGCGGACGGCCACTCAGGACAGTATAATTAAACCATTTGAGCTGCCATCCCGGATGGGCGGTTAGGCTGGATGGACGGCCACCTTAGAAAATTCACGCACTAATTTTGAATTCATACAACATGGGGTGGCCACCTAGACGAACAGTCAAGCTGGACGAGTGGCTAAGCTGGAGGGGCGGCTAGCTGGACGGATGGCCGCCCGGGACACAATCTTTTCAATAATCGGTTATGTAATATGTACATAGATAAGCAGAATCATGTAAAAGCATTAAAGTGGTTTTCCGGAAGCTCCATTTCGTTAAGTGTGGTATCCGAAAGCTTGCGGTTGTCAACCATTAATCACATTATCAGATTCTGAATTTTGAGCAACATCATTATAGCTCCCTAATAACACATAATAATACGTTTTAAGCAATATCATTATGGCTCCCATAAGAACACTATTCATTATGCATTTATTTACAGGGTGGCTAAAAACCAGTAGCATATTAGTCCTTACTAGCAAAGAAAAATGCTCCGATAAAAGATGGATATACTAGGGATTGTGGATTTTTAAGGATGTAAAAGGAGGGGACTAGGAAAAAGCTACCTATGTATTCGCCTAAAGTCGCAAAGTCTGTTCCAAATCAGACTTTCTCTAAGCAACGCGAAAAATCGAAGTGTATTCTGCAGCCTCTGAGAAGGTGTAACCTTCTTTAAATAATTTTAATGCTTCACTATACACATAATCCAAAAATGTATATTTTTGTAAATTGCCTGAAAGTTGCAATATTGACTTGGTTCATGTCGTGGTTGATAGAAAACTACCTGCAATTGTATTTAAATCTGTTTTATTTTGTTATCATGAGCATTATAACAAGCAAACCTAGCGCCAATTGGTTAGTGCACGCAATCGTTGCGGGCATGCAAGTCTATGTACATACTTGAATGCATCGATGTTTGCTATTTCATTCAATTGGACTGCAAAGTCTCTCCAGGTTTACTCCACCTTTATTTCATATAGATACTGCACATGCTCATCGTTTTTTTTGGATCAACACTTTACTTCAATTTGCAGGCCGGAGGATATACTTCGATTTTTTCCGTTGCTTAGAGAAAGTATGATTTTTAACAGATTATGCGACTTTAGGCGTAAACGTAAGCAGCTTTAACCTAGTCCTTCCTTTTATTTATTAATAATCCTCTATCCCAAGTATATTTGTCTTTTCTGTCTCATCGCAGCATTTTTCTTTGCAAGTATCCTATTTTTAATTAGCACGATTTGATTAAATCATTCATTAAAGACATACGGTAACATGCCACAATAATGACAGCAGTCCAAGAACGCGGGAAACAATATTATTCTGAACATCAGCATTATCTTTTTTAAGCAAGACAACCTTACCTTATTTGAGAGGGTGAATAATTTTCTGCGCAAACCTTACGCAACAGATGGGTGTGAAGAAGACGTACACTCATATTCGTAATTCTGACATTACATGGAGCATTTTGAAAAAAGCTCCTGCAGCGCCCTGAAAGTAAACTTAGATTTTGTGTAAACTTTACATAACTGCTGCGTGTAAAGAAAACATGCAGTCAGATTCGTAATCCTGTCGTTAAAGCACAAATTTAGGAAAAATTTACGTTTTGCAGGATTGAGTGCAAAGAAATGCGGCCTCTGGAAAAAAATAAAATGTAAACTTAAAACATTAACAATGAATAAATACTGCAAACTTCATACAACTACTGTGTGTAGAGAAAATTAACACCTAGACTCGTAATTCTTAACTTACATAGTTTGAAAAAGTCAAGCTTTTGCAAAGCCCTAAAACTAAAGTTAACATGCAGAGTAAACTTTACACAACAACATAGTGTAAAGAAGATTTTACTCGGACTCGTAATTTTGATATTATTCTGATATTACGATCAAATTCCTGACAATGACCTGAAGACAAATATATATTAGATTTAAACCCCTTTACACCACTGTTGAGTATAAATAGACGCGCCCATCTGGCGAATATCGTTTGATTCCTGACACATTTTTCGAATTGAGATCATGTCCAGACTCATAAGCGGAGATCTTGACAGACAAAAGCTAACCAAAAACGTCTTTTTTAACTATAAAGCTGGAATTTTGCACCATCAAAATAAATGCAGGATTGAGTGCAAAGAAATGCGGCCAAGTGCGTTGCGTAACCATTGACATGTTTCAAATTTTTAAAATAGTCTGCACAATTCAGTCCATACCCGAAGTAGTTGACAGACAAAAAATAGCAAAAATGTGCTTTTTACCCTAAAGTTTAAATTTTACACTATAAGAAATAACTATGTATTGGGTTTAAAGAAACGCGCCCAAATGCTATGTTTAATCCTCTAGACGTACTTTATTTTCCTAATACTTTACACTTTCTGATGTACAACCGGCGCGGTCGACAAACTGAAAGAAGGTGAAAACGTACTTTTTGCGGTCATCTCCTGAGTGTAAACTCTAAACCGCAAAGTTCATCGTGTAGCTCTTGAACCTCAGTACTTTTCCATAAATAGGTTTTTTGAAGACTTTTACACAAAAAATTTGGCAGACATAAACACCATCGAAAAGTCGACCAAAATGTGTCTTTTCACCTCCAGATTTTCACACTCCTTACACTCCCGCACGAAAACTAATGCGAAGTTCAAAAACAAAAAGTGTCATCTGGAGCATTCCTTCCTCTACAATTCAAAGCCATTAAATTGTTTGAGGCGTTAATACTGAATTGTTCACAAGTCGTGTAAAAAACCGTACGAAATTGCTATATGTTATAATGTTACACAAGAACTTTACACGTTCTTTACACAGTCGGTATTGAGTGTAAAGAAAACCAAAAAACACGGGCAGCGATTTTTTACTTGCTCATATTCATGCTGGTTGAGCTGCTTTCGATTTGCACTGAATTAAAGTCGTTTGGGTCATGAAAACATCGACCAGAAGCATATTTGTCTGTGCAGCCTTGTAGCTTTACAATATTTTACGGCGGCTAAATGCAATTTCTTTTATTCTAAATCCATTCCAGTTGTCCATTCTTGTAATTTGTTTCGTGGAATTTTGGGCCAGTGCGAAATAATTTAACTTTAATCAAAGGTTTCACGTTTTGGCCATTGTTAATTAAGAACGTTACCCGTGATAAAGGTGCTGCTGTTCTATAAAGGCAAAATAAATCAAAGTAAAAATAAAACGAGTAGTAAACAAATCATTTTTATTTCACATAATGGATGGAAACTGCGTCAAATTATCTTTTTTCGGACAGAGTCATACTGTTGTTCTAAAGATAGCTTGTTTTAGGCAGAATATCTGCAAAGAATAAAAAAGGATTTTTTGCCCAATTTAGTATAAACTAGAAGCAGTTCATCCTGGATAAATGAAGCTTCATCATTTTCTTGCAGAGGTAACAGCTTTTTGAAAAAACCACATTCTATTTAGTCAAGTATCGGAGAAGTCATGAAAGCAGTATGCCATTCTTAGCCACCCTGCATAATTAAGGTTTGGAAAGGATAAAAAATAGAGCAGAAATTAACTTCCCTCTCAGTTGATTATGCACACGTCTTCAAATTACTTTATTTGATGTGTGTTGTGCGTTTTTGACTCTCGATGCATTTTCCCGCGGAAAATTCATCTTATGTAGACTCAAACGCTGAATCAGATATGCACATCATTGGGAATTCCAGGGTATAAAACCAAACAATTTTTTCTAAAGTGCCCTCTATGAGCTCAAAAACATCATTCTTGGCGTTTTCTAAAACGTAAAAGCAATAAAAGTTACGAAAAATACCGAAAAACTTAAGTAACTCGACAAATTGTCAAAAAATGAATGTATAACTACAAAGTGTAGAGCTTCTAAAATTTGATACTTTTGAACAACCAGACGGCTAAAAACGCTTAAAAGAGCACCTTTTCTGCAATTTTCCGGAATATTCGCGGGAGAGCTAAAAAATTATTGGATATGCTCTGGACTCTCAATAGCTCGAAGGACCGCTCAGAATTTGACAGATTCTCTAGAACTAAGTTTTCGACAACAAAAAATATTTTTAGCGTTTTTTTGTTTTTTTTTGCGTAAAAAAATTGTGTTTGCCCTAACCATCAAATTTTTGACACTTTTTTCAATGATTAAAAATTTTTCGACCAATGTTCAAAAGAGCTGGTCAGTATGGTTGAAGTCTATACGAAAGCAGGTTTTGCCAGCAAATGTCGACGCTGTGTAGGCGAATCTTTCATAAATACAAACTTTATTCAGATAAATCAAAGCGTTCTATAGAGTAGATATGAAAGTGTTGTATGTTTATATTGAAAATCGCTCGAAAACCGCGTTTTTCTTCAATCGTTAGAAAGGTTTTATCGTGCATTATTTGTTAAAACATTCAATGAGATGCTAAGTAAAGTGGTGGTCTCAGAAAATTTGTAGATAAAAAAGGAAAGGCAAGCAAGCAAGCATATTGCTAGATACAGTGAACTTTTTCATTCAGAAAAAATTTAAATATTCATTTCGTTTTTAAGGTTTGCCCAAAAATACTACGTCGGCTGACCATTATTTCTAAACGTGTAACGGCTTACAATAATGGATGAGGGTTCACGGACATTTTTAAGGGGAGTACATAAACTCCACTGTTTAGCCAAAAATAGCAAGAAAACATCTAAAAATGGCGAAAAAACATGTTTTCGCCATAATTATGGGCAGAATTTTTCTGACCTTGGGGGAAGGAGGCTGGGGACGAACAACTTTGAATATGAGATCCGCTGTGCCCTCTGTTACATTACTCCTCCAGAATACCCCATATTGTGTACAATTCGCTTTACCCCCAAGTTTTTTTCGCCGATTTCCCCGTATCCAGATCAAACATCAGATTTTGGTTGCTGCCATTATGTGATATCGTGTAGGTCCCAATGCGCCGACATAACGATATAGCTATCACAAAACATTTTGTCGACTCAAGTTAATAAATATTTCCATTTCTGGAAACGTCCTTTATACGGAACAAATATACATTGTGAAGCCCTACAGGCACGTATCTCTGGGGGATAATGGCGGGTTCGGACCCCCCAAAATTCAGAAAAATCGGAAAAATATGACTTTTCAAACGTTATTTTGTGCTATTTTTGGGCTTATTCTCCCAAAAATTGATATCGGTCCCCCAAAATAGGACGGCCAGCTACGTGCCTGAAGCCCTATGAAGTACCTACTACGAAGTTATGATAGGTATAGTAAATTCTATAACGAATTTAGTGGTCGCATGGATTCACACGTTGGTATGGGCGATCTAACTTCGTCTTCAATGGCGAAGGAGCCGGACAAGTCCAGTGTTTGCGAAATGTTGTAATTTTTGCCGATGTAAGTCTTTGGGATTTGCAAAGCAACCAATCGTGTGGACTTCTGCTTACATTTGTGATATATCCGGAGAACTGGGTCGATTTTAGAGTTAAAGGCGTCAGTTGCACATCCTCCGAGGTAAAATGTTCCAGAGCGGCTGGTATAGCCCTCGTCCATCAAATCATCGCTCGAAACTGCGTAAAAAAATTTTAGTTGTGAATGCCAGATTTAAAGATGCCTAAAGGTAGGCACTGACGATCAATTGCATACATATATAAGCAAATTATGAAAAAGTCTCACGTGGGGGAGGGCAAAATCGCTAAAAAGTAGGCAAAAAATTAATTTTAGTGGCCTTTCGGTTTTTCGGGAGAGGGTTCGTCGATACCCCTCCGCACACCTACGTTTGTTTACGGTCTGATTCGAAAGTACAAATTTTCGAAATTTCGAAATGGCCAAAAATATCGATTATTCAACCAGTCGAGATCCTTTTTTATCCGTTCGTCATTGTCATCAGAGAAAAGTAACATAAATGGGAGTGAAAGTGTTTTTATTCGTTAATAAAGTGACAAAGTCCTCTTGGACGGTCCTTCACAGTCGAACTTGCTCACTCATGCATAAGCGCCTGGTAAAAACGCATTACGGTGCTCCTTGAAAACAAATCCCACTTCATAGCAAAATAAACCACTTTTCAACAACTATGCTACGGGTCTAGTCTGAAAAAATAATAAACGGGAAATTAAATGAAACATAAGTACTCGTTTGCCTGAAGGTGTTCACAATAGCTGTTCACAGTCAAAACGGAAACAAGGTCGATAACAAAAAAGAACACGGTCGTGAACAAATAATAGACTAACAGCTTCCGCCACTCGTATGTTTCCTCAAAATTAAAACGATTACGACCATACATTGAATACGAACACATTATGGTGCTTTAGGAAAGTAATCAGACATGCACGTCGGGGGATTTGGGGATCAAGACCCGCGAAATTTTTATGGAGAAACTGATGCAAAATGAAGGCCTAAAAAGGATGAAAATTTGAAATTTTCTTCTTAAGTGTCAATAATCGTGGAATAATGACATACCGCTAGCTTCTAAATCAGTTTTTAAGGTCATTTTGACCCAAAAAGCTTATTTTTGACCTCCATCAGTGGGTAGAACTCTCAGGTCGTTTTATGCTCTACATCTATGATGGTGACCAGACATGCATTAGGGGTGGGAACAGAAGCTTGAGGATTAGAGATTAGGCTACTAAAATGCAAAAATATTCTCGGAAAAAGTAGAAATTGAAGTCCAAGAAAACAGATGCAATCGAAACGTTTTCTTCATAGTGTTTGAAATTTATCAGACACTGGATTAGCATAGTTTCTACGCTATTTTAGCATTTATGCCAGTTTTTGAAATTATTTTGCCCTAAAAATACCCGCTTACTATGATTCTCTCTCCAGTCTTTTTATTCTGTACTTGTGTTGACCATACTGGCCAGCAACCGAATTCTGTGGAGTCTTGCTTGAGGGCAAGTTATAAAATTCTTTAAAAGATGCCATAAATTCAATTGTTGTGGGGTCTCTTAGATTCTTAAGGCATCTAAACCCGTCAACTCTCCCTTTTATCCATATTTGGTGGTGACGAGGGCGTGGGGTCCAGACCAGACATGCACGGGAGTTTTGGGGTTTAGAACGTACATGAAAAGCAACCAAATTCGGGCGGGCTCCGATGGGACAAAATTGCTAAAAATAGCATCAAAAGTTCTATTCTGAGGGGTCTGTCGATTTTTTTGGGGGGTGGGGGTCTGCCGGATTCTTGAGAGTCCATACCACCTCCCGCGATTGTTGAGTCTTGACTCTCTGTGCCAGTTTTATACGATCTAGATTCCTGTAGATGTCTGATCTAAAAATTAGTTATTCAAGTAACCGTGGTTATTGCAACCTAGCAAAGTTTTTAAAAATAATTATTAAAAATATAAAATAGGCAAATCAAAAACTTGAACTTCCAACGACAAATCCAAATCGATCCAGTCATTGTGATATGCGAGCCGAATTTTGTATATGTATAATCAAAAATATTTTGAATATGTTATACAATTCAAAAAACCAATTAAAATCATTAAAAAATTAAAAATTAAATAATTGAAAATAAATACTTAAAAATTGCTTGAATTGATAATTTATTTTTACAGAAATCTGTAGAGACGAATTTGCTTCCTAAAAATTGAGATGCTATGTACAAGGTCATATGCCAAAAAGCGAGTGATCTCACGTACAGCGGTCTTCATCGTAGAGCTGAAGAAAAATCGGCTTCTGATTCGATTGGCTCCCAGTACCACAATTCACGGAACCTCTAACAGTTAAACACTGCAGCTTTCTACCTAAGCTGTTACCAAACATCACGGATGCAATAAACGAAGCTAGAAATATTTTGTGCATGAGTCTCTGATAATTGTTTAACGTAAAACTCTGAAATTTATCACAGTAAGAGGTTTTATTTGCACACCCTAAAACGTAATAACACACTTTGAAAACTTATGGTCTTATTCAACTCATATAATTCATCGATAGTAGGTATTGTTTGTTCAATGAAAGATAAAGCTATTTGATGACCAAGACCCGCGGTTATCGAAAAGTTAGCATTGGAAATGATGCAATCAGCTACAATGAAGAGTAGGTACTTAAGTTTTTAAAGCTTTTAAATTAATCGGGCCTAAATTTTCAAGCTCTTTTCAAAAAATAATTTGTTATAAAAAATTAGTCACCTATTCATGTCTATGTACTCGTATGTTTCTCGGACTTATTGAAGGAATAGTACCTAAGTAATTCCAAGCTGTAAAACGAGCATATTTCAAAAATAAAGTACATAGGTAGCTCACGTGCAGGCCATGTATGTAAAAGTATAAGTGTCCGCAGTGTTTTTTAAACATAGGTCCTTGAATAGTCGTCTGAATCTAATAGAAATTAGTAAACGATAGATTATTTAGCAACAAATCAAGTTTCAATGTTTTATTAAAAACGGACAAGTTGGTCAGTGCACTACTTCAAAGGGGCCGTCCATATCGATCATGTGCTGAAATCATTCCTTGAATTCAGCTATGCTTTCATTCCTCATTTCTGTACTAACCTTCTCTCTCTGAAAACCAATCTAATACGATATTAAAGGTCAGAAATAATAGTATTCACTTCTACAAAGATTCGCACTGAGTCAAATCAGATAGGTATGCGCTTATCTGATTAGACTCTGTGATTGATATTATATGATTCCACTCGTTTCAGTTTTTTCCTGTAAAGCTTTTTCAAATGCACACGAAAAGTCCATCTGACCTTGAAACTTGCATTAGGTTGGTTATCACGGAAGTCACTTATATACTACCGTAGATGCAGAGCATGGTCGATCGGGGGTTAGATAATCTGCTTATGTCAAAAACTAAGCTCTATGGGAAAGGACCTCAAAAGTGGTATAAAAGCTAAAATAGCGTTAAAACTGAGCTATTCCACAATTCTGGTCAATTTTAAGCACATTTGAAGAGATCCTCTCACTAGCATGCCTGACTGGTCAATAAATTACTGAGATGAGAATGAAAACAACGCTGGATATAAGAATGGTTGAATTGGATGGTGATCCCGTGAAGTAGTAAAGTAGGTATGTACATATGATCAATTTGCATGTTAGCAATTGAACTTTGATGCTTTTTGCCATTTGTATAGTCTATCTTTGGGCTGAATTTTCATGAAATTTGATTTATTGTTTAACAAGGACAAGTTTTGTGTAGTTGAAAAACACTGCGGATGGTAAGGAGCGTACGCTAATGAAGCGTGCATTTGGAAATATGCCAATTATATTAAGGAATTTCATTTCGCATACAAGAATACCACCTCATCGTGGTTTTTTCACAAGTTTCTGGTAGATATGAATCTAAATAAGCTCTAAATACATATGATGTCATTCTGATCGTTTAATTAATTGCTGGACTTAAAATAGAATTGCATACAAAAGGAATCGGTACTTGAATTACATATAAAAAAAGAGCTTAAAGGTCTTTAGCCGATGGAATAACTTTTTAAATAACTTTTTAAAATATATTGGCACGGCATTTAGTGGATCCACATTACCTTGCGTTTATCAGTGAAACAGATTACATTAGGAGTAACAAACTGAATTTCGAATATGATGAATTTTCGGAAATGTGCCACGGATGCTTCATGTGTGAAAGTATGCTTATTTGTTTATATTTTTATCAAATACATTTTAATCATACACGTGTTTCAGATACATTTTCTCAGAAATATTTTTTGTCTGCCATAAGTAAAACAAGCGGATACCCGTACAAAAGACATGAAGGAATAGGATGAAGTACAAGTTTAAAATTTTTATTATCAGTCATCAGAAAAATAGACATTCAGCCACAGGGCACTTTATATTCGTAATCATGCATTTCCTCGTTATCCCCATGATCAGCTTTTAGGTTGATCGGCTGCGAAATATTGTAATCCTTCGCTTCTCCTCGGGTTATTGATAGTCGCAGTCGTCTCGATTGCTTATTCTTACATCTGCAAAAGAAATAACGATTTATAAAATCCAAAAGCCAGCGGTTCGTGCGCTATGGCGATTTGTATACACCCCACTTTGGCGTTGTTTAAACCCGAAAATTTCCTACATTGTATTTCATTACTGACAGTGGCGGATCTAGGATTCTCTTAAGGGGGCAGGTACCCTGACTTGGGTGGAAAAATTAGCCGTTTTAACCCGAAAATCGCTCAAAATCGCTCAAAAATCCTTAATTTTGCGCACTATTTTGGGCCAATAGTGGGGGCGGCGGCCCCCCGCCCCCCTAAATCCACCCCTGATTACTGGAGTATTTAGTACTTTTTTTGAAATAATATCCAGTCAAAAAAATTATTAGCACATTGATTGAATTAACCGCAAATGTGTACTCCTACTTATCAGGTACAAAAACTGCAAAATATGTTTAAACAGGTGAGCAAATCGACGACAGAACCAAACAAGCTTTTGGGATTCATCAAAGTAGGGCGTTAATAAATCGTTGTTGCGCCCGAACCGCTTGATGAAGGTGGCCAAATGTTATATATGATTTGAACAAGGACATTTTTGTTTGTCTAGTGAAAGTAGACTGAAGATTTATAAATTTGTCCAAATTTACCAAAGTTATGACCTTAACATTGGGGTTTAGCCTTTTCTGACCCACCCTTTATATGAAATTTTCAGTTAGTTGTACAGCGTGAGAAATCAAATTAATTTCAATTGACCGAAATTAAATTCAGGTGAATCTCTAAAATAGGTAAGTATAGACAAAAATATTCACGTGTAGCTAATGGTCTGATGCGAGAATTAAGCAGTGAACTCACTTGTGAAATATATGTAGTTCAGGCTGCATTTTGCCAATAAATCTATTGGAACAACCGTAAAGCGAAAAGTAACCGCTTTTTGATGCATTTATTTCATCCAATACGCCTTTTTTGCCTATAAAACGCGTAAGATGGTTATACACGTACATGAGCAGCAACTGGTCTGATGGAGCCAAATTGCCAAAACAGCATCAAAAATTTAATTTCGGGATCTATTAATCTTGGGGGTCTTTCAGATTCTGGGGGACGTAGACCAGACATCCACGTGAGAGAGAAAAAGAGTTCGGAGGGTTCGGTTCACACATGGGCATGGGTAGGGGTTTGGGGGTATGCAACCCCCAGAAGTTGAAATACTCCCCCCAGAAATCAAAATACCCCCCAGAATTTAAATCTTGAAATTGTTTTTGCTTTCTTAGCGATTTTTTGATGCCATTGGATAGTGCTCGATGAGAAACGTCGAAAAATTGTGTTTTTTAGCCATACGACCACTTTTAGGACCATTTTTTTACCTTTGAAAATTTTTCCATCCCCCTCCCCCCAGAATTTCGGTGCTGCCCACCTATAGTTCGGCCCCCTTCTCTAGAATGGGAAAACGAGACATTTTCTCGGGAAAATGATGCAAAATAAAGGTGAAAAAAGAGATGAAAATTGAAAATTTTCTTCAAAAGTGCTTTAAATTGACCAGAAACTGTGTAATAACGTAGTTTTAGCGTCATTTTAGCGCTTATTTGAATTTTTGAGAACATTTTGGCCCAAAAAGTTCAATTCATCATGACCCGCCCACTAGATCGGTTGAACGCCCTCCCCCAAGATCGGCCATGCTGTGCATCTATGATCTAGACTACCAAGAGCCTCTGTCATACAAAATTGAATATGTTGACGAGTTTTATTGATCTATTGCAAGCTAAGTTGCTTACTATCAACGCATGTGAGAAGTAAGATATCCATGAAGAAGAATTTGCAGAAACGTTTTCTCAGAGTTGCGCGTGAAAAGCTTATATCTTCAAAGGCGGATTCAAGGAGGGGAGGGGCAGAGAGGGTGATTGCCCCTGTCGCGAAAACTAATAACGCAATAAATAATATTTATGCTAGGACAATAGTATTATGGTTCTTTCAATGATTCCTCGGATGAGTAGAGGAATAATTTTCAGCGATTATTTCAACACTATCTGCACTTCAATCATATCCATACATGGGCAGCAATCAAATTCTGTGGGCTCTGGTGTGGCGAAATTGCCAAAAACAGCGCCGAAAATTCAATTTTGCAGGTCTATCGATTTTTGGAGGTCCGCCTGATTGCGGGAGTCCATACTAAACATGGGCGTGGGAGGTCTGGGATATACAACCCCACATAAGTTGAAACCCCTCGCAGATTACTGTAGATCCCTAGAATTCTTTAGTGAAGTTTTTGGCAATTTTGGCAATTTGGGGCGATTTCGCCCCCCCCAGAATTTTCTGGCTGCCCATGTATGGCCCAGTCAGACCCTTTGCCCATGGGTAATTATATCGTTTACTTGCAGCTACCGCAGCATGTTGCAGTTTTATCAGCGGTTTGCGTCGATTTTTGCACTGATTTTGCACGTTTTTCGTGAAAAAACTTTCGAGAATTTTTTAATTTTTTCAACGTCAGGAATATTCCTCTAAAAAGACGGCGACAAACCGCTACTTTACACATAATTTACAAATGTTTTGAAATGTTTGTGCCACTAGACGAATTTGGTATTCCGTTTTCCTCTTTGTTAAAAAATCCTGGATCCACCACCGTATAAGTACGTCACATGATGAGTAGCGCGTCCTTACCTTTCGGCAGCTTTTGTCAATTCAAAAAGGAAGAGGTGCAATAAATTATTTTACTTCAATATCATTGGGCAGTGGAACACACTGAATATTTGTATGTAAATTCAAATACATGTGCATACGTATATTATATTTTCTTACTTATTATTTAAGGTACTACACATTTTTATCACTCGAGTTATTTTTGTTATGTTATTTTTTCTTAATGGTAAAGAATTGGGATAATTAACGGAACAAGTTTGTCGGAAGTCATGATAGTAAGAAAAATGATAAAGAGCATGATACACACAAGTACCTGAGTCAATTAGCACAATGTTAGCATGATATCGCACAAGAGAGTAACCACATGTTTTCTGGGGTTTAGAGGAGTGACATCCCGCAGAATAGCTACTGACCCCCGCATTAAGGTTCTGATCCCCCAGCATTGTCAACTTTCTGGAAAAATTGTAAAAAGTGTGCTTTCTAATGCGTTTTTAGCTCATTTTTGGCTCAAAAGTCTCAAATCTTAGGATATAAACATTTTTGACTATAGCCCAAAAAGGGCAATC
This sequence comes from Mermis nigrescens, assembly GCA_036768485.1. Classification (NCBI taxonomy): domain Eukaryota; kingdom Metazoa; phylum Nematoda; class Enoplea; order Mermithida; family Mermithidae; genus Mermis; species Mermis nigrescens. The sequence goes on from JAVLUZ010000144.1 coordinate 1,315,204, forward strand.
TTTGAAAATTTTAAAGACCTGCCCGACCCTCCTACTTCAGAACTCAACAATTAAAGAAGCTTTTCCAAAAATCAACTTGGCTGACTCTGATGAATGATCTTTAAGTCGTGAAGATTTAAGTTTATGGATATTTTTCTAGATAGTAAACTTTAACTTCATATGTTCTATTTAGTCTGTCCCACTTATTGTTGCCAAGTAAATAGTTTCCCTAACGTATTTATACGTCCCACCCTTCAAAAATCTTGCTGTGTCGACCATTCTTATCTCGACAATATAAATCAGTACCCGACCTGAAATGTACATACATATGTACGTACAGCATGGGAATTTGAGGGTCAGCGTCAAAAAAAGTTTTCAGAACTGCCTATTATGGGCTCCAAAACGCTCTTTTTCGACGTTTCAGACGATGCTCGTTCTTATACATAATGCTTTCGCAAAAACGAAAATTTTAAGAAAAATTTGAATAAATTGAATAAAATTTAGTCAAGAAATGAGTATATTCTCATTCTAGTCAATGGAGCGTAACAATGCCTTAAGGGTTTATCAGTAAACTCAGTAGACGTGATGTATACGCGGCTAAGCATATCAGGCAGATGGAGTAAGAGTCTCGCAAGTTTTTAAACTGTAAGTAGCACTTGTAAGCGTGTGATGTTAGCATAGATGTGCACTAAAATTCTGGGGATTGCAAGATTTTTCAAGCTCAAAAAATGGTCTTAAAATGGTGGTATGGCGAAAAAAACACCATTTTTCAACGTTTCTCATCAAGCACAATCCATTGGCATCTTAAAATTGGGAAAAAACAGAAAAAATTTCCAAAAATTGAATTATTTTGAGGAAGAATGTTTTGGTTTCTGGAGGAGTATATTTTAACTTCTGGGGTGCATACTCCTCACGCCCACGTGTGGACGTTAGGTGGGTTCGGTTTGAGAATAGGCAAATTTTCGAATTTTTCTCAGCGACTTTGTGAACTTTTGCCAATCAAACCGCCACCATAATTTGGTCGCTGCCCGTCTATACATGGGTATGATGAAAAGGCTGGTATTGGTGTAGTATGTCTCCACTTTCCAAAAATGCATGCACCTAGGTGTAGCATGTCTCCACCTCACCTAAAATTATTTTTTTATGGATATTGTTTCTTACGTTATTGTTTTGTAGAAACATATCCGTACGGGTTTTACCATAGTTCGCAAATGTGGTACCTGATTTACATAACTTAAAACCATACACTTATGTTTTATAAAACTGTAGAACCAGACACAAAAAAGTAATATCAGTACCTATTAAGCTGTTGCTCAATGGTAGTTTGAATCTCAAACTATTGGCAGCCTGTGCAACGGTTTTTTTTGAGGCTGTAAGAAAACAAATTGAAATTAAAATGCGATGCACGTCGCTTACTTTGCATCCAGGGCATTTAGCACGAAATTGGTACAAGAAGCAGCATATCCAGACGCCTTTCAACGACATCATCGCCGAAATAGCAAGACAGTTTCCCTTTATCTAGTTCTTTTTTCTTGAACTTATCTCGCAATAATTAACGATATAATTTTTTTCAGTGATAAAAACAAAAAAACAAAAAAACAGAAAAAACAAAAAATAAACAAAAAAACAACAATAAAAAACAAAGAAAAATTTTATCGAGATGGGGACACACCAAGGAAGCTGGATGTCTTCCTATCCATATAAAACATTAATTTAGGTGAGGTGGAGACATGCTACACCTAGGTGAATGCATTTTTGGAAAGGTGGAGACATACTACACCAATATTCGTAAGCGAAAATAATAAACCGCTGAATGACTCAGCAATGCATGCACGTATACATATACATATCCTACCGTCGTGAAACTGAACCATAACCGCCTCTCCATCGTGTGCTGCTTGCTGGGTATCTTGCGAACACAAAACTCGGCCTGTAATCAATAGACAATCAGGAGCAGCATGTACTGAAGGAAAGCAACTTATGAGCAAAATGCAAGCTAAATATCGGCAACGCATTTAGCTAAGTTGAGCTTAAATGTTGTGTCAAAGTACTCACATAAAGCATGCACAAAAAGATAAGAAGCTGAAAATCGATCTTTGATGAATTGCGCTCATCTCTTCAGATTATTGATAAGGAGTCGTTAAAGTTTTCACTTTCTGTGTTGCCGCATCAGCATATTCAAGTCACGATTTGAAAAGGCAATGCGATTTATGATTGCAAGCTACGACATAAGACGAGATGCAACTTACATGTAGTCTGTTTCACACAAGTTAGGGCATAAATTTTAAAACCACATCCGACATTAATGAGCCGGCAGATTGCGATTATAGCATCGATTTAATATAAATATAGTCCGTTTCAAAATTCTTGAGACTTGCATGGTGATTGGAAAGTTTAAAAAATTCAGTCACTCGGCAAAGACTAGTTTCAGTACTCGCCACTCACATCAACTGATTCGCTAATTCTACAACAAGCTGTGTTCATTTTGAACTTCGCCTACTTTGCGGTGGACCAACATCAATTTGGGGGCTGAGCCCAAAAAAGCCAAAAAAATAGCACAAAATGACGTTTAAAAAGTGTTATTTTTCCGTTTTTTCTGAATTTTGGGGGTCCGAACCCCCCATCCCCTCAGAGATACGTGCCTGAGCGATACGACCACTCACTTCACGGCGCGAAATACGGAGTTCAATCTCGCGCATGATAGGTATTTTCCTTGTAGCGGGCTGCCGGTCAAGCTCTCGCAGCTCTTAGGAGCCAGACTGACCCAGACTGCCAAAGCTCAAGGGTCAGAGCCAAATAAGTGCAATAGGCTATAGCCAATCGGATGAAAAGCCTTACGCTGACCGGCTGAATTCTAAATGCCTTCAAATCACCTTACTGTAAAATGTTTCAAGAATTTTGAAACAGACTATAATTTTCGTGATCCGTCGGTTTACTCTCGAAAACATTCTTAAAATTTGTACCCAAACTCATGTGAAATGGACTCTAAGAGCCTATAGTCTGTTTTATTTATTCGGGAGCTTTTTCGGTGAATTTTTTTGAAGGCTGCCTAACTAGGTGATTTACTTTAACTTGACAGAAAAGTTGAGTGGGGGCGAGCGGTGGCCATTCTTTAATTTTTAATGCACTAAATCGTCCATATAGACTCAATTCAAGCTTGTAAACTGGTGCACTGCATTAAATGCGCTAAATAAAAATCTGGCGGCAGAAATCGAACCCCTTGTTGCTCCGTCGACAATCAGACGTTCTACCACTAGGCTAAGCGGAAGTTTTTGGCGATGCTTAAAATGCTAGTCTATTGTGTTCAACCGGTCGATTTATAACAAGCCGAGTGCGCGAATTCCATCCACATACTGCATGATCTGCTGGAAGACGAGGATAAATTATGCCGTAAGAAATTTTATTGAAAAACCATTCCTTCCTATGTAGCTACATATGTACGTAGTTACTGCGATCTTTAAATGACCTACAGTATGATGTTAATTTTTGGGATCTATCGCAATCCGCGGGGTATTTTGAAATCAACCACTGGGAAGTTTAGACCATTCAAGAATCCGGCCAGAACCCACGAATTAAATTTTTAGCAGGTACTATATTATTCGAATTTTCGCCTGTTCTACGTCATCCTGACCTCCAAAATATGGCTGCTGTCAATATTTGGTTTTAACTCCCAATCCCCTACTATGCCCACGTGTGCTGACTTTTATCTTTCTTTGCGCTAAATATTGCCGTGCAACTAATTTGGCGATTCCGCAATCGCTTTGCATTGACAAGGTGTTTTCCTTGATACCTTTGACGCAATCTTTTACTTGCGCCTTTAGCATGCCGATTTCAGCGTTGGTGTGTGTGTGTGTGTGTCCGAGAAGAATGTTTTACTGTATAATACAATGACATTCCTATTTTGGCTGAATAAGTGCAGCAGACATCTAATTCCGGATTTTTAATCAAAATGGCTCGCTGGATTTTGAAACCTGGAAACGACGGATAACTATAAAAAGTTTGGGCGACTCTTGCGGCTTACGTAATTACCGTGGAGCAAATTTGTTTTGCCCCCTGGACCAACTTTTGATGCGCTCTCGACTGCTGTACACTACTTTACAAAGTAATTCAAAATATCGGAAAACCGTAAGAAAAACGTTCTTTAAAACCACATTTTTCCAGATATTTTGAATCGCAGCCGATTAATTTTATTCACATTTCGGCTGTTTGTTAATTATGTTATAGCTAACTTTAGTGTAGACTTTGAAGAAAATTCATGTACCGGAAAAATTGAGAATTCATCTCAGATACAGGAACCTAAACGTTCCCTATATATATATCGTAAAATTTAGGTTTTTCTCTCTTTCCAGATGCACAGCTAGGATATCATTTCCGAAATTTGGCCACTTGGGATTCTTGGACCTCTGATTCCAAATTAACTACTCTCAGAGTGCACGATCTGGCGTCATAAAGCACATAGGGGACCGCTGCATTTTCAGCGTACAACAATGGTTTTTTAAGTTAATCTAACAAAGTACAAGGAACCAGACCCTAAAACCTATCTCATGGAAAAGAGCATCAAATTCTCTATCCATTTGAAGAAAAAATTTTCGGAATATTTTAAAAGCACAAAGAATTGTGGATAAAAACCTTCAAAACTACAGTCATTTTCCAATATGGCTGCCTACATGGCTAACAATGAAAAATGCGAATTCTTGATGAAATTAGACAAGTGAGTAATCATTCAAAAGCTCGCTTCACGCTCTTTTCATATTGAGCTCAAACATTCAATAAAATACAATCTGTAACGCATAATAAGCATGGCTCATGGGAGCAGCCATTTTGGAAAAAATTTAAAACGCGCTCGTAGAGTGAACGGTGGGCTTAGAAGAAAAACCAAGAAATGAACATTTTAGAGGAAGCTAAAACGCAACAATTTTGCTAGTTTTCAGCATAATGTAATAAACTAGTAAAAAAATGCGGCCATGTTGAAATTTAAGCTATTTTCGCTATGTGGTATACTGTAGTTATAGCAAATTGAAAGTTTTTTTGGCAAAATAGTTTCATTTTTTTGCTTTGTATTTAGAGAACTTCACTTTTTTGAAATCGGTTTTTTAAATCGGTGGTTTTGTGTGGTTTAAGATTACATTATGTTTATTACCTGATACATTTTTGCAGGAGCAAATGTGTGAAACGAAATATACATCATTTGAGACGAAATTTAATGCTCTTTCTCATAGGGGATCAATTATTTTACCATGGTAAAGCTATACAAAGCTGCATTTCAAAATGTAATAAATTTGTGAAAATCGGTGAAAATGCAGAAACAGAAAAATCCGAAGAGTTCTAACATACATGATCAATCATTGAGATCAAACTCGCAGCAAGCCAAAAATATCAAATTATGAGTACTGTTTTTGATCTTGTAAACTGGCATGCGTGCAATTTGATGTTAAGCAACCGAAAGCAGCAAACGCGCAACTATTAAAAATGCAAATATATATTCAAATATTTCTGCTTCTTGCGGCTAATTTTACATGGAATTTTTAGCATTTCTTCTCAATGAGGACAAACATTAGGCGCAGGTTACAAAGCCCTCTAATTGTGGTTCGGGCAGAAAAAGAAGCAAGAAACATCAATAAGTAAGTAATATAAAATCAGTCGTTATAAAGTGATAAAAAATATGCTTAGCTAAAATATATTTGTTGATTGGAAAGGCAACCTTAGCTTTTAAAGGATATTTTGACATTGATTGGAAGACTGAGAGGTGCCAAACGGATATTACAGTGTGAGTTACAGAAAGAAAGGAATGAATAAGGATAATATGCTAACATTATAAGACAATGACGAATAAGGCATATGAATTTCTAGACAATTTTCATCATTTTGGTCAACAATTATATCCATCTTTTTTGCGAAAGGGAACGAAGCTACCCATTCACAAAATAGATCGTTCTGGCAAATAGGGCCGCGAAGCGCCCCATTTGCTAGTCTAAAATATTATAGTCTGTTTCATTTATACGAGAGCTTTTTCAGTAAATTTTTCTGAAGGAAATTTTTTTTAAATTTAAAAAACATTTTTAATGTATAATACAGTGACATTCCTTTTTTGGCTCAATAAGCATTCAAGACCTCTAATTCCGAATTTCTCGATCTGGATTCTGAAACCCGGAAATAACGGTTTAATATAAAAAGTTTAGGCATCTTTTGCGGCTTAAGTCATGGAAACATTTAGGTGGTTTACAATGTTAGAGTATTTATCGAAAAAATCTTCACTAATGCGTAGAAAGCGGAATTTTTATAATACAGTAATAAAAAAGGGAAATAAAATTTAAAAAAAATAAATTGTAAGTAATTTAAAAAAATTTAAAAATTAAAAAAACCATCTTGTAGGTTATTTACTGTAACTCGACAGAAAAGTTGAGTAAAGGCGAGCGGCCACCGTTTTACATTTTTAATGAACTAAACCGTCCAGGTAGACTCAATTCAAGCATTTAAACCGTGCTGTGACATACTACAGTAAGTGCGCTAAATTAAAAGCTTGCAGCAGGAATCGAACCCGTGTTGCTTCGCGACAATCGGACGTTCTATAACTCTGCTAAGCGGAAGTTTTGGCGATCTTAAAAATGTTAGTCTATTGTGTTAAACGGTCGATTTATGAGAAGCTAAATGCGCGAATTCCATTCACATTTTGCACGATCTGCTGAAAGGCGAGAACAAATTATGCCGTAAGAAATTTTATTGAAAAACCCTTCATTCCTATGTATGTAGCTACAGCGATCTCTAAATAACTTTCAGTAAATAGGGAAGGTAGATTTACTGTTGCCTCGGAAAAGATTTGCTGAAAACGCTCTCGGATGAATGAAACAAACTTTAATTTCCAGCTGTCTGTGTTTGCGCGTGTGTCCGGAAGAAAGGGTTTTACTGCATTATCGAGTCATCCTCATATTTTGACACAATGGGTATTCCGGGCACCTGATCCAGAATTTTCGATCAAAATAGCTCGATCGGGCTTATGGACCCGGGAACGACGGCTTACTATACAATGTTCAAGCGGCTCTAACGGAATTGACGCGAAGCCATGCTACCCTAGACTATCGACTCGACTGGTGTAAATCACTTTACACAGCAGTGTTACCTGACGAAAAACGCTTTTTTGTGTAATACCTCTACTGACCTTACTGTAGATTTTGAAGAAAATTCGCGTTTTGAAGTACAGGAGCCCAAACACCCTATCCATGACGTAAAAGTTGGATTGTTGTCTTTCTGCCGCAGCGCAGCTTGGATGGAATTTCCAAAATTTGGCCTTTGGGTTTGTCAGACCGCTGATTCCGAATAGACTACTTAAAATGCACGATATGGCGCCGTAAAACACATAGAGAACGGGATAACAGGAAGTTAAGGAAGGTTTCGAAAACCACGATTCCTCATTGAGGACGAGCTCACAGCAAAACAGGATATAAAATTATTCATTGTCTTTTGAATAATTGAGACCAAAATTATTTTGCAGCAATAAAATCTGAAGAACGAGGCACATTCATGCCTTGAGACATATAGGTTGTTTACAATCTTAGATTATGTAACGGGCGCCGCTGCATACCTTCCGTTACGTGAGCAACATTTTACCCGCATCGGCTTCTGGATCTTCTGCTCTGCATCTCGTGTGTAGTACTAACCGACTGCTCGGGCTCATGCTCACTTTTCTGCGCTAATATCCGATATAGTTGGGAAACAATATAACATTAACCTCACGGGTTTAACTCCAAAGCATCAATTTCAAATTGTGTAGTAGCACCTCTGCTACACTCCTCCCCCTCTAAGAGAAGCGTGAGCGCAGACAACACCAGAGTTCGATCTCGGAGACCTCCAACTGTAACGGGCGCCGCCACATACCTTCCGTTACGTGAGCAAAATTTTACCCGCTCCGGTTTCCCGGATCTTCGGCTCTGCATCTCGTGTGTAGTACTAACCGATTACTCGGGCTCTTGCTAACTTTTCTGCGCTAATATTCGATATAGTTGAGAAACAATATAACATCAACCTCATGGGTTTAGCTTCAAAGTATCAATTTCAAAATGTGTAGTAGCACCTCTGCTACAATTATTTATCGAAAAAATCTTCACTAATGCGTAGAAAGCGCAATTTTTATAATACGGTAATCCAAACGGCAATCATATTCAACCTTGTCTTCTACATATACTAATCAGAACATGTCTAATTATTGGAAAGCCTTTTTCTGCCAAATTCTTTTCAGCGTTGCCTTATATTTACTCTACGCCGCCGATTTACATCGACGTACATAAAAGAAAACTGCAGGATTAAGACAGAATATAGAGAACTAAGGTGAATACCGTAGGTAATGAATTTACTGCTCTCCAATTCAACTCTTTAAACAAATTTCAATTTAAAATACAAATAAATAACAGGACAGGTAGGTGATCATTTTCACATTTCATTATTAGTAGGCGGTCTGATGTGTGCGTTGCGCCGGACTCGTTCCACCATCCATTCGATGCTGTCGTGAACTTTTGTCCTGAAAATTTCAATTTCAATTTGTAGCCTGTTGTATTTGACTAAATCAATCATAAAAGTTTACAAAAGATTGACCGCTAGTTTTTAGTTTTCAAGTGTTGTTTTAAATTACAAAAAATGAAAGGGAGGAACGCAGTTTGGAATCACTTTCTTGCCAATAGTGTTTTTCTGCTATTCTTGATTAAGAATCCGAAGCGGGAGGGGGGGGGTTCGCACCTCCCTCTCCCGAGAAACCAAAACCCTCCCAAAATTCAATTTTTGATTTTTTTTTCCGTTTTTTCGCAATTTTTTGATGCCAATGGATAGTGCTCGATGAGAAACGTCGAAAAATAGTTTTTTCGCCATACCACCATTTTTAAGGCCATTTTGTGACCTTCAAAAAATCTTGCACCACCCAGAATTTTCTTGCTGCCCACGTATGATCATGAGGAAAGGGCGCAAAGCAACCAGGTTTCGAAAGAAAACATTTTTCTCCCAAAATTTTTTTCACTTGCTTTAAATGAAATTCTGTCATTATTTTTGATTAAAACAAAGTTAAAATACCGTAAAAGCTGGAATCTTTTTTAACGAAAAGAATTTTTAGTTCAAAAAACTTTTACGTATTAAAAAACTTTTCATTTTTTAAATGACCAAAATTTCCTCTCATTTGAAAGAACAAGTTTTGTGTGCCTTCGAAGGGCGTGAAAATATTGTGACATGTTTTTTTAAATAACACTCCGTTTACAACAGGCTATTCAGTCTTCCTTCATTTTCAAATGCTAGAAAATAGTTTTTAAACTTTAATCGTAATCATCGGATTCTCAGTGCCTTATTTGCCTAAAAGTGTTTGTTATTAGTTGAAGATCAGACTCGGTTCTGAAGTGCATCTTAACCAAACTAAAATTGAATATTCTTAATTTTTTAAACTTTCCTTGTCATACGTTGCATTTTTCGGCTCTAAGAATTTTATTTTACAATTATGTAGCATTTAAATTGCGGAAAAGCTTTGCTTGAATCCACGAGTTTGGGTGAAAAATTCAAAACTGGTGCAAACGTCATCGGTCATAGGCAAACGTGGTTGGGGTTTGGGAGAGTTTAAACAATAGCTCAAATTTTTGGGTGGGGTAGTCGATCACATTAGCAGCACACCTGGGCGTGGGGAGGTTTGGGGGTATGCACCCCCCAGAAACCAAAATACCCCCCCCAGAATTCAATTTTTGAAATTTTTTCCGTTTCTCTTGCAATTTTTTTGATGCCAATGGATAGTTCTTCATGACAAACGTCGAAAAATGGTGTCTTTTGCGCCATCCCACCATATTTAAGGCCATTTTTAAGGCCATTTTTTGATTTTTGAAAAGACTTGCACCCACAGAATTCTCTTGCTGCCCACGTATGATTAGCAGGATTCACGATCTTCGATTTTACGTCAAAAATGACCGAAATATCAAAAATCGAGTGAGGGGGAAGGATTAAGACCATAGGTAGGCAGCACCGATATTCGGGGGAGGGGGGCAAGATTTCTCAATGGTAAAAAAATGGCCCTTAAAATTGTGGTATAGCAAAAAAACGCCATTTTTCAACGTTTCTCATCGAGCACTATCCATTGGCATCCAACATTGCGAAAAAAACCAAAAAAATTTTTTTTGGGGGGGGGGGGATTTTGGCTTTTGGGTTGTGCATAACCCCAAAACCTTCCCCACTCCCAGGTATGGTCAAGACTTTCTGTTTTCGCAGATGATGGGGGACGAACAACTTTGGGGGGGGATCCCCATCTCGATTTTAATGTAAGGTTCAGACCCTAATGGAATTCAGGTCTCTTTTTCCCGCAATTTCGCTTTATCAACAGACCACACAATTTGGTCGCTGTACAATTAATCTCCCGATAGGCCTGAATAAGAATAAAAAATCCCAGAATAAATTTTTTCAAATTTTTCTTTCTTTTTTCCATGTTTTTCAGCGTCGTCAAGAAATATTTCGGCGCAATGAAGAATAGATGTGCATTTTTTATGATTTTAGCCATTTTTATCATGATTTTTCAAATTTTCCTTATGACATAGGTGCACAAGTCAGCAAAGGGAGGGGATGAAATCCCAGAAATCCAGAACAGTAAATCAAAATGGTCAAAATAGCCCATAAAACCTTTTTTCGTGGTAATATTGCATTTTTAAAGCAGCATTTTCAGTCCATTTTGACTGCATTGTATTGTTTTTGACATTAAAAAAATGCAAAAAAATAATCAATTTCGCGCGCTTTTTGAGCAAAAAATTCATTAAAATAGACTAGCGCCCATACCTGGGCGTGGGGGGTTTATAGTGGAGGGGGCATGCAGCCTCCAGAAATTGAAATACCCCCAAGAAACCAAAATATCCCCAGAATTCAATTTTTGAATTTTTTGTTTTTTCCGCAATTTTTTGATGCCAATGGATAGTGCTCGATGAGAAACCTTGAAAACTGGTGTTTCTTCGCCATATCAACATTTTTCGGCCATTTTTTGACCCTGAAAAAATCTTGCCCGAAACTTTGGTGCCGCCCACCTATGGAAGCGCCGGAAAAATTTCGAACATTTTCACTGTTTTTGACCTCAAAAATGATACAAAAAAGGTTCCATCAGCTCAAAATCGCCGGACAGTAGCCCGTCCGGCTGACCCTTCAGAAGAGGGGGTGATAATCACCATAAGCGTGGGCGGGGGGGGTCTAAGGGGTATGCACCCCCAAAAGGCCGAATACCCCCAGATTTGAATTTTCGAAATTTTCTGTTTTTATTGCAATTTGTTATGCCAATGGATAGTGCTCGATGAGAAACGTTGAAAAATGGTGGTTTCTTCGCCATACTACCATTTTAAGACCATTTTCTCACAGTGGCGGATCCAGGATTTTCTTAAGGGGAGGCGGTACCTCTAAGGGGGGGGGCGGAACCCTGACTTGGGCGGAAAAATTAGCCGTTTTAACCCGAAAATCGCTAAAAATCGCTCAAAAATCCTTAACTTTGCGCACTATTTTGGGCCGATAGGGGAGGGCGGCCGCCCCCCCTAAATCCGCCCCTGTTTTCTCACCTTTGAAAAATCTTGTAACCCCAGAATTTTGGTGAGCTGCCCATGTATGGTGGTAGTAACCCCCTTAAGTGCATGTGCGATTAGTGATATTTACATTTAACATTCTTGTCGCTCTAAAAACTCAAATTTGAGTCAGACTGGGTACTTTTTATACAGAACAAAGCTTTAGCAGCTATTGCAACGATTTCTCGATTGTTTTTCGGCGATTACGTCCATTTCTGCATCAATTTAGCGACTTATCCACAATAAAAACGTTAAAAAATTTCGAAATTATTCGCTTTTTTTGCGTTCGAAATAACTCTGTATATGTATATCAAAAGACAGCGAAAAAGCTGGTACTTCAATCATAGTATACGAATTTTCGGATGTTTGAAAGTTCTAGGAAAATTTAGGATTCCTCCTCTTGTCAAAAAAATATTAGATCCGCCATCATGCATGTAACGGTGCAAAATTTAACGAGCAGGGTCCCCGGCCATTTTTAGGAGGGGAAGATTTTTTTTGGCCAAAAAGGCCGAAAATCGCCTGAAAACTGCCGAAAAAAATTCAATTTGTTTTAAATCAAGGGGGTGGGTGGCATACGTGGGCAGCAAGAAAATTCTGGAGGGGGGGGTGCAAGATTTTTTGAAGGTCAAAAAATGGCCTTGAAAATCGTGGTATGGCGATAAAAACCCAATTTTTCGACGTTTCTCATCATGCTCTATCCATTGGCATCAAAAAATTGCGAAAAAAACGAAAAAAATTTTCAAAAATTGAATTATGGGGGGTATTTGGATTTCTGGGGGGGTATTTTGGTTTCTGTGGGGGAGGGTGCATACCCCCCAAACCCCCCACGCCCAGGTGTGGTGGGCGGTAAAGATTTCCTGGCTCTAAGGTGGTACGGTGATATGCCCGCCATTGAATAGATGAAAACCGCTAAAAAGTGTTCGTTTTGCCCTAAAATAAATTTTTCGACGCTGTATCGACCAATCATTTGGGTCAGTACGGAATTTTTATTTGTTTATTTATTTTTTAATATTTTAAAAATGCATATTTCAATAATTCTCTTAATATACTATACCCTACGTCATGAGCGTACGCAGGAAGGGTGGGGTCGCGGCCACACCTGGGCGTGGGGGATTTGGGGGGTATGCACCCCCCAGAAACCAAAATATCCCCCCCCAGAATTCAATTTTTGAAATTTTTTTCGTTTTTTTCGCTATTTTTTGATGCCAGTGGATAGTGCTTGATGAGAAACGTCGAAAAATAGTGTTTTTATAACCATACCACCATTTTTAAGGCCATTTTTTGACCTTCAAAAAATCTTGCACCCCTCAGATTTTTTTTGCTGCCCACGTATGGTCGCGGCCGTCCCCCCTTAACCCAAACATAATTTTGGAAAGCAAAGAATATGGAAGAAAATTGGCATCTTTTCATCAAAAAACCTCAAAATTTTCAGGAATAATTATTTTCGTTAATTTAGGCCCGATGCTGCCAAAATAGCTTAAGCGATAGAGCATGTTTGGAAATGTCAGAAAATGCGCTTTAATTAGTGCCCCGGCGAACATATCCCGTAATATAGGGTCACCGATTTCGGCCCGCCTCCCCCTTAAAAAGAATTCTGCGTACGCCCCTGCTCTACAGGCATGTATCTCTGGGGGAAGGGAGGGGGGTCCGGACCATAGGTGGGCGGCACCAAAGTTCTCGGGGAGGGCGTGCATGATTTCTTTGAAGGTCAAAAAATGGCCTTAAAAGTAGTGGTATGGCGAAAAAACACCATTTTTCAACGTTTCTCATCGAGCACTATCCATTGGCATCAAAAATTGCGGAAAAAACGAAAAATTCTCAAAAATTGAAATCTGGGGGTATTTTGATTACTGGGGGGGGGTATTTTGGTTTCTCGGGGGGTACATACCCCCAACCCACCCCCCCACGCACAGGTATGGTCCGGACTCCCCAAATTCGGAAGACTATGACTTTTTAAACGTCATTTTGCGCTATTTTTCGGCCTTTTTGGGCTTAGTCCCCCGAAAATTGGTGTTGGTCCCCCACTAAAAGTAGGACGGCCAGCTGCGTGCCTGATGCTCTACGTGATAAGAGTAGAATAACACATGGGCGTGGGGGTTTGGAGGGTATGCACCCCCCAGAAATCAAAATACCCCCCCAGATTCAAATTTTGAAATTTTTTTCGCTTTTTTAGCGATTTTTTGATGCCATTGGATAGTGCTCGATGAGAAACGTCGAAAAAGGGTGTTTTTTTCGCCGTACGACCACTTTTAAGACCATTTTTTGACATTTGAAAATTTTTCATTCCCCCCCCTCAGAATTTTGTCGCTGCCCACCTATGAGTAGAACTGTAGTTTTACGGAACACCAGCTTTATAAACATTGCAAGAAAAGTTTCTCTGCTTACCAGATCGAGCATTACAACGAAATGACAAATATGAGATATTTTCAACAATTAAGTGTAAATTGCTAAAACGATATGGCGAACTTTTGATATTCCGTTTAAATTTAAGAAAAACTCCGGACTTTTTACATTAAAAATAAGGTCAAATACCCTTTCAAAGCCGAAATAGGCATAACTGTACAATCTCGCCTGCCTAATTTTCTTGAACTTTCGTGAAAAACGGTTTTAATTTCGGCCACACTAAGGCAATCCTAAAAAATTACAACAAAAATAAAAAATATAATATAGTCAGCAGCATACATGCACAGCATGGGAATTCTGGGGGGGGGTGAAAACCTAAAGTGCCTTTTTTGGGCCCGAAAATGGCCGGTACGCGTTAAAAAACATCGTTTTTTGGCGTTTCTGACGATACTCTATCCTTCTAGAGCATAAAATCATGAAAGAAATTTCGAAAAAAGTCGAATAAATTGACCAATATATCGCTCAAGACATGAATATATGGCGCGAAGCGCCGAAAATTTGGCGATTTTGAGCAAATAGATAGCCAAAAACCCTTAAAAAGACACTTTTTCTACCAATTTTCAGGTAAGTTTAGGAAACTTTTGAAAACTCGCCAATTCTGGAGGGTGAATAATTCTTTTGCGGGGGGTGAAAAATGATTCTGCGGGGGCGAAAATTCCCCCAAACCCCCAAAGATCATGTATGGTCAGCAGACGTACACAGCATTTAAATCCTGGGGGTGGAAGCGGGGGGGTGAAATTTTGTGACTTTTTTGGGCAGAAAAATGGTGGATACGCGTCTAAATCATTCTTTTTCCTAGAAAATTAAAACAAAAGATTTCGACAAAATCAAAGAAAAATTAGTTATAAATAAAACTGATTATAAATTTGGAAAAATGAATTGGATTTTTACAAGAAGTTCAAAAATTTTCCAGCAACTGGCTATTGAACCTAAGCAAAATGACTGGGACCCCAGAATAATGGCCGAATTTCCGAAAAAATCATACGAAATGTGCTGCTTCAAGCGTTTTTAGCTAAAAATTATATAAAAAATGTCAAATTTTCGGCACTTGGCGTGATTTTCTCATTTTTAACTACATTGTGATCCATTTATTCGAATTTTTCCCCTATTAAATTATTCGAATTTAATGCAGTAGAAGAAACGAGCGCTGCCCAAAGTGTAAGCAACATCATATTGACGAATGCCCATTATACGTGGGCAGCAAGAAAATTCTAGGAGGGGTGCAAGATTTTTGAAGGTCAAAAAATGGCCTTAAAAATGGTAGTATGGCGATAAAAACACCATTTTTCGACGTTTCTCATCAAGCACTATCCATTGGCATCATCAAAAATTGCGAAATAAACGAAAAAAATTTCAAAAATTGAATTCTGGGGGGTAATTTGATTTCTGGGGGGAGGGGGTATTTTGGTTTCTGGGGGGTGCATACCCCCACGCCCAGGTGTGATGCCCATCGCTTCTAGCCAAAAAAGCACTTTTAAAACACTTTTCGAGGCTGAACCCCAAGACCCCATGCTGTATACACATGTATGGACTATGGCGCATGGTTTGTATCCTGTAAATCCGAAAACCTCACCAGAATAAGGAAGACCCCGCGGATTGTATTTTTGGCACTTTTGCCCCCTCAGAACCCCAGAATTACGTCACTGCCTACCTATGGCAGAGACCATACGTGTAACGGCTTGAAATTCCGGATGGGGGTTCCTAGCATACATGTATAGCATGGGAATTCTGGGAGGGGGGGTGAAATAATAAAGTGCCTTTTTTGGGTCAAAAAATGGTTAGGTACGTGTCAAAAACATAGTTATTCCGTGTTTCTAACGATGCTCTATCCTTCTAGAGCATAAAAACATAAGAAAAATTCGAAAAAATTGAAAAAGTCGAATCAAATTGAACAAAACATGATCAAAACACCCCTCCGATGAGCAGCCACTTTATCGTAGTGGAGGGGTTTGAGTGCCTCAATGAAGTTAACTGAGAGGCCAGACTAAAGAGCTGCTCCCCAGGGCTTGAGTGGCTACTGGGCATGTCTGGCGGACTGGTGGCCGTCAGAAGTTGGCAGGGTGAGCCCATTATGGGATCACTAGGGGCCCTGCTGGGACCTAACTGTCAACTTGCTGAGTTTGTCAGCCATGAACCAACTCACTGTTCTATAACCATGATGGAGTTATTAGAGACCGGCCCTCAGTATCCGGCAGACGAGGGTTCTAAAATCTCCAGAAACCCAGCCAGCACTACGTCGTTGCAAGGCAATGTTTGCGGTCATGCTACTTGCAGCCCAGACTAGTGGTGTGTTGTCACAGGGCATCACTGGTGGTCCGAGCTACTTGTGGCTCCTCAGTCGCCATAGGGAACCAGGTGGCAGTTGAGGGCGATGCTACTGGAACACCTGCGAAAAGGGACTCCTTTGGAGAACCTTTCGGAGAAACTGGGCTCCATAAATTTGCGCAAGCAACTCAGTGGGGCCCAGAAGCGAAAACTTCGTAAGCAGGCTCGTGCTGCCAGAGCCCTCCAGGGATCTGGCACTAACCTGCCCGAAGTTACAGGTTCTGATTCGAGCAGGGGCACTGGGCAGAATACTGCTCAGGAGGACCCAGCTACCTCAGAATCCTAGGGCAATTAGTAGTGGGGGAGCACAGCAAGCAATTGCTGTTGCACACTTAACTCCTAAGCCCAACAAACAGGCCAAGCGGCGACATCCTAAGGATGACACGCCCACTAGCCTGACACAGCCAGCTAAAAGGTCTAAAAGACCTTCTAGTTATAAAGCAGCAGTTGAGGAATCACTGAAAGTTGGTATTGTCGACTTCAGCAGCGAAGGCGGCATTCCAGCTGATAAGCTTGATACACTCACTGCTGTCTTAACTACAGCCTTGGATCAGGTCGCAAGCACTAGCAAGACCCCTCCAAGGTTTCACTCTTCTGGCCTGTCACATGGCGTTTTTTATATGACATGTGCAGATCAGTTCACTCTGGATTGGCTGAAGAACACCTTAGCTAATCTTGATCCACCCTGGGAAGGAGCTGATCTGCGCGTTTGCAGCAAATCAGAACTTCTATAGTTGACCAAGTTCACAGTGTTTTTCCCTGGCTTAGCTGACAGGGACTCTGTGTTTTCCAGACTGCAGAACCAGAACCCTGGTTTGTGCACTGGCCTTTGGAGAATCTACAAACGGGAGGAAAAAGAAGGTCAAACCTTCTTTGTCCTGGGAGTGGACCATCCATCGGTCCAGGTGCTTAAGCAGCTGGACTTCAGGCCTTATTTCAAACTTGGGCGTGTCACTTTGATGACACATACCAAGTTGGAATAAGCGCTATAATTCGTACATAGATTAGGATGGTTGGTACTAGTACTCTCCCATCCCAATCAGTACTGGAATTATTCCAGATCAACTTGCAGCATAGCCAAGGTGCGACTGGTGTACTTAGTCGCTGCCTAGCAAAACTGCAGACAAAACTAGCGTTGATCCAGGAGCCTTGGATCTATAAGAACAAGGTATGTGGATTAAACGATAAACTATATACTAGTGTTAGTAGGGACTGTGGTACAAGGACCAAGGGCTTGCGTGCTTGCCTCACGGAAACTTAACCCAGTGCTCCTCCAACAATTCAGCAACCGTGACATGGTGTCTGTTGAGTTAAGTTATAAAAGTGCAGGGCACTGGCGTAACATCATTGCTACATCAGCATACCTGCCTTTTGACTCTCCTCATTTACCTCCAGGTAGAGCTTTTTCTCTTCTGGTTGACTACTGCAGTAAAAAGCAGATACCACTAATTATTGGGTGTGATGCCAATGCTCACCACACCTTGTGGGGCAGCAGCGATACCAATAAACGTGGGACTGCACTTGCTGAACATTTAGTCTCGACCAATTTAATTTTATTAAATAGGGGAAGTGAACCTACATTTGTTGTGGCAAAGAGACAGGAGATTATTGATCTAACCTTATGTTCTCTCGACCTCGCTAATGATATAAGAAACTGGCATGTCTCACAAGAGGAGTCTCTATCTGACCACAGACAGATACGCTTCTCTTTACATGCTGATTCCTTTTCTTCTAGGTTGTACAGGAATCCAAGGTCCACTAATTTAGGCTCTTTTTAAGCATCACCTTAGTAGTCGCTTGGGTTCTTGGGCTCCTAGTTGCTCAACAAAAGAGGACGTAGAGGGTGCTGTTGACTTTGTACAGCAAGCTCTTACATCCTCATATGAGAACTCCTGCACATTACAGAGGGAAAAGAGCAAACCTATTCCCTGGTGGAATAGGGAGCTCCAAGACCTCCGTAAGAAAAGTAGGAGAGCTTGGAATCAAGCAAAATTATCTCAATCAATTTCCGATTGGGCTGATTATCGCAAGGTTCGACAGGAGTATAAGCATCTTATACGCATTAGAAAGCAATTGTGCTGGCAGGACTACTGCTCCAACATTGGAAAATGTCGGCTGCTGCTAGGCTTTGCCGCATTTTATGTAAACCACAAGTAGGTGAAGTTGGCTCATTAAAACTACCTTCGGGTCAGTATACACTCAACCAAAGGGAAAACCCTGCTTCACCTTCTTGACACTCACTTTCCTGGCAGCTTTGCAGTTGGAAATGAGGCATATCCGGACACATTGGGCCCAACCAGTTTTTCTGGCTTTGGTGACCAAGTTCTGGCCTGCAGGGTGATAACACCTGATAAGGTTCGCTGGGCTGTAAAGTCCTTTGAACCCTACAAGACTCCAGGGGTTGATGGCATTTTTCCAGCTCTTTTGCAGGAAGGACTGGACATGCTGGTGAGACCCCTAGTGAATATTTATCGAAGATGCCTAGCACTTGGCTATGTTCCAATAGCCTGGCGACAAGTAAAGGTCATCTTTATCCCTAAGCCAGGGCGTAGTTCCTATGACCTGGCAAAACTCCTTCAGACCAATTAGTCTTTCCTCCTTCTTACTGAAGTGTATGGAAAGATTAATTGATCGCTTTATAAGAGATGGTCCCTTGCTGGAACATCCTTTACATGTTACACAACATGCGTATCAGTGTGGAAAGTCTGTTGATACGGCCCTTCATGAACTAGTTTCTAGAATTGAACGGGCATTAGACAACAAACAATTCACACTGGGCGTTTTTCTGGACATTGAAGGGGCATTTGACAATACAACCTTCAATGCTATCTGCAAAGCAGCATCCAATCATGGCATACATCAGACCATTGTTAAATGGATTGATGCTATGCTAAGATTTCGCCATATCATGACTGACTCTTATGGAGACAGCATGATCTTTACTACCACAAAAGGCTGTCCACAAGGAGGTGTACTATCTCCTTTGCTGTGGTGCCTTGTGGTGGACGAACTTTTGCAGAATTTGCAAAAGTCTGGCCTCTACAGTCAAGGATATGCTGATGATTTGGCAATCCTTGTTACTGGAAGGTTCCTTGACACCATTTCCTCACTTATGGAAAGTGGTTTAGTCAAGGTGGAACAGTGGTGTCACCATAATGGTCTATCTGTGAACCCACAGAAAACCGAAATGGTGCTATTCACTCATAAACGGAAACTTGATGGGTTTAAACCACCAATTTTCTATGGTATGCCACTACAACGTGCAAACCAGGTCAAATGTTTGGGACTTATTTTGAACCAAAAAATTAAACTGGCGCAATCATGTAGAGGTCAAATGTCAGAAGGCTGTTAATGCATTCTGGCAATGTCGTAGAGCTGTAGGGAAATCCTGGGGTCTATCATCACAGGTCATGCGATGGCTTTTCGTGTCTGTGATTAGACCCATGATCACCTATGCTTCACTAATCTGGTGGCCTCGTGCACACTTGTCTACTGTGAAATGTCAGCTTAATCATTTACATAGAATGGCTTGCCTCAGCATTTGTAGTGCCATGTGCACCACACCGACTGCAGCCATGGAAGTCTTGCTGGACCTGCCTCCCCTGCATATCTTTGTGGAGGGTTGTGCAAGGGCAGCTGGCATATCGACTAAACATAGCTGGCAGTTGGAATGCAAAAGGCAAGGTTGTAGGTCACAATGCTGTTTGGGCTAAGGCCATTAGGCCAGTGCTCAAAATGCCAAGTGACTTTATTGTACCAAAATTTATTTTTGGTAGACTTTATACCATTCAGTTTCCCACTAGGGATGACTGGGAAAAATCTAGAGTGAATATTCTCTCGCCTCCTGGAATTGTCTGCTACACTGATGGATCACGCTTTGTGAATACCTCAGGCGCGGGCATCTATTTCCAGAACTTAAAACAGATGCGGTATTTTACCTTAGGCAGTATGTGTACTGTCTTTCAGGCAGAAATACTTGCTATTTTGCAATGCTGCCGTAGCAGAGAATTGATGGCCCTCAGAAATGAGAACATCTTTATTTGCTCTGACAGTCAATCTGCTCTGAAGTCACTTCTATCTCCAAAAGTGTCTTCAAAGTTAGTTCTCGAGTGTGTTCTTGCTTTGCAAGAACTCTCGCAGTATAACAATGTCAAATTATTATGGGTCCCAGGTCACTGCGGCATTGAGGGCAATGAATTTGCGGATCATGCTGCAAAAATGGGATCAGCACGTAAACATGTTGGCCCAGAACCGGTAGTTGCTGTCTACAGAGCTGTTGCTAAGGCTGACATCAACAGCTGGGTCAGGGAACAACATGTTCAATATTGGAGTGAGCAAAAGACTTGTCGTCAGGCCAGATCCTTTATGGAGAGGCCATGCAAGAAAATAGCCAGCTCCTTGATCAGCTTAGGTCGTAAGCTGCTTAAGACAGTAATTGGTCTCTTAACTGGACACTGTCCCCTCAACAGACACCTATGTACTATTGGGGTTTCTGACAACCCCAAATGCGCTAAATGTCTGCTCACAGAAGAGGATTCTATCCACTTCCTTTGTCACTGCCCTGGGTTTGATAAGTTGAGAGCTAGGTTCTTCCATGCTCCACATATTGAACCCTCGGCAGTTTTACAGGAGCCTGTTGCTCAACTTTTGGGGTTTATTAAAGCCTCAAAACGTTTGTGCGACTAGCTCTCAAAAGTTTCCGTGGGGTACACAATGGGCTTCTTAGCCTGCGTGAAGGGCTTTCGCCCACCCCTTTATCACTATCACTATCACTATGATCGAAACACAGTATAATGGCGCAAAACGCCGAAAATTTGGCACTTTTAAGCAAATAGATGGCTAAAAACGCTTGAAAAAGCATCTTTTTCTACAAACTTTTAGATAATTTTTAAAAACTTTCAAAAAGTCGCCAATCCTGAGGAGGGTGAAAAAATGTTTGAAAGGGGAGGGGTAAAATTTCCTAGGGGGATTAATCCCCATGATTATGTATATGGTTCCCAGCCATTTTTAGGGTAGGGAATAAATGACCTTCCGGTGAAAAACGGCCAACGAACACATAAAAAGCAGTCAAAAATCGCAAAATTTTTCAAAAAATCGGAGAGGGGA
Organism: Mermis nigrescens; assembly: GCA_036768485.1. Classification (NCBI taxonomy): domain Eukaryota; kingdom Metazoa; phylum Nematoda; class Enoplea; order Mermithida; family Mermithidae; genus Mermis; species Mermis nigrescens. The sequence goes on from JAVLUZ010000144.1 coordinate 1,336,563, forward strand.
GGGCGGGTTGAAAATTTTCTGGCCCTAGGGGACAAACAACTTTAGATGGGAGAACGCCATTCACCTGCTACATGTATGGTCCAGCTAAACATAACCCCATACGATAGGTGCACAGGGTCAGGGTCGGCGAACTTTTTTCCACCAGTTTTTTGCCGTTTCAACGATCAAAATGGTCAAAGTAGCCTATTAGACGCTTTTTCGTGGTTATATCGCATTTTAAAAACATTTTTAGTCCATTTCGATTGCATTATATCACTTTAACGCTAAAAAATGCGAAAATTCATCAATTTTGGGCGCTTTTTGAGTAAAAAGCACTTAAAATTACTAATCCGGCGCGAAGCACCAAAAAAATTCTGACGTTTTTTACTGCTTTCGACCTCCAAAAATGATGCAAATAAAACGTTCCATCAGCTCAAAATCGCCGGACAGAACCTGCACGGCTGACCCTTCAGCGGTAATACCCCCTCCCCCACCCCCGTATGCAGTGGCGGATCCAGGATTCTCCTAAGGGGGGAGCGGTACCCCTAAGGGGGCCGGAACCCTGACTTGGGCGGAAAAATTAGCCGTTTCAACCCGAAAATCGCTCAAAAATCCATAATTTTGCGTACTATTTTGGGCCAATGGTGGGGGGGGGCGGCCGCCCCCTAAATCCGCCCCTGCCCATATGTGCATGCATGCCCCAGACCCGCACGTACATGTTCGCGAGAAACCCATTTTCACATTCTAGCTATTTCAACCCACCTGCAAATCTTGCTTATTGCATAGCATAATGACGGGCACGCCATTCAACGATTGACTGTCGAGCATTTTATCTAAAAGTGTATAAAATCGCATAAAACGGCTAAAACAACTTTAAAAAAAGTAAAAATTTGTGACCAAACGCTTGCCACGACTCGTTTAATCGTTCAGAATCACTCGAATCAACGACGAACATGACGCCGTGACTCTCGGCGTAATACTGCGAAAAATCAGATGAAGAGGCGGAGATGAAACGATGAAACGACGGGTCTTACTAACTAATAAGTTTTTCGTAATTGGGGCAATTTAAAGAACTTAAATTCAGAACATAACGGATTTGGGGGATAGTTGGATACAGGGTTGTATTTTTAGGAGGGGCAGGGGGCGGGAGCATCTACGCACCGGATAGCATACATTCAAGAGGGGGATGGGGTATCCCCACCCGGAGTCGGCCGCCAGGATAAGTGGGCAGCATTAAAATTTGGGGAGGGGGGGTGGGGTGCAAGATTCTTCAAAGGTCAAAAAATAGTCCTAAAAATGGTGGTATGTCGAGGAAAAACACCATTTTTCAACGTTTCTCATTAAAAGCACTATCCTCCATCGGCATCGAAAAATTGCGAGAAAACAACAAAAAAATTTAAAAAATTGAATTGGGGGAGTATTTTGGTTTGTCGCGGGGTGCATACCCCCAAACCGCCCACGCCCACGTGTGGCCGCCACCCCCACATCCTCCAAAGCCAGAAAATTTTAGACCCCATTCCCCGGATTTTTAGAAGAAAATCGAATTCTTTGGCCGTTTTTAGGTGTTTTTGGCCAAATTTGGGGATCATTTACTCATACCCCTCCACATAAAATTGGCCGAGGACACCCACCCAAATTTTCGAGCTGTTGCAAGTATGCCGGATAGCAATACAAACGGTTTCTTCAATTTTGTGAGCAAAAATTCTAGAAAAACCTCGTTGGGAGCAAGTGACGGATCCAGGATTTTCCTAAGGGGGAAGGGCGGTACCCCGAAGGGGGGGGCGGAACTCTGACTTGGGCGAAAAAATTAGCCGTTTTAAGCAGAAAATCGCTGAAAATCGGTCAAAAATCCTCAATTTTGCGCACTATTTTGGGCCAATGGGGGCGGTCGCCTCGCCCCCCTAAATCCGCCCCTGTTGGGAGCATTGTATTTCACTAAGGTAAGGTAAGTGAGGAAGAAAGGGCTACGGCAAATTAATAATGTTTGAACTTATTTCAAGTTTTAGCCTAATTTAAGTTGGCTTTGTTTTCTACTTTATTTTAATTTTATATCTTTTTTATTCTATTTTTATTTCCATTTCAATCTAGATTCTTGAATTTAAGGGCGTTTTGCGTCACATTTCACATTAAACAACAATTGAAGCTACCTATTCTGGATTTTAGAGTGAAGAACACACCTGGGCGTGGGGGTTTGGGGGTATGCACCCCCAGAAATCAAAATACCCCCTCCCCCCAGAATTCAATTTTTGAAATTTTTTTCGTTTTTTCGCAATTTTTTGATGTAAATGGATAGTGCTTGATGAGAAACGTCGAAAAAAGGTGTTTTTATCGCCATACCACTATTTTTAAGACTATTTTTTGACCATCAAAAAATCTTGCATCCCCCAGAATTTTCTTGCTGCCCACGTATGGTGAAGAACCTTCAGTTACTCACATTTTTTTAAAAAAAGTTGCGAAAGAAATGATGTAACCTCCCAGGAATTAAAGGGAAAAACTATTTAGCGCACAATTAACAGATTTTTATGATCTTTTTTGAAATTTAAAGAAAAAATTATGATTACCCGTTGAGAATACATTGAATCCGGCAATGATTTAGAAAAAATTTTTTTTCCGTTTTTCTTTGAAAATAAAACAAGCTTATGTAGCGATTTCAGCTGGTATCATTTTCTGTCAAGTATATTGTTCTGTTGTTAAATGACATAAATCAGTCTACAGAAATACATTCCTAATTCGACTCTTTAAAATTGCGCCTTCTGAGGAATTTATGATTTTTTTAAACCATTTTGACAAATCAGCCGGCGCGATTTCGATCTTTTTTTGGGAAATGTATCAAATTTTGCTTTTTTGCTTTTTTCATCATAATAAACCATCTAATTCACTACTGAGTATTCTCTATATTTTATTCGAAATGAATTAATCTTGTTTAATGTCATATTTTCGAGCCATACATATGTCAAAACTTGATTTAGCCATTCTTTAAATAAGTATATTTTCGAAGTCGTCCAGAACGAGTTCTATTCAACAGTTCTTAATAAAATTAGGCTTCATCAGGCACGTAGCTGAGGGCAGGGACTGGTGGGGGGTCCGGACCCCCAAAAATTCAGAAAAAACCGGAAAAATAGGACTTTGGACACGTTATTTTGTGCTATTTTTGGCTTAGACCCCCCAAAATTGGTGTTAATCCCCCCAAAATAGGAGGATCAGCTACGTGCCTGGGCTTCATTTGCGACTCAGCTCAGGACGATTAAAAAGTGCCATATCATTTAATTCTTTTTTATGATGCCATCTACAACATCTTGAAGTTGTATCATTATACATATGAGTCAGCAGGGGCGTGGGCGGTCATACCAATAACAGAGGGATATTGAAAGGAATCCCCACGCGAAGACGGTTGCCTACATAACTTTCGGAGTCATAAAATTTTTGACAACCACTTTTGGTGAAAACGTGAGAATTTAGCCATATTCAGGTATTTATCCATAAAATTTGACAGTCATTTGCCCCCCCCCTAGGTGGGTGGCACCTGAAATTCTGGGTGGGGTGAAAGATTTTCCAAAGTTCAAAAATGGCCTTAAAATGGTGGTATGGCGAAAAAACACCATTTTCAACGTGTCTCATCGAGCACTATCCATTGGCAACAAAAAATTGCGAAAAAAACAAAAAATTTCAATAATTAAATTCTAGGGGGCATGTTGGTTTCTGGGGGGGGGGTATTTTGATTTCTCGGGGATGCATACCCTAACCCCCCACGCCCATGTGTGCCCACCCGTTTTTGGAATCCGTGGCAAAAACATGCGTTCGTTGGCTATTGTTGGCCAAAAAATTGGAGGTCACTTACTCCCGCCCCTCATAGAAGAGCATGGGGGTGAGGGGGTATTATTCCCCCTAAGCTCTGAAAAACTGATAGCTATACAGCCATTTTGGTTAAAAACATTGCTATACAGCCTTTTTGGGCTCCGAAAATAAGCTATATAGCATTGTTGAGCTCAGAAAAATAGCTATTCATAGCCTATTTGGACACAGAAAAATACCGTGAGAGCTTAAAAATATAATATAGTTGTCTTTTCTGAGTTCCAAAAGGATACATAGCTATTTTCTGGACTCCAAAAAGAGCTAAATAGTTATTTTTTGTCCGAAAAGGCTATATAGCTATGTTTGTGAGTACAAAAAGGCTATTTAACTAGCTTACTGAGCCCAAAAAGGCTATAAAGCTAATTTTTTGAGTCTAAAAAAGGCAATAGAACCGTTTTACGAAGCACTAAGCTATCTACCAATTTTTGATTTTCACCCTCCTGAAAGTTTGACCTTGTGCACCTATGCCTCTCCCCATAGATGCACAAGGTAAGGTTGGTCAGGAAAAGGATAAAATCGAGATTTTCGGGTCAGGGAAGGGTATAATTAGGGATTTTAACCAGTAAATTGTTTTTTGATTATTTTTACGTCAAAATCGCTTGAAAACACACTATTTTTGGGGACTTCACCCTCAATTTCGAGCCGCTATATTTAAGCCTATGACATGCAAATATAGGCTGTCCGATATAATTAATTAGGTACCTTGTCCCAAAGCGCTTGCAGCTCTTCTTGTCCTCCCAGGTCCCAAAAGTTCAACCTCGAATTTCCAATGTCAATTTTTCCAACTAAAAAGATGCACAACATATTTTGATGATAAATACAATTCGAGCAGGTTGGAAATTTTGCACTTTTCAGCAAAAATAAGAAAATAGTGAATTTGAATCAATTTTATACATTCATGCAATAAAATGGATTGTTCTCTCAAATAATATTTTATGATTGCTTTATTTGCTACGGAAATTATTCCTGTAAGCACCGTTTCTGGTTTAGTTTCTTTTCAAAGCCAAATCTGGGGGAGGAGCGGTTTAAACACCCCTTAGAATTTTTTCACCCCTCCCAGAATTCGCGATTTTTTAAGTTTTTCAAAATTTCCTAAATCAATTCCCCCCAGAATTCCCACGCTGTGCATCTATGCTAAAGCCGGCTGATCTCTTTTTTTGGCTAAAAATGGCTGAAATTATTTAAAATACTTTGGAAAGAAGGTTTTAGCTGTTGATTTAGGCTCGAAAACGTCCACTTCTTGGCAGGCACGTAGCTGTGGGGGGACTGGGGGTCCGGACCCCCCAAAATTCTGAAAAAAACCGGAAAAATAGGACTTTTTACACGTTATTTTGTGCTATTTTTGGCTTAGACCCCCCAAAATTGGTGTTGGTCCCCCCAAAATAAGAGGGCCAGCTACGTGCCTGCTTCTTGGGTGGGTAAATCGATTTTGATCGGATGGATCCCTGCCTCTTAACAATCAGCTATTTTCGAATTTGAATTCAGAAGTTAAAAATACATTATACCTACTATTTAGTCCAACAGTGCTCGTTATCTTTGAAGGATTAAGCATCTTGTACTGTTTATTAAATTGCGCCTTCGCTTGCTCCAGCATCGTCTAAATGGAGAAATTGGAAGAATATGCAGGCACGTAGCTGGCCGTCCTATTTTGGGGAGAGCCAACACCAATCTTGGGGGGATTAAGCCCAAAAAAGCAAAAAATAGCACAAAATAACGTTTAAAAAGTCCTATTTTTCAGATTTTTCTGAATTTGGGGGGTCCGGATCCCCCTTTCGCCTCAGAGATACGTGCCTGAAATATGTACAAATACAGAACGGTCAAGAAATCAAAGACTATTCAGGTACTTAATTACGAGTCAAATTTTTTAAGGCATATAAGCATGGGCACCGTATTTGTACTTGGGTGGGGGTTTGTGACCTCCCGTACTATGGCTTATGAGACCCCTGCAAAGTAGGGATGTTCCGGTTCCAGGTTTTTCAAAAAAAATCGGTTCCGGTTCCTGTTCTTGGAAAACAAGAATTTCGGTTCCAGTTCAGGTTCCGATTCTTGCGTAAGTTGGAACCGTCGGTTCCAGTTCCGGTTCTTCAACTAGAGAACCGTCGGTTCCGGTTCTCGGTTCCTGTGTTAAAGTATGTTCGCTCTTAATAGCTTGACTTCACCAGAACATATGACGATGTAATCGAAAGATAAATTATTCAGGAAGTCGTTTCAATCTGGCAACTGCACGTTCAAATAAGTTTTACGTCTAGTTGACCATTTACTTATAAATCACCAAATATTATCTATGTGTTTCTAAATTGGAGGCTTATAAGAAATCAAAATGCTTAATTCATGACGAAGATCTGCTGCAATGGTGGAAAGCGAAGTCGAATAATTTGCCGATTCTCGCGTTTATAGCTTAGCAGTATCTTGCAGCCAATGGAGGATCTAGGATTTCCCTAAGGGGGCAGTATCCCAACTTTTCCAAAGATAGTCGAAAACAGGTCCAAAAATTTGCCCTTAACGCGCGAAACAGCGTTTTTTCGGCGTTTTACAATGCATACTTCTACATTAAATCACTTTTGACGCAATATTTTTTCTTGAAATTTTAAAATTTTCGACAATTTTGTGCTAAAAATCACTAAAATTCTTTGACTTTATCGAAATTCTGGCGCGAAGCAGTTTTTTTTTGTACAAGGTCCGTTTGACATGTACAAAGATGATCCCCAAAAGTCTTTGTACATTGTGTACACACAAATTTTTGGATACTATAATATGATACAGTAGCGATTTTAGTGTGGTAAAAACAGAGTTGTTCGACTTTTGGTAGTGTATTTCAGCTAATTTGTGGGTCTCTAAGGGCAAAAATCACTAAGAATCGTCTTAAAACGGCGCGAAGCGCCTAAAAATTTGACATTTTTCCTTTCGAAATGCAGTTTCTGCCATTATAAAGATGAATGGAGCACACAATCAGTCATTTCGACGCGAAGCGCCGTAAATTTCTGCGAATTTTAGACCTTTTTAGTAATTTTTGTCTGTCCAAAAATCTTCGTACATGTACAAAGACGGACCCGAAAAGTCTTTGCACATCGGGAAAAATCTTTGCCGAATACAAAAAAGTATGGCGCGAAGCGCCGGAAATTTTGTTATATTAAGACGGATAGACGTCAAGAAGCATGATTTACACCTTGATTTACTGTACTTATAGCATTTGATGCGAAACATCGAATTTTTAATTGAAAAACCTACATGAACAGAAAATGGCTTCCAGGTGGCCAAGGAAGTAAATAAATGTCATTAATAGGTATCATCCGGCGCGAAGCGCCGAAAAATTTTGAGAAATTATGGTCACTGAGGGCCAAAAAATAATTGCAAATTGTATATCCATTCTTTATCTCGCCAAATATTTTTGGCAAATGGGGGGCGGCCATCCCCGCCCTCTTAGATTCGCCCCTGCTTGCAGCGTCAGCTACAAGCGTTCCATCGGGACAGCTATTAAGTTGCACTGGAATCATTCACGACCCTATCAGAAACAGGCTACATGGCGAAAAAGCAGAACGACTGTTAATGTTAAAATATAATTTACCCGGAACAGTACTAAGTTTTAGTCTGTAAACTTTTGGGTAATAAAAGGTTGAATTGCTCCTTCATGTCTTCACTAAATTTTATGAAGTTCGATATTTAACTCTAATTTTAAAAAACCGATAACAGACTCTAAAAAAGATCGGTTCCGGTTCCGGTTCTTAGAAAATCAAAAAATCGGTTCCGGTTCCGGTTCTTAGAAAATCAAAAAATCGGTTCTCGGTTCCGGTTCCGGTTCCAAAAAAATGGTCGGTTCCAGCCGGTTCCGGTTAACCGGCACATCCCTACTGCAAAGTAGCTGCGACCAGGCATGCACAAGTTGGGAATTCCGGGGAGAAGGTGGATTTTTAAAGTGCCTTTTCGGGCTCAAAAATAATGAATACGCGTCAAAAACGTCATATAACAGCGTTTCCGATGATATTATATCTTTCTAGAGCATAAAAACAAAAAAATAAAAAAAATATCGAAAATTCGTATAAATTAAACAAGACATAGTCAAAAAATGAGTATGTAAGCACTGAAAATTTGATACTTTTGAGTCAAAATATCGCTAGAAAAGCATAAAACAGCACCTTTTATGCGAATCCTTCTGGGATTCTTCGAAAATTCGCTAATTCTGGGCGGCATGAAAAAATTTCTGAGTGGAGGCTAAGAAATCCCCTGAGATCATGTATGGTCGCGAACCCCTAAGAATTGTTCATCTTTCGTAAAATCGTTAAAAATAAACTCTTTAAGCATTTTAAAATCATTTTTGACTCAAAAGTGTATAATTTTCGGCGCTTCGCGCCTTTCACTAATTTTTAAGTATATTATGTTCAACCTGCTCGATTTTTTAAATTTTTCGAGATTTATTTAAGATTAAATATATTCTACATAAATAAACTTGGCAGTTTGGGGGCTAGATTTCACCACAACAACCTGAGAATTTCGAATTTTTCAAAAGGTTCAATACCTATACATTACGAACAATCTATTTTAAAAACTTCAAGAAATCTTTTACTTCAATCAAAATTTGGAATCATTACTAGACATGTAACGGCTCAAAATTTTAATAGGTAGTCCCCGACGATTTTCATTGAATAAAAGGTAAATATCTTCAATTTTTTGGCCAACAATTGCAAAAGCGCACTTAAACACGGTCAAAACGCAAGTTTTCGCCAAAAATGGTGGGGGCGCAGTGTTTGTTTTTGTACAAGGTCCGTTTGTACATGTACAAAGATGGTCCCCAAAAGTCTTTGTACATTTTGTACATGCAAATTTTTGTGTTCTATACTATGGTACAGTAGCGATTTTAGTGTGGTTAAACAGGGTTTTCGATCTTTGGTAGTGTATTATAGCTAATTTCTGGGTTTCTGACGCCAAAAAATACATGAAAAATCATTGTTTTTTTCTGCGGAAGTTTTCGATCATAGTCACCTTTGATACTCTGATGACGAATATGATAGTCGTTTTTAACAAATAATGCGTACATTTAGTTGATACATGCAAATTTATGCACATCGGACTAAACTGCTGACACTCATTAAAAACTACTGACTCACTCATTCAAAACTGCTGACACACGTTTCATAAACTGCTGGCTCAATAAGCTTTGCTGTTGGTAACCCCTTCCGGATCACTGCTTTAGGCTTCAGATTGGTGCCAGACATGGGCTAAGCCTAAGGCATAAATGGGCTAAATTGCTCCGCTCGCTCTGCAATTTCCGCGTATTTATCTCACATAACTGAGCCGAAGCCTAAGCAAATTGTAACAACAATCCTTGGTTGTTCTTGACAATTTTCAAGGCTTGGGCTTAGTTATGTGCATTTTGCTCAAAATTTAAAAATTAAAAACAAAAATTTTGAATAATGCATCTTTCTATTAAAAATGTTTATTCTATTCGTAATCAGCAAATTAAACGAGGCCACAACCGGTCGTGCACAATCTCAAATCTGAATTGAACTAAAATTGATTTGCATCTATAATTGAACATACGCGCTTTAGTTAAAAATGACTATCAAATATGTCATCAACGTCTTAAATTTGACTATAACTGATGAATTCGCACAAAAAAACATTGTTCAAGAATACGTTTTTCCGAAGGTGGAGACGTACTAGGATAATACCCATAATTTCAACTGAAAGATCATTGCTAAAAAGGCTTAGACAGGGAGATTCAGCGACTTCCTCGAAATCAAGAATCTGGGTAGAAAAGTTTATGCAGAGGGAAAAGGGGTTAAACGAAGCACCTAAGATCTAATTTGTTGCTAAAACGTACATGGTCCGGGTATTAAGATATCATTCCATAAATTAAAATGAGTCTAGTGCTTTATATAGGATGAAGAAAGGCAAACTGCACGCTTATTTCATTAATGAAAGCTGGAATGATGCTTAGTACAATTATATTGAGGTTTTCACCAAGTGAAGAACACCAATGAAGAGGTAAACAAACACCGCTAAAAGCAAAAAGTAATTTAATCGCGCAATAGAAATCGATTATAACTACTACAATTATAATTTAGCATTAATACCGTTTTTCCAGCATTATCAAGCCCTAATATCAAGATAAAAAATTCGTCTTTCCGGAAAATGTATCTCCATAAACCCGATAGCAGCGAATACATGACGTCTGATCCACGTGAAACATGTGAATCTAATCTCTCATGTGTTACAACATATTGACGTTCTTGGCTAAATAACAAATATGACATCCGTACAAGCAGACATGCAGAGTATGGGAATATGCAAGGGAAGGCGAAATTCTAAAGTGCCTTTTTTGGGCCCTAAAAAATGTGCAAGCGCGTTAAAATCATCATTTTTGGGTATTTTCGACGATGCTCTGTCTCTGTAGAGCATGAGACATGAAAATTCTTCCGAAGAATAGGTACTTACCAGGAAAATTCGAGTGAATTGTACGGAATAAAGTGAAAAAATGGATATATACCTACACATAATATGTATAGTGCAAGGCGCCGAAACACTTATTAGCAACAATAACAGCTAAAAACGTTTAAAACTGTACCAAGGGTCACTACTTTACGCCTACCCCATCCATCCCCACCATAACGCACACAAAAAAGTATTGAATACAGCTTAAACGAAGCTAATTTTTAATTGATATGCAGGGATGCAAGAATTTGGGTTAAATAGGGGCGTAAGATATGATAGTAATTTGCACAATGACCAAGTGAACCGTGGAGTTAGTCATCAACAAAACTGGAGTAGATTACTTTGGTATCACTATCAGACATTCACAGCATCAAAAATCTAGGGACGGGTGTGGGGTTGACATTTTAAAGTATAGTGCTGGCCGCTAAAAGAACGAGTCGATTTGGTAGTTAGTCGTTATAAAAAACCAACCCTTTTCTCAGCAAGCAAGGGGAGATAGCCAACGATATTGTACTGTCGAAAGAACTATGCCATGTTGATTGCAACTGAGGCCTCATCTCTTTTAGGATCAATCAGAAACTTGAGACATGAATTTGCCTAAAAGTTTCAAAAAATCACACTTTTTGAGCTTTTCCATGCATTTTTAAGAGACGCTAATTTTTACCCGCATTTACATTTGTGAAAATCTTCAAAGTTTACACGTTAGACCCCTGTGCAGCCTGTTTTCGAATGAATTTTAGCTGTCATATCCTAACCATAGAGCTACAGTATACCTTCAAAGTCATACTTAATAAAAAACCAGTTGTTACCTAAAACCACAGTGCCGATTTTTATTAAACTTGCAGGAATGTTCCTTGTGAAGTCTTCCGTGATGCCTGATATTTACTTTCCCGAAAGTAAAGGAACTACCACCTAAAATCCCGAAAACGTTTGATCGTGACATAAAAAAACCACTGTAACCTACATAAACCAATGCTAAGTATCTGTTGCTATGGCAACAGGCTTACTTTTCATTGAACTGGTTTAGTTAAAACTGTTTCTCATAGAGGAAGTATAAGAACCTTATCTAGAGTTGTTTCTGGGAGTCAAATACTTGATCTATGAAAATTAGAAAACTTTAAATATAGCTGAGACAAAATTATCGATTTTTTTTTATAAATTTGATGTAATAGAAGGAAATATCGGTGAACAGCGTTTTTTTGTACAAGGTCCGTTTGTAAATGTACAAAGATGGTCTTCAAAAGTCTTAGTACATTTTGTACATCCAAATTTTGGTTTCTCATATATGGTACAGTAGCGATTTTAGTGTGGTAAAACAGGGTTTCCGATTTTTAGTATTGTATTTTAGCTAATTTCTGGGTTTCTGACGCCAAAAATTACTAAAAATTGTCTCAAAACGGCGCGAAGCACCGAAAATTTGACATTTTCACATTCTGAATGCAAAATTCTGCCATTTTGAAGATTACAGGACAAATAATACTCATTTCGGCGCAAAAGGCCGAAAATTCTTTGGAATTTTACATCTTTTTTTAGTTTTTTTCCTCCCCAAAAATTTTTGTACATGTTGTACACACAAATTTTTGAGTACTTCAATATGGTATAGCTGCGATTTTAGTGTGGTAAAAACAGAGTTGTTCGACTTTTGGTAGTGTATTTTAGCTAATTTCTGGGTCTCTAAGGGCAAAAATCAATAAGAATCGCTTTGAAACGGCGCTAAGCGCCGAAAAATTTGACATTTTTCCTTTTGGAATGCAATTTCTGCCATTATAAAGATATATATAATACACAATTACTCATTTCGGAGCTTCGCGCCGAAAATTTTTGCGAATTTCACACCTTTTTTGCAATTTTTGTCTTCCAAAAAGTCTTTGTACATGTACAAAGACGGTCCCGAAGAGTCTTTGTACATCGGGAAAAATCTTTGCCGAATACAAAAAAACGGTGTCGGTAAACAGTGACAAGTCCAATAAACGTATGTCCGCTGCAAACTATGCACGCAGCATAGCTTTTTGGGGCTGGATCTTTAGGTAACATGGTTTTTTAGCTGCCAATTGGACTTTGCCGGTTTTTTAGTTTTGACTGATCGATTTTTTCTCTAAGACAAATTTGTGAAATCAACTGCGCAAGACGGGGCTCTGACAGGAGATTGCTCTGATACTATAGCTAGATTGGAATGGTTGTACAGTACATACATGCAGAACACACAAAAAGTGGTTTTTCCAGAGGTCAACACACTAAATACCTGCGCGCAGGCTCGTATCCAGGAGTGGATAGGGGCACCCTTCCCCAACCCGAAACGGAATTTGGGAATATTTCGTTTACTCCCCTTTGCTTTTTTAGCAAAAAAATCCTCAAACATTTTTGATGCTCACAATAATTTATTGTAATCTATTTTGACCCAAACGCGCGGTTAAAACACTCCATATTCATTTTTTATACAATTTAAAGCATATCTTGCATCTGTGTCCCCTGGTTTTCGCAAATTTTATGCAGGAAATGAGAAACGTGCAAGATGCGAGAATGATACACATTTTTCGCCGATGAGGAAAAATTTTAGTTAGGAACTTTGACTATTTTTAGATTGATTTCAGAACCAAAATTAGGTCCATTTTACGAAAATTTTAATGTTACGATTCAACTTTAAGATGCTTTTTTCGCTGAATCTTTCGCTTGAGCGCGTCAGTCTATACCCACCCCTAGAAGAGAGGGTGACCATTGGATTTTTTGTTACCATATTCAAGGTATTGGGGTAGCAAAATTTACAAAAGTGTGAAGCTAAGTGGTCGTAAATCGTCTTTTATCTCTTCATTTGGTACCCAGAGGTTTTAAAAAATTTTAATCGTGCCTCTTCTCCCCAGAACAAAAACATGGATATGGGCCTGTGTATTTCGCATCTATATCTTCTACTTTTGTACGTTATAAGCAGAAAATGAGATCCATGAAAGAAGCGAGAATGATAGACATTTTTGGCGACGATGAAGAATTTCAGTGAAGTTTGATTAATTTTGAACCAATTTCAGAACCTAAACTAAGCTGAGTTTATGAAAATTTTAACATACGATTTAACTTTGAGGAATTTTTTCTCAAAAAAATTCACTAGGGCTCTGCCTCGCACTCCACTAGGGGGAGCGGTTCAGCGTGCCACCCCAGACCTAGGAGAGAGGGAGTGTAACAATGAATGTGAAAAATTTTATTTGACAAACTAGACTGGTTTTGTTGTGAAATTAGAATGAGTGGGACTCCCCATTCTGGACCAGATTCGATGTTCAAATGTTTCTACAACCTGTCAGATATCATTATTTAGGCAAACATGGTCGAAAAATTTCTGCGCCAAAAGTGGAACTGAGTAGTTTTAGGAGAAAAGTTCTGAACAAAGAAGCAATCTTTATCAAGCAAAGTCAGACAAGCGTACAAACATTGAACTACATCCTTGCCAAGTTTCAATTGCTAACTTCGAGTCGGCCAAAACTAGTGTATTTTTATTTATTTATTTATTTATTTTATTTTACTTACTTTTTTGAATTTACTTCTCTATGGCCGCCCTGACCTCGTGCATCTATGGTACCTGAGTAGCAAAATTTACAAAGTGTGTACCTCTAGTGGTCGTAAAGCGCTTTTTTTAATTCATCCTCTGGTTGTATGTTTATACAAAAATTTAGTTCAGCCCTGCCCCCCCCCCCCCACTGAGACAAAATACTTGAAACGTGCCGGTCTATGTACATATCGAAAAACATGGCTTTCAGCGTTTCAGATGATGCTTATCTTTTTAGAGCATAAGAACATTAGAACAATTTCAAAAAAATATCCAAAAATTTTATTTAATTAACCATGATATAGTCAAAATGAGTAAAAATTCATGCGTGAAGCACTGACAATTTGACACTTTTCAGGAAACATGCAAAAATGGCTTAAAACTTTTCGATTTTCAGTTTTTCACTCGAAGTAGTCTAATCAGCTGGTTCTTCATACACTCAAGCAGGACCTTATCCAGGATTTTATTTCTGATCTCATTTTTGCATAAAACCTGTAAAGAACAGAAAACGTATAGATGCAAAATACGCTTTAGGTTATAAACAGACTAAAAACGGAGTGTTTAAACCGCATGCTTAGGATTAAATAAGCCTGCTTGTAAAATTCAGCGTCAAGCGCAGAAAATTTTTTGCGATTTTTGGCGGAAAACGCAAAGGGAGACTGAAGGAAAAATTAACCTAACATTTCATTTCAGGAGAAGGCACGTGTGCGTGTCCCCTATCCCCCCTATTTACGGGCCTATATAAATCACCAAAAAACCATAAAAAAGCAAACTTGGCGAAATTTTCAAACTTCAACAAGGTAGGAAGGCGGGCTGGCGTAGCCAGTGCGGGGATTCCCCTCTGGGGATAATTTCGACATGTTCAAGAAATGAGCAATATGCTTACATGATGAATTTCTTCTATCTTTTGGCAGTTTTATCACTCTATTGCAGGGAAATTCAAAAAGACTAGCGCTCAGCATGCACGTATTTTTTCCGTCAACAACGTGAATAAATTTCACAAAAAATTTTTATTGCTTTAATAGTGCAGAACGATGTGAAAAGTCAAGAAAACACGTTGTACACCCCGCCCGTTTTTATGGGTTTTTAGTCTAGATGTCCCAAGCCCCGGCCCCGGTGCTGGGGCTTATGCCACGGCCTGGGGCAAGGCCTCCCCACGCAGGGGCTAAAACATTGATAATTAAGAGTAAAAATCTTTAATTCTCATCTATAAAATCAATCTAGGCAATTGTAAGAAAGCATACAAAGTGTCTATTTAAGAATTAGCGAATCCGATTAGCAAAATTTAATAGTTGAACTGTTTCTGTAGCAAAAATATAGACTTGTATTCAACCTGGGCGATTCAAATTTAGTGCTTTTGCTCTACTGTTAAAGAAGTGATAGAAACTCAAAATCGAATTTCTAAAAAGGTATTTATTCGATCAATTAACATCTTCGTGATTTGTTTTTTATTCATCTCTCAGACTGAGTAGCCTACATTTGAGGATGCATTAATTTTATTTCATTCTCTTAGATCTTATAAATGAAACTCATACGATCTATTAACTCTAACCGGATAAAATATAGGAAAATTGATTGAATGATCAGCTATGGAAGGAACAAAGATTACTTATTATGATTTCACTTATTGGGGCCCTGACAAAATATCTATGCTGTTACTATTGTGCACCAAGCAGTGTTTTTTTACAAGGTCCATTGTACATGTACAAAGATGGTCCCCAAAAGTCTGTACATTTTGTGCAAGCAAATTTTTGTGTACACAGTAGCGATTTTAGTGATAAAACAGGGTGTTCGATCTTTGGTAGTGTATTTTAGCTAATTTCTGGATTTCTGACGCCAAAGATTACTAAAAACTGTCTCAAAACGGTGCGAAGCGCCGAAAAATTTGAATTTATTCATTATATGTGCAAATTCTGTCATTTCGAAGATATGCAGGACAAAGAATTATTCATTTCGGCGCTAAGCACTGGAAATTTTTGGGAATTTTACACTTTTTTACAGTTTTTGTCTTCCCAAAATCTTTGTACATTTTGTACACACAAATTTTTGGGTACTAAAATATGGTACAAAAGCGATTTTAGTGTTGTAAAAACAGAGTTGTTCGACTTTTGGTAGTATATTTTAGCTAATTTCTGGGTCTCTAAAGAGAAAAATTACTAAGAATCGTGTTAAAACGGCGCGAAGCACCGAAAAATTTGACATTTTTTTGTTTGAAATGCAATTTCTGCCATATTATAACGATATATAGAAACACACAATTACTCATTTCGGCGCGAAGCGCCGAAATTTTTTGAATTTCAGACCTTTTTTACAATTTTTTTTCCTAAAAATCTTTGTACATGTACAAAGACGGTCCCGAAAAGTCTTTGTACAACGGGAAAATCTTTGCCGAATATAAAAAACAACAGTGGCACCAAGTAATAATTTCTGTCGAAATTTAGTTTTAAAAATTTTTCGGAATTCAAGCTTGTGCTGTTCTAAATTTTTCACGACCCGGCCACAATTTAGACAAAGAAAAGATGCTTAAAATTCGTAAATCAACACTCTAATAGCGTAGCAGAGCTGGGTGGACATGGACAATTTTAAATGGGCGGTGTAAATCCATGAAGTACTTATGATGTGGCCTGCTTTTTTTAATTTGAATTCAGAACTATTCAAAATTTCGCTCTTAAAAAGGGAAAATTGACTTCAAAAGGATCTGATTAAACTTTAAAATGCATGTTATCAGCTAAAATGCTAATTTTGAATGATTTTTCTGAAGATGTGGTAAGCGAAAGCATTACACAAAATTTTTATTCATGCATTAATGACTAATTTTGTTTATTGTGAGATTGGATGACTTCTGATGTGATTGTTCTTGTATGAACTCAAAAATTTCCTTGCAATTCTCGGCCTCCTCAGAAATCGCTCTCAGTTTGAAACTCATAAGACAACTTTAAATTTAAGATTTTGCACGAATGATTGTAATCATTTAAATCGACTGATTCGGGATCAGAAACATCATTGATACTTATCAAAAGGTTTTTGTTATTCTCCTAGTTTTTAATGTATTGCCTGTATAAGATTAGAACTCAATTATTAACTCCTTTTCACACTGAATTAATGAATACTATTGCATAAAATACTGTTGATAATGTTGTGTACACATGGTCTGCATTCATTGTGTACGTATTATCTTGCCCAGCCCGGGTGCCGGGGCATAAGCCGCGGCCCCGGCTAAAACGTCCACCCTGGGACACCCCTATTTTTGAATGAAAAAAGTTTTTGGGATTCCCCATTGGTGAAAATCCTGACTATGCCTATACAGTCAGGTGAAGTGCAGGTAAGTCTGTACAGAAAACAATAGCTGTTATATTATGACAAATAATCTCAGAGAAATTGAAAATAAAAGTAAAGAACTTGGCTGACTGGTGCACTGCCTGTAAAACTTAGAAAAGCGCACCGAAATATTTTTAATCCTTACTATTTTTTGATAGCACACGTTATGAATCCCAGCAAAATTTAGCACACTGTGAAATAAGCCTTAATAATTTTTCCAGTTGCGAAATTTCGGTTCACAAAATCTTAAATTGCAAAAAACAGCGACCATCCCTCATTAATCGGTTGTGTCAAGCCGAATCAGTGTTGCCAACTCTAAAAAAGACCAACCGGATAAACCAACATTTAAAACCGGACAAAACCGGTCAAGAGCATAGCTGGGCAAGCCTTAAAGTCTCAGCTGGTACCGGAGCCTAATTTTTTTGGTTGGTTGCCTAAGTCAGAAGAGTGGTTGAATTTTTAACAAGTTAGTCTTACTTCCACGCAAAGTTCATTCATAATTTCACGCGGAGTCGCACTATTTCTCGCAACATCAAAATTAGTATGGTGTAAAAAATAGTGCAATCGATAATTGGCATAGCAATTATGTTTAAAAACTCATTACTTTGGTAACCATTGACCTCTAATCTTGAAGAGACATTCACCGCCTTTAATATGCTAATTTTTTATGCAATTCATTGTGTAAAAATAAAACTTCTACAGAGTTCCTCATTTTCATGGCGTCAAATAGTATATACTACGCTTTCATTTCAAATATAAATCCTGCTTGAAATGCACAAAAATTGTCATAATTCAGCACAACCTCTAAACATCAATAACAGATAATAAAATTAAATCAATTCGGCGCTAAGCGCCGGAAAATTTTGAGATTTGACCTTTGTGAAATGCAATTCTGCATTACAAAAATTGTCCGAATTTGGCGCGGCTTAGGCATCAAGAACAAGTTATAAAATTAAATCAATTTGGCGCGAAGCGCCGGAAAATTTTTAGATTCCACCTTTTGTAAACGCAATTTTGCATTACAAAAATTGTCAAATTTGGCGCGGCTTAAGCATCAATAACAAGTAATAAAATTAAATCAATTCGGCGCAAAGCGCCGGCAAATTTTGAGATTCCACCTTTTTGAAACGCAATTTAGCATCACAAAAATTATCCGAATTCGGCGCGAACCGCCGGAAAATTTTGAAATTTAACCTTTGTGAAGCGCAATTTTGCGTTACAAAAAAATTGTCCGAATTTGGCGCGGCTTAAGCATCAATAACAAGTAATAAAATTAACTCTATTTGGCGTGAAGCGCTGAAAAATTTTGATATCTCACCTTTTTGAAACGCAATTTTGCATTACAAAAATTGTCAGAATTCAGCGCGGCCTAAACATCAATAACAAGTAATGTATGTATGAAAGACTAGCATTTATTTACACATAAAACAGGTGGACAGACAAGTATGTAAGTATTTTTATACATCGATGTGTAGAAGATCACAATAATACATCATGTGTTTTATTTTGATCTGACGAATTATTATTTTCTCTAAATTAGGCATTACTTACTTAAGTATAATCTCTGAATTATGCATTACTTACGTACCGCTTTTAGAGAGCCCAGTAACCGATTCGCTTGCCGGGATTTAAAAATCGCTTGTTGGAATCTAAAAAATGATAGCTGAGCTGCAAAAATCGGTTGCTGGAGCCCAAAAATCGGTTGCTGAGGTCTCAAAATCGATTGCTGGGGTCAAAAAATCAGTTAGTGGGATCCGGAAATCAGTTGCTGGGGTCTTAAAATCAGTTCTTGGCTCCGAAAATCGGTTGCTGGTGTCCTAAATCAGTTGCTGGGCTACAAAAATCAATCAGTGGGGTTAAAAATCGGTTGCCGGGGTCTAAAAACCAGCTGGTAGGCTCCAAAAATCGGTTGCTGAGGTCTGAAAATCGATTGCTTTGGTCAAAAAATCAGTTGGTGGTGTCCAAAAATCGGTTGCCGGGGTCTACAAATCGGTCTGTGAGCTCGACAAATTGATCGATGGGTCCTAAATCGCTTATCGGGCTTAAAAATCGCTTGTTGGGTTCCTAAATCCGTTATTGGGCTCCGAAAATCAGTTGCTAGGGTCTAAAAGTTGGTTGGTTGGCTATAAAAATCGGTTGCTGGGTCTGAACACCGGTTGGTTGGCTCTCAAAATCGATTGCTGAGATCTAGAAATCGGTTGGTGAGCCCCAAAAATCAGTTGCCGGGGTCTATAAATCGTTAGTAAGCTCGAAAAATTAATTGATGGGTCCTAAGTCGCTTATTGGGCTTAAAAATCGCTTGCTGGGGTCCTAAATCCGTTATTGGGGTCCGAAAATCAGTTGCTGGGGTCTAAAAATTGGTTGGTTGAGCTCAAAAAATTGATTGATGGGTCCTAAATCGCTTAAAAATCGCTTGCTGGGTCCTAAATCCGTAATTAGAGTAAGAAAATCAGTTGCTGGGGTCTAAAAGTTGATTGGTTGGCTATAAAAATCGGTTGCTGGGGTCTGAAAACCGGTTGGTTGGCTCCAAAAATCGGTTGCTGGTGGTCTAGAAATCGGTTGGTCAGCTCGAAAAATTGATTGATGGGTCCTAAATCGCTTATTGGGCTTATAAATCGCTCGCTGGGGTCATAAATCCGTTACTGAGGTCCGAAAATCAGTTGCTGGGGTCTGAAAATTGGTTGGTTGGCTATAAAAATCGGTTGCTGGGGTCTGTAAACCAATTGGTTGGCTCCGAAAATCGGTTGCCGGGGTCTAAAAATTGGTTGCCGGGGTCTAAAAATCGGATGCCGGGGTCAAAGAATCGGTAAGTGAGCTCCAAAAATCGGTTTCAGGGGGCTAGAAATCGGTTGTTGAGCTCCAAAAATCGGTTGCTGGGGTCTAAAAATCAGTTGATGGGCTCCAAAAATTAGTTGAACCCAGGAGCAATTGATTTTTAGAGCCATCCAACCGATTTTTAAACCCCAGCAACCAATTTTTGGAGCCCATCAACCGACTCTTACACCCCAGCATCCGATTTTTGGAGCCAACTTATCGATTTTTACACCAAAAAAAGTTTATGTACAAAACATAGGGTGCAACTGGTGGACCATCCGGCTGGTACCGAACTTGCTCCGGCTGGTACCCGGTTAAAGCTGGTTGAACCCCTTGCCCAGGTATGGTCAAGAGCACAGGTAAATTCCGGACAAAACCGGACAAATGATGTATACCATTGATAAATAAGAAAGCGGCTAAAATTAATTCAAATTAACTACTGCAGTCAAATATCTCCCACTTTAAACGCATTTTGTAATCAGAGCAATTTTCAGACAGAGCCCCATCTTATCCATAATGAACCAATTTCATATTACCCTTTGTCTTGAAAAAGAATTCGATCAAAAGTGAAAAGAACAAAAAATAGCAAAATCCAAATTTTAAACTAAAAACCATGTAACCTAAAAAATTAACCCTAAAAATCCGTGTGATGTAATGTTCATAGCTTGCAGTAAACATAAATAAAAATAAAAAATAAAAATATAAATAAATATAAATAAATAAAAATATAAATAAATATACATAAATAAACATAAACATAAACACAAACATAACAAACATAAACATTCAATTTTTATCTGTATTTGCTTCCATTTAATCAAACTTACAAAAAATCAATATTTTTGTATGATTTTTGTTAATAATCCTCTTATTTTTACAAATATGTACAATGTTTTACTTGCAGAAACAACTCTAGCCAAGTCACTTCAACGTTTCCTACAAGAAAATAATGCTATATGTACTTAGCATTGGTCTTTTTTTAGGTTAAAGTGGTTTTTAGATCAAAATCGAATTTTTTCATCTTTTTGGAAGGAGATCCTATCCTTTTGAGAAAATAAGGGTTGGACAACACGTATAGGTCTCTAGGAGGCACATTCCTACTAAGTTTTATAAAGATCGACACTGATTTTTTTAGGTTACAAGTGGTTTTTTAGGCTACAATTACCTTGGTTTTTTTAGAGGCCATAATAATAATAATAATAATAATAATAATAATAATAATAATAATAATAATAATAACAATAATATTTACTGGCTGAGTTACTTTGAATATTACAGTTGTACCCAAAAATGTGAAATGCGCATGCAAATAGAAGCATATGAGAACAACATGAGAGAATTCAATGTTATACGTTCTATAAGACCTTATGCATGACACGTGGTTACTGGTATTGGTATACACAAAAAATAAAAATCAGGTGAAATTGATGAGCTAAATAAACAAAAATTAGCGAAACTTGTCAAATAAATGCAAAAAAAGTAAAGTGTATTGGTAAGTAAAGCCAAGGCGTACAGGCAGTGCACTTATGTACGCCCCTTGAGAAATTTTAATAAATTAAGCTTTGAAACCATAACCCTAAACTGTTTAAAATTTCTGCAGTCAACAATACATTGTGCAATGTATTCCAAATTCTAGCCACCCTGTTTGCAAAATCGTTCTTTCTACAATCCAAATGAGATTTTCTAATACACAAATTTATGTCGTTATTTGATCTAGTACCCCTGTTAGGTGCAGATTCGAAAAAATCTGAAAGAGAATGCAACTGTTCCTTAATTATCCTAAAAGCAAAAGTAGGGTCAAAATAGATAGGTACGCCGTGTTTTGAGTCTTTCAAGATCTAACAAATTCAATCATTACAAAGACACATGAGGTGAGAACTGACTGAATAGCAAGCGATTTGACTTGACTTATAATGTGAAGTAGTGAAGTTACAGGTGAACGAGGTCGAGAAATATTGAGGAGGAATGCGGATGACTAGCCACTAGCCAGTCAGTCCACTGGCCAGCAGTGTTGCCAGCACTGGCATAGCCTGTGGGGAAGAGGGGGATAGCCCCCTCCTGAGGGAAATTTTCACATGTTCAAGAGCTGAGCAATATAGTTGCATGATGCTGTTCTGCGACGTAGAATCGAAAAATAGGTATGACGCTTCGCGCCAATTTTTTCTATATTTTGGCAGTTTCTATTGTTTTATTGCAGGTAAGGTCAAAAAAATTAGTGCTTCGCACGCGTCATAAACATTTTTTCCGTCAAAATAATAAAAATTTCAAAAAAAATATTTTTTTATTGCTTAAATAGTGTAGAACAATGCGAGAAGCCCAAAAACAGGTTATTAAATGGCTCCGCATGTTTTTATGGATTTTTTAGATAAAAATTTTTACAAGTTCCCCCTGGCGAAAATCCTGGCTACGCCTTTGGTTGCCGGGTCAAACTTTTAAAAGCTGCCACAATTCTGGAGGAAAACTGCCGTCCCATGTTCAAAGTATATGGAAGCGGTCCAAAAATACTGCCACAAGCCCCTCAAAAGACTGCCAACCTGTGGTTAAGCATAGGAGTGAAAAATTTCCAAAAAATCAAGAAACTGCCAAAATGGAAGGAAAACTGCCAACCTGGCAACACCGCTGGTCAGGCCAGGTACAGTGTTGCCAGGTCAAAATTTTACAAACTACCATTTTTTCCCAAAAACTACCAACTTTCAGAAAAACTACAAAGAAACTACCTCATTCAAAAAGACTAATGTTCAAAACTTTCTAGCACTTCAAGCATCTTTATTCTGCTCAAGAAAGTACAATTTATGTTGGAGATATAAATTTTTCACTGAAGAATATTAGGAAAAATAAATTCATTTATAATAAAGGACCAAAGAGGTTATGTACAGTGCAAAATCTTATCATGTAATTCAGGTAATAAGCGATAAACAAGTATGAAGAGAGAACAATACAAATACAAATACAAATTTTATTCGCTGATCCGACAACAAACCAAGTATCATTAATACATTGATAAGTAACAAAAAAAGATAAAATATAAACATACACAGAAAGACATGTTAATAAAACACATAAATGGTTGAGGAAAGCGGGATAATATAGGCAGTATATGAACTGCGCTTATGTACGCCCCTGACCCTTTTTAATCTATTACGGAAACATGTCTGTTTGGAGCACTTATAACTTCTTCAGGTAGAGAATTCCAAACGGAGATTTACTCGATAACAAAATTCAAATTTTCTCCAGTTTTTGTTTGCCCGATTAACAAAAGGTGACAAGAATTCATTGCTCGATTTGAATTAGTTTTAAATGTAATAAAATCCTTAAAAGGCAGAATACTAACTCTAATAATAGAAAAGCTAAAGTGAGGTCATTACATCAACGCCTTAATTCAAGTCTTTCTAATCCAAGTTGAACCTATCTCTGATTATATGAAAGACTTTTATCATTGGAAAGTCGTTTTGTAAACCTACATTGGACACCCTCCATGGAATCTCTTACAATGTAGGAAACGGTTCCAAAAAAACCAATCCGTATTCAAGTACAGGTCTCACATAAGTAACAAAGGCTTTACAGAGTAAAGATTTATCTTTAGAAACAAAACTGCGTAAGATTAAATGGCCTGACTGCAATCCTTCTTTCACAATATTTTCACAGTGTGATCTAGAAGTAAGGTCAGAGGTCAGAAAGACACCTAAATCTTTAATGCACGTCGTATTGAGGAACAAGATGAAATCACTTAAGTATGTCTATTTGTGTGGCATGACCGTGCTGGCTGGGACCACCGTTTCTTTTCCCAGCGATTTGGTTGACATTATAGACCAGACCCAAAATTTTTTCCACTTTTTCCGACCTTTTTCCACTTTTTTGGAAGGTCTAAAAACGTAAAAAATAGAGCGCCTGTGTAAAAAAAATCAGTGTTTTTTAAGTAGAAAATTCTATGTATACATGCAGGCCCGTATCCAGGGGGATAGGGGGCACGTGCCCCCCCCCGAAATTAAATCTGAAGATAATTTTTTCCTTTACTCCCCCTTTGGTATTTTGGTAAAAATTGCAAAAACTTTTCGCGCCGAACTCATGTTATTAAGCTAATAATGAAGGTTAGTGTTTTGTGTTTATATGATATTTTGTTCACGAAAGTTAAAATAGCTCCGTTGCGCACCTCCTACTTCATTTCACATTGCTCTTTCTTTCAAGATTGCTTGCTGCCGTAAACTGACAGCTCACATAAAACGCAATCGTCGATTTACAATGGTTGAAATTTGTTAAGTGAAAACCACAAGGTTCAGCAGACTGTATGTGTGTGTGTGTTGTGTGTGTGCATGGTCAAGCTCGCTCAGTCATACTGCATAATATGAACTGAAAAAGAGGTGTATTATGCAAAGCATTACTTTCACTCATCTCATCCTACTTCTAACAACGAATGCTGCTTGTTTAATTTTAGTGACAAACTAATGACATCGTCTTTTATCTGAAAATTTACCTTTTTTCAGACAAATGTACATAGCTTAGCTAGTCATTTATAATGAGTAAAATTACGCCCGTGAAATAAGCAGCGATGTTGTTATCAATGCATTTAGTGAATCTGGAAAGCGTCGTATTGCCTTACGTTGATTTGCTTATCACATTTTAATAAACTTTTTCACTGTTTTTATTATTTTTACTTTTAGTAGAATGGATAGGATTCACTTTTTGTCATGACTAACAAATTAATTAAAAACTACTTATTAACAAAATTCCAATGGAGAAATCCTAGCTTAGTACTTCTACAGAATAGTGATTTTTATGACGTTATCAAGACATATTAACGCTTGTATCTCCGCCCAAGTGGGAGCAATATCGTCCTAAGCGGGAGCGAAATCGACCTAGGCGGGAGTAATACCACCAACATAAACCTACAAAATTACGAAGTTTGAAAAAATCAATAACCATAAATCACTACTCTGTAGAAGTGCCCCTGGATGTAGTCAACATTCTCATCGTTTATGTTGCCATTTAGAAAGAAAGAAAGAAAGATTTATTCGGTCTACAAAATACACGTACAAATTTAAAATATACGTACACATTACAATACAAATAATAAGGAAAAAGACAAATGTCATATAAATGCATAATTGAAATTCATGTACATATTGCAAACACACGTATTTAATTGTAAAAAAATGAATAAAGTGATTAAAGAAAGTAGTGTAATGTAAATGTAAGACATGCGGGTATGTACAGGCAATGAATTATAACTGCGCTTAGATACGCCCCTTGAGAAAAATGGATAAATCAAATTGTTTCAATTTCATCGTAAAAATGTTCGAATTAGCTGAGCAGATGATATCATCAGGCAAATAATTCCAGACAGAAATCACACGATTGCAAAATTCAAATTTTCTAACATTTTTGTTTACACGGTTAACGTAAAGTTTGCAAGAATTTACAGCACGATTTGAGTTTACATTAAATGTGAAGAAGTCTTCAACAGGTAACAAATTATCCTTGATTATAGAGCGTGTCATTGATAAATCACTTTGCATTCTACGTAATTCGAGTCTCTCCAAGCCCAATTCCTTTAATCGGGCATCGTAGGAGATAGTTTTATCAGAAAAAATTCGTTTGGTAAATTTTCTTTGGACATTTTCAACATTATTTATGTCACATAACAGATAAGGATTCCAAACAGACGAACCATATTCCTAAATTGGTCGGACATAGGTTGTAAAGGCTTTTACTAACAAAGTTTTATCTCTTGAAACAAAACTCCGTAAAATCAAGTTTGCAATTCTCATGCCTTTTTTTACAATGTTTGTACAATGAGTTCTAGAAGATAAATCTTTACTTATTAAGACACCAAGATCCTTCACCTCCGATATATCATGTGGGATTTCAAAATTATCTATACCGTAAGAGTGCTTGGGATTAGATTTTCCTAAATGCAAAACAAAACATTTGCTGAGTGAGATCTTAAGCTGCCAGATATCAGCCCACCTCTTAATATGCATTAGATCATTTTGCAAGTCCAAAAAATTGGAAGCTGAATTAGATATTTTAACATCATCAGCAAATAGCGAAATTGAGCTGGTACTTTGAAAATCACATAAATCATTTATGAATAACAAAAAAAGGGTAGGGCCTAAAACGCTACCCTTTGGCACCCCACTGGAAACAGGGAGCGGAAGAGACAATGAATCTCCAACTTTAACCCTTTGGGATCTATTACTCAAAAAGCATTTTAACCAATTTAGGCAAAAACCACTTATGCCATAGGCAGCTAATTTTATAAGCAGTTTTTCATGCGAAACTGTATCAAAAGCTTTACAAAAATCGATATAAACAATATCGATTGGGCAATTTTCATCAAGATTTTTGGACCACTGATTTTTGCACTTTAAAAGTTGCAGTGTACAAGATTTATTTTTTCTAAATCCAAACTGATTTTCAGAAAGCAAATTATTTTCATTTAAATGGGTAGTTAGGCTAATATTAATTATCGATTCCATGACCTTACACAGAACACAACAAAGGGACACGGGCCGATAGTTTTCTATGGATGATAAGTCACCTTTCTTAGGTATAGGCACAACAATAGCTTCCCTCCACAGGTCGGGGATGCACCCTGTCCTGTAGGAAACTTCAAAAATTGACATCAAAGGTCTAACAAGGACTAATTTTAGCTTTTTCACAAAATATGCACACAGGCCATCAGGCCCAAGTGACAATGAAGGTTTTAGTCGATTTAGAGCATCCAAAATTGTAAATAAGTCAAATTTGCAAGAAACACTATGATTACGGTTAATTTTATCAGGAAATACAGGTAAAACATTATTGTCATTTACAAAATTGTTGGCAAAATTTGTATTAAAAGCATTTGCTTTGTCTAAATCATCCACAATAGTGATGCCGTTGCTTTTCAACAATGGAATTTTCTTTTTATTATTTAATCGATCATTTACAAAAGAGAAAAAGTTTTTTAAATTATTCGACTTTAGTAACTTTCCTTCCTCATTTGCAAGATGTTCATTCATCAAAGTTTTTATATTTTTGGTCAATTTCTTACATTTCTCTAACGTTTTAGCATCCCTATTAATTTTGTATTTTTTCCAAAGTTTACGCTTTGTAGCCTGCATTTTTCGTACAGAATTTGGCAGAAGATTTCTGCGCATTTTCTTTTTCAGTGGAACGAATTCGGAAATAGCTGTGTTGAGAATGGACAAAAAAGCCTCGTAGAAATCATTAACACTTACACAAGACGAAAAAATTTTTTCCCATTCAACAGATGCCAAGAAAGCTTCAATTGCTTGATAATTTGCCTTTTTGAAATCAAGCGTTATTAGATTTTCATCCTCATTGCTATTAAATGGCAAATTAAACGAAATTATTTCATGATCACTACTAGCAAAAGGTTCGTTAACAGAAACATTAAAAAGGAGTTCACGAGATGTACTCAAAATAAGATCTAAAATATTTAGATTTCGGTTTGGTTCGTTTGTCATTAAATTGAGACCTAGGTTTACAAAACATTCATAAAATATTTGTGTAACTGGGTTCCTGTATGCAGAATGAGAGGCAAAGTTTAGGTCAGGTAGGTTAAAATCGCCTAGTATTATGCATTTTTTCGTGTTTTCAATGTACTTTTCAAGAAAAAGACACAATTTTTGAGCATATTGAATATCATATTTTGGTGGCCTATAGCAAAGTATAAACCGCACATATTCATCATTGGAGTGAAGTTCACAAATAAGAGTTTCAGGGCAATCAAATGGTTCCTTAAGAGTAATATTACAAATTTTCAGTGCATTTTTATACAATATAGCTACCCCACCACCTCTATAATCCAGCCTGTCACATCTATAAATGGAATAAACAGAAGAAGTACAAAGAAGACCATCAGAAATTGTATCATTTAACCAAGATTCTGTTACAAAAATGATATCGTAGGTTTCAGAAATGAGTAAAGCATGTAGTTCAGGTAATTTGTTCACTAGACTTCTAGCATTAAATAAGGCACAATTCAGTACATTTTTATCATTTTCATCATTTTTTGAAGTCAAATCGGGTTTAACAGGGGCGTTAACTCCCTTGAAAGAATTTGCGAAATTCATCCTTTGGTCCCCCCTTATGTTTTTTAAAAATTTTGGTAGTGTGTGCCCCCCCCCCCCGAAACAAAATCCTGGATACGGGCCTGTATACATGGGTATTCCTGTGCCTGGTGCACACCCACCTTTTGTGTGTGTACGCATTAAGTAACTACAGTAATTGTATATGTATTATAATATAGCGTACGATAGTACTTGCCTTTCTCATTTCTTGATAATTTCAAATACGCAGATTTCATTAGCGACATTTTTAAACTGATTTAAAACGCATAAGATGTTACAGTGATAAAAACAATATAAACCGATCAACAGTAAGCTAAAAAATAAACTGCATGTACGCATATATCTTACAGTAATGATATTTTTTACAGTACGCTAAATAGTTGTGCATGACATCCACCTTTTGTGTGTGTACGCGTTTAGTACCTACAGTAATTGTATATGTATTGTAATTTAGCGTACGATAGTACTTGCGTTTCTGATTTCTTGATATTTTCAAATACACAGATTTCACAAGCGACATTTTTAAACAGATTTAAAACGCATTAGATGTTACAGTGATAAAAACAATATAAACCGATCAACAGTAAACTAAAAAATAAACTGCATGTATGCATATATCTTACAGTAATGATATTTTTTACAGTACGCTAAATAGTTGTGCATGATGAAGGATGTTTCGATTTCTTCACTGTTCGGCGAAATCAATCACTGGCCGTTAAGCAACTACGAAGTCGGGGGCTACAGTAATAAGGGTGTTCTATTGTCGAGCAATTTCATGCACCAAGCCGGGGTTGAAAAAGACTATAGTAATCTTATGCTCACTAGGTCTATTTTTTGCAGGCCTTACAGTAATAAAGTTTTTATTCGAAACATTTAGTTTGGGCAAAATTTCGACGTACTAAAATTTTTTTACCCAAGGTCATATTTTTCGACATTTTTGTTACCTAAAAATGGCAGGAAAAAAGGTTTTGCGGACACCGCCCGCTAAATTGAAAAAACCTTCTATACCTACTCATCTCGCCAATTACCCACTGCGCCTGTTGACTCTAATAGCGCGAGTAATACTGCGAGTAATGACATGAGTAAGAAAAAGGCAATTAGTAAGGTGAATAATGATCGATTACCTGCGTCACTAAATGCCACAAGCAATACACAGTCTGATGATGAAGTGTTATTGACTGCTGTGCAAACACGCATTAATCAAACCTTGCTAACCAGATCGGATCCTAACATCGATAATTCATCAAATAATACGATGATCAATAATATGACTACACTTAACATGGCAAATCATCCTGAAACCAGTTTGGAGCGAGATAACGCCAATTCTGACGTAGAAAGTAATAATAGTCAAAGCAGAAATGCCAACGAGGTTTGTGCTAGTGCTAATGTGACTAATGATCTTATTTTAAAAGCGCTACAAGCTATTCATATGCAATTTTTGGACCTTCCTAAGCATGTAAACCAAGATAGAAAGGAAAATTTGGAGGAAATGCATAAACTGCGAATGGAGCTAAGCACAATGCTTAAAACCCAACCAGTTTCGAATTGCATCGAAAATAATCCGTCTGAGCGCGTTAACCACTCTATCGATAGCAAAAATTTTTCTGAATTTAATGCGCAAAATGCGAATCGTGTGGAAAGTACGCATTGTGCATCCTCATTGTTGCCAACCGGCAACCATGCATCTAACTCACGCTCATCTTCGGAAATTGTTCCAGAAACTATCGCTCAAAGTTGTATTAATTGCGCACCTGAGACATCTAATTCATCACAAAATCTTTTAAACATGGGTTTGCTTGCAACCAGTGCAAAACTCGAGTTTTCCGGAAAATATACCTACAATTTCACAGCCATCGGTATTGATTTTGCAGACATCGCGATCTCGGCCGTTGCTGTCTTTAAATCGTAATGCGCCTTCTTTCGTACCTAATTCTTCGAATGCGAACTCGCAACAGTAGTTAAATCCACCATCACTGCAATATTTTCCGCCTCAATGTGAAATACTTCCACATAACTATGTACCTAATCCTGCAAATATGGAAATACCACCTAGTAATCCTATTTTGCATTCCTCTAATATTCAAACGCAACCTGTAGAGATAAGTTTATCTGGCATAAATAATGAACCTGGAAATTTGCAAAATGATTCTGCGCCCCTACCTGAGGCATCTAGTAGGAGACGTCATGTAAAATTTTCTGACGAAAGCTCATCAAATAGCTATGATCGCCCATGCAGTCGTCGCTTGCGTCGCAGAAGTTAATCGCGTTGACGACGTCATCATTATAGTTCAGATTCTTCATATGAAGGCTTGTGCAGTAAATTGCATCTCGCTGATTCCTTGAATCGCGGACCATTTCTGACACAAATGCAGATTACAATCGCAAATAAAAAACTTTTTGATGGCGATAAAACTGATATACGAGCATATTTTGCAGAATTTGAGTCACTTGCCGATACCTATGATATCGATAAAGCTGATCACTTGAAATTTATGACAGGATTTCTTGATCCCTACGCTTCACGCTTATACCATTCGTTACCTGCTGACATAAAACAATCTTATTCAAAAACAAAACAAGCGCTAATAGCGAAATTTTGTCCAATGGACGCCGGATTGCTCTTTAATCGTTTTTTCACTCATAAACAGCAGCCTAACAAATTGGTTAAAGCTTATTATCTCTCGCTTCGCAAAGAATTAATTAAAGCTGACCCTTATGTTGGAGTTGACTCGCACCATTTCAATCATTTGTTGCGACATCAATTAAAACAAGGTTTATTACCGCACATTCTGAAAGAGGCTTATCACAAAAAACCTAGAGCATCATTGGCTGAATTTTTGGATAACGCGCTAAATGCTAAATTTGCTAATAAGGAATTTGAGGAGAAAAAAGCAGTAACACAATATGTATCGGTAACAGCTGCTCCTGTAGGAAGCGCAATACCTAAAGATACACCTCGCGCGTCTAACTGAAATGAGCCAGATTGGTTGCATCATAAAACGTTTCATCGCTTGTCGCGTGCTGAAAAGCCAGAAAGTTCTTCTCGTAAATATTGTACCTTTTGCAAGCGCATAGGTCGCATCTATGAGGAATGTTTTACGCGTCAGAGACAGGAAGTGTCTAATAATAATTATAATACCCAATCTGATCGAAATAACAGTTCTACGGCTCGCAATTGCAGCCAGTTGAGTACTTTTTTGCGCCAAAATCATTCGCCATCGCGTTCGAACTTGCAAAATTGACGTTGATCTCAATTGCGATATCGTAATTCTAGTCAACATCGCTCATCTAATTACGCGAATAATGATAATTGCTTTGATCCTAAGCAGGCACAATCGAATTTTAGGCAAAATCGTAATGATTACCACCAAAATTCACGTGCTAATTATCAAAATTCGCGTTACGATAATAACTATACTAATCAACCGCAACAAAACGCACCTTTTGTTCAGTTCCATAACGAACAACGTGGAACATATTATAACTAGCAAAGAAAAATGCTCCGATGGAACAAAAAAAGATGAATATACTTGGAATTGTGGATTATTATGAATGTAAAAGGAGGGGACTAGGAAAAATCTACCTAAAGTCGGAAAATCTGCTAAAAATCACACTTTCTCTAAGCAACGCAAAAAATCGATGTATATTCTGCGGCCAACAGATTAAAATAAATATTCAACCATAACAATGATTGAAACAGCAGCACGTTAGCTATGCAGTAGCTATGGGAAATGATATTAAGTAAACTAACAGTCTTCCAAGCCAATTGAATGAAATAGCAAACATCGAAGACAATTGAAGACATGGTTGGTTAAAAACAGTAGGAAACACGTAAGTTGACTTGAAACAGACTTAATGTAGATACACTAGCATGCCCGAAACGATTGTGTGCACTAATCAATCGGCTCCTGCTTTGCTTGCTATAATGCTCATAAAACAAAACAATTTTAAATAAAATACCTCTTAGTTTTCTATCAATCAGGTGCCAGCAATTTAAAAAAGTAACCTTCATAGATTTCGTTTATACACTCTTATCTGAAACTTCGAACATTATTTAAAAAGAGACTTTTTTAGAGGCCGCAGAATATACATCGATTTTTTGCGTTGCTTAGAGAAAGTGTGATTTTTAGCAGATTTTCCGACTTTAGGTAGATTTTTCCTAGTCCCCTCCTTTTACATCCATAATAATCCACAATTCCAAGTATATTCATCTTTTTTTGTTCCATCGGAGCATTTTTCTTTGCTAATACACTACTTTTAATTAGCGTGATTTCAGTACATCAGTCAGTAAACACAATCAGTAACATGCCACAATAATGACAACAGTCCAAGAATGCGGAAAACAATATTGTTCTTAACATCAGCATTATCCTTTTTAAACAAGACAACCTTATTGACACCATCCATTTTCAAATTAAAACTGCATTAAGTTATTTCTTCTTAATGTGCAGTTCACTTATAATCAAGCACAAAAATTTAACCAACGAATTCACATTGCAAATCCTCACTCAATCAATACACAAGCACAATGTGTTGTGACTTTTGAAATTGAAAACACCCAATTTTCAATTTTCAAATTGAAAATTGGATCAATTTTAAATTGAAAATTGGGTCAATTTTCAAATTGAAAACTGGGTGTTTGAATTTGCGATGAAGAAAATAATCAAAAGATAGTCACTTGGTTTATTTAAGCCGAGTAATAAAATAACGACCGTCCACCAATTCCAAACTAAACGCAACTAATCTGATCACTATGAAAAAGTTTTGAAAAATGAGCTTGCTAAGCGAGAGTTGTAAACCAAGAGAAACTTAAACTTAAAACCTACCATTAAATTATGAGAGAATTATAAAAGATTTTAAACTTCAAGAAAATGGAAAAGGCGGGATGTTGGTAAATTAGAAGGCAAAGATTTTCGGCAAAAATTCAAAAACTTCACGCAAATATCAAACGTAAGGAACACTAACGCTTTGATTTGGTAGTAAAATAAATTTGTAGTATAGACTACATATTAACAACAAATGAATAGTGCAAACTACACAACTACTAGGTGTAGAGTATACTAACAGTTTACGGCTTATTAATGTACATGATTACAATAAAGCTGTATATCTTTGTCGACTTCTGTGCACAGTAGTGTGATTGCTGGTTCATTTTAAACCACTTTTGCAGGCAATTTACATCAATTAAACGATAGCTCTCCATGTGCAAGATTTTGTGAAACATATTATAAACACGGCTAAGAAAGATTTAACTTTAATGCAACCCATTTAAGACAAAATTACATCTCTTCAATGATCTAAGGACACTTGAACATAATTTTTAAATCACTTTAGATTACTTTTGAGGGTAAACAAACTCACTTAATTGATGTCTCACATATGAATCCTTGAAAATTTCTTGACTTCAGTTACAAAGTCTCTGCAAGTCTATCGAATTAGGGTTAACACGTAACGTAAACTTTACACAAACACATAGCGTAAAGAATATTTTAGTCGGATTCGTAATTTTGATATTGCTCCGATATTTCTTTCAACATTTATGGAAAAATGAGTCTCCATAATGTTTTAAAGACAATAAACATTAGGTTTAAACCACTTTGCAATACTGCTGAGTGTAAGCAAGCGCGCCCAATTGACGTATATATTTCATTCCCTGTAAATTTTTATATCTCAGGAAAAAATTTCGATTTTTGCAATGTTCTAGAACAAAGGCTAACATGCAGCGTAAAAAATTACTCGGATATTATGATCAACATTCATGAAAAAATTATGTCTCTACGATGGTCTGAGGACATATAAACAATGAATGTAAACTACTTTACATCACTGTTGGATGTAAACAAACGCGCCTACGTGACGTCTCACATTTGATCCTTTGAAAACTTCTAGGCTCCAAGAAAAAATTAGGTTTTAGGAATGCTCAAAAACGAAGATAAATATATATGTAGTGTAAACTTCATGTAAACACCTAGTGTAAAGAACATTTTAGTCAGATTCGTAATTTTGATATTGTTCCGATATTACGATTAATATTTATGAAAAAATTAAGTCTACATAATGTTCTATGGGCAAACTAACAATTGGTGTAAACTACTTTACAACACCGTAGAGTGTAAACATATGCGCCAGACTGACATATCAAATCTGATTCCTGGTCCATTTCTAGACTTGATAAACGTGTCCCTGACTCGTAACCGGAGAAGCAGGCAGAAAAAACAAGACAGAAACGCATTTAAAACTCCAAATTTTTGACTTTACACTCGCTGAATATTAATGTATAGACAATTTGCTTTGACATGCACCCGATATAAAGCACTTTATTTTTTTTCTATTAGACTTATCCCGACTTCTGGACGGAGAAAGTGGCGAACAAAAAACGCAACAAAAACGTATTTTCCATCATTTAGAACACTGTAAACTTTAAAATTCCGTACCGAACTCCCCATTGAGTTTAAAGAAATTCGGTTTGGTACAATTTGTAGCTTTTAAATCGTAGTACATTTCTGTGTGCCAAAATTCTGTCGCAAAAATTATTTGGCATGATTTATCAATCAAACTTCGGAAAAAACGTGTTTTTTAGCCCATTTTTTACCTCTGATTTCGAACTTTACACCCCCATAAATAACTCAATATTGCGTTTTTTTAAATGCGGTTTGCTGCGATGTTTAGCCCCTGTGAGGCACTTTATTAAAGCTGTCTTCGATTTGCACTGACTCATAAGCGGAAAAATTTGGCAGAGAAATCTTAGTTAAAATCCGTTTTTTACACCATCCACTAGAGTGTAAACTTTAAACCCCAGGATCTAACTCACCATGGAGCATACAAGACTTTGCTTATATGCAGAATGTAGCCCTTGATCCGCTCTACATTTCTGTCAGAAAACATTTTAAAAACCTCATAATTGGAGTTAGTATCGGACATAGGAAGGTTGAAAACTCTACCCAAAAGTGCTTTTTCACCCCCAGATTTTCGCACTCTTTACACTGCCGTTCGATAAATAATGCGAATTTCAAAAAACAAAAAAGTCATCTGTAGAATTCATCCCTCTATTATCCTATTCTGTTCAATCCTTCGAGTCATCAATACTCAGTTGTCCACATGCCGCAGTAAAAAGGTCCCAAAAATTTGTCCTATGTTATAACGTTACACAAAAAACTTACACCTTCTTTACACAGTGAATTTTGAGTTTCAAGAAAAACAAAAAACATGGGCAGCGAATTTTATTATCTTTTCTTTAAAAAAAACCGCACCTTCCAGAAGTGTCCCGTTATAGCTGTAGGGGGTGCCCAGGTGTTGGGGGGTACCCATATTATAGGTACAGCTTTAACGCGCTACCTATGATTCCAACTATCGCAATGACAATGGTTTTAATCGCCCATACGTCACATATTCTGCAGATTACCAACTCCGCCGTAAATGCCCCCACCGCAGCCAACCCTTACATCTCCTGTCGAAGTAAACATCGTTACTGCTAAAGGGACAGAGACTAGCACGCACTTCAACTTATTTGCGTCACAAGAATTTCTCCAAGAGTACAAACGCTTACAGCGTCGTCTTGCGATCTATGAAAAAATGAATTTGCCTCCAGTTAGAACCATTGATCCTAACATTCCTATTGTAAGCCATGCTGAAACAAATTTGCCCACTATTCTTGTTAAAGTTCATGCATGGTGACGTACCTGCTCTCATAGATACGGGTTCACAGATCACTATTATGACCATGTCTGCATTTTTACGTCTTTGTTTTAACTTACCACCTAAACAAGTATCACAAGTTGTGCATGGCGTAGGCGAAATAACCGCAGTCATTAGATTGTAAAGTAAATATGACTCTCACTATCGCAGAACAATCTATCTCTACTACAGTATCTATAATTGATCACTTGCTAGAAGACATGCTCTTAGATATGATTTTTGTGAATCCGCACTCATGGGTTAATCTTTTTGAGCGTTGTGCTTTCATAAACGGCATAAAAATTAATCTACTATCATCTCATGAAAAATTGCGATTTCGCAGGAAACCCAACACAACTACCTCTGGTGTTGTGTGTGCATGTTTTGCTGCCTGAGCCTGTAATTATACAACCTCGGCATGAATTAATCACACCTGGCTATATAAGTCATGGTTCTTGCGGATTTTGGATTTTGTATTATTTGAACCAAATTCTGATTTTATGGAAAAACCTCAATTTTTTGTTGCTCCATCTATAGTCGATGCATCACAACCTATAATACCTGTTCGCGTTTGTAACATCTCTAAAGCGCCAATTCGCATTGACTCTGGTGATACAATAGCTTCTTTAACCTCTGGATGCCGAAGTTGTGTCCCATGTCTCAAATTTTGATGATAGGACACCTGAGCTCTTTGCTTCAATAAACAAAGCTTCTTAAACGGCTCCGCCATTGATTCTCAGCAAGAGCAACAAATTTGTGAACTTTGCTTAAAATACGACTCATTTTGCTTTAAAAATGAGCCACTTCGGACGTACCCCTTTGATGAAACATCATATTGACACAGGGGATAATCCGCCCATTGTGGGAAACACTTATCGTGTTGAGCATGCTAGAAGAGAATCTATACAAAATCGTAAATGAAATGCTTGCAGATAAAATTATCTGACCAACAACCAGGCCTATAGGCAAGTCCATTTATTTCTTATAGGAAAAAAGGACGGTTTCATAAGACCTGTCACAATTATCGTTGTTTAAAGACGAACTAAACGCAAGTTTATCCTCTTCCTCAACTTGACGATTATTTTGATATTCTAGGCTCTGCCACATATTTTAGCACGTTAGATCTAAAATCCGGTTATTGGCAAATTCCTCTCGACAATAAATCTTGCAAAAAAACTGCATTTATATGCCCTGTTGGCCATTACGAATTTGAAGTTTTTCCTTGGCTAAAATGTTCGCAGATTTTTAAAGACAATGGGTTTTTGTGCTCGCCGTCTAAATTGAAATCTTGTCTTGTTTACCGATGATATAATCATTTTTTCGCGCACGTTTAAAGAACATTTAAAAGATCTTGAAAATGTTTTTCTTGCTCTTGAAATGAGTAAAGCCAGATAAATGCCATCTTGCTCATGCTGAAGTAAAATTTCTTGGCCATTGCATAAGTTCATTGGGCATCGCTCCTGATATGTCTAAAGTTGCAGACTTAATCGCGTTTCCCGTACCAAACCGGCAGAAATTCCTTGGCTTAGTCCAATGGTTTAAAAATTTGTTAAAGACCTCACTAAAATTGCTAAACCGTTATTCCATCTTCTTCGCAAAGATGTCGAATTCTGCTGGAAGGTCAACACCAAACCGCTTTTGAGCTTCTTGAAAAAAACATTTACGCCCCCCCACCTATTTTACAATTACTAAAATTCACAATGAGCACCAATTTATCTTAACAACTGATCTAAGCAATTATGCATTAGGTGCTATTTTGACTCAAAACACTTACCATCCAAAAGTCGTTTTATTCTTAGCTACGCTTAGTCGCTGCAAAATTATGCCAAATGTAATTATGCTACATCGAGAAAGAAGCATGCAAAATATCAAGCATTATTGACACTATCTATACGTAAAAATCTTTACTGTCGAAACTGATCATCAAGCATTAACTTGGCTAGTACCCATTGAGTCATTTACGCCATTGGGGTCTCAAATTTCAAGAGTATGAATATGATTTTGGTAAACGTTCCTGGTGCATATAACTGCGCAGCTGATTTTCTTTCACACCCAAAATACGATCATGCAGAACGTAGTCATATAAACTCGAGCCGCTAAAAAATGTCGTTAATATCGCAAATTTAGACTTGGAAGATTCTAATCCTAAAGAGAATTGGTACCTGACCGATTGCGCACAATGCGCCAAACACACAAATTAATAATCCTAATGTGCAAAATAATATTCCTATTGCTACTAACTGACCCTACCAATTCTAAACCACCTACATTTTGCAAATGCATCCAACTTACTGATGCTGAAAAAGCTGAAATGTTAACACCTGCGCGCTTACTTGCAGAGCAACGTTCTGATGATGAACTACATGTACTGGCATTGTGTTGAATGATTTAACAACGGAAAAATATCGTGACAAAAAAAATGTTTTCTTGTTAACGATGTACTTATTTGTCAAGCCTAACCTAAACGTTCGCCAACTATCGTTCATCAAATCTATCCCAAAATCTTTGCTTGCTTTATATTAACCAAATTTCATGACTCTATATTCAGAGCTCATTTTTCATCACGTAAATTTTGCCCACCATACAAATGCATTATTGGTGGCCGCGCATGGAAAATGATGTGATTGCGTGGTGTAGGAATTGTGATGTGTGCTTACAACGTAAGGTCACATTAAATTCCACATCTGTTCCTTTGCAACCAATCGAAGTTTCCAAGTGCCTTTTGAACCTATTGCGTGTGATTGCTTGCATATGCCGCAATCTCCTCCGGAAATGACCAAATCGGCAGTTTTTATGGACTATTTTACCAATACGTGGAAGCTTTTGCTGTTTCTGATATAAAAGCAACAACAATTGCAAATCTATTGCTAAGAAAAATTATCCTATTGCTATGGAGTTACTTCAAAAGTTTTTGACAGATCAGGGTTCAAATTTTACATCTACCCCTAATTTCGGAAGTTTGCAAACTCTTAAATGTTCAAAAAATATTTACGACCCCATATCACCCTCAGTGTGATGGGTTGGTGGAATGCTATAATTGCACCCTAATGGATGGCTTGTCTAAGTTGAGCGTGCGGGATCCCAGTATGATTGGGAGCAACTTTAGCCATTCGCGCTATTCGCATATTGCGCGACTCCTCAATCATCAACTCATATATCTCCTTTTGAAATGCTATATGGTTGCAAAACCGCGTTTCCTCTGATACTAAATGACTTTGCGATAAATCCGAATTTGCCATCCGTTGCGAAAAAATATGTCATTGATTTAAAAGCTGACTTTACAAGACCTGCATGAAATCGCGTCTAAAAATTTAGCTCGAGCGCGTAAGCAGCAAAAATCTCAATATGACAAACTGTAACCCAAACAAATTTTTCTGTTTCGGATATTGTTTACCTTAATAATACCTCAGTAATCAAACCTGAAATCGGTAAATTATCACCTAAACGCGTTGTCCTTATCAAATTATCGAATTACCTACTCCTGAAACTGCAAAAATAGCTCATGTCTTTAATCCTCTTATTACTCATCACGCTCACCAGAATAGACTTCTACCTGAGCCTAAACTACCGTACTCGGATTTTAATTGTCGAAAAGCACGCATATGTCCCTGGCGATTTTGTTTTGGTAAAAATACCACATTGCCCTCTTGCCCCAGCAGTAGTGATAAGTTTTGAGGACTTACCGGGCAGGAAAGCTAAGGACTGGCGCACCTTGCACGCTTATTAAATGGCTCTAAAACAGCACATGCAGTACCATTATCTGGCGTTTTCCCTTTTGCAGACCCATGGTTGACAAGGGTGTCCCAAGCAAAGAGGCGTTGTTGGAGTCAGCTGGTCGCCGATTCACATTCTCCAAAGGGTGCAATCCCGCGACCCTAGATGAGTTTCGTTTGGCATTGATAAGTATGGCTACGGAACAGGGGTTGGACTATCCAGACCCGTTGCCGCAAATTGATGACCAATGCGTTAGTGGTCTAGAAGCATTAAGTGCAAAAATGATTAAGTATACAAGTCTAAATGACGCGAAAATCCATTGCAAGCGCGTAAATGAACAAGAGCTCTGGTGGGACAATACTTTTTGGGAGATTTCCGTTGGCTACCCTTCATGTGCCAAAGAGGAGAATTCTCCAAACTGTATTAATCACCACGACCAGCAGTCTTTTGCGGCCATATTGGCTTTAATACAGCCATCAAACATGATTAATAGCACCTTATTGGGCTATGATTCGGAGTTTGTGAACGACCAAAACTGGAACCTACAAAAATTGGGACGAACGCTTTAAGCAATTGTGCCCCACATATCAGGATACCAACGGCCTATTTGTACGCTATGTCCAAGTAACTAGCGCGAACGGCCATGTTTTTTGCTGGAATGTTTCTTGCTTTCCAAAACCACCTTTTGGGTTGCACCAATTGCTTACAACGCGGTCTTTGGACGCAGCAGATGGTGTGTTTTGACCCATCGCAAGACAAAATCGCATATTTTCATGTTTTCGGACCTACCATCGAAGAAATTGTGGAAATTCCTGATGTGCCGATCTTCAAATGAGCTGCATTGGAAAGATCCTTTTTGTGGCAAATTTTATTGACATACATCCCATGGTGAGAATGCTCACTTGTCGCTACCATATTACAGCTTTTTCAAGATAATAATTCAAAGCGTTTGGCCGAATTTTCTTTGATATGTTACTCGATCCAAACGAACCTGATAATTGGGGCCATGGAACTGGCCAAGCAAATTGAAAATCCGGCCAAATTACACCATATAATTCGCCATATTTGGTTAGAAAGCGATCTGCCACTTGAAGTTCTAGTTCGATTTGACCAATTTAGAGGTCGCCAAAAATTGGCTTTTTACCTAAAGCACCGTTTGGCAGGAGAATTGGAAAAAATACGCAAGGAAAGACAACAGGCCTCTTTGCAAGACCTGTGTGGGTCCTCGGCAAACCTTGCCAGGCCTGAAGTCAATCTGTCTGTTGCGGCACAAATCGAAAAGCAAAAAGCGCGCATGATCATCGAACAGCACAATAGAGAAAATCTCGAATCCGAACTTCCCAGGCGTGTGACGCGCTTGCGTCGCGCCGGCTTACTCACGGTTGTGTCAGGCATTCACCAAATGTCGGAAGACGAGCACCGTTAAAAACTGAATAAATTTTACGATACAAAATTGGAGCACGCATTACGTTGTATAAAAAACTTGGAAAAAGAATGAGAAAAAGGTTTGTTTGTGCAGAAGTAGCTGCAAAATTACAAGCCCGTACCAGCCAAAGGGGCCCCAGATGGCAAGATCCGCAACCGTCCCGGCAAAGGTACGCTCAAACGCACCAGCGTTCTCAATTGCAGGCACAAGCACAAGTAAAACCTTATCCACAAACGCAATAACGACCGCAGACCCAACCGCGGCAAAAACAATATCCGGAATTGCAATTGCGTTCCGAGAGATATTTGCAGGCAGATGCTGGTCACATGTCGCGCTCGTGACAGCAGCAGCCTTGCAAATATTGCCAACAGCCACAATCGAACTGCGGAACTCATCAGGGCCGGTTGCAATCATGCCAATGCCAACAATGGGATCAATCGTACCAACTACTGTCAAGTCAGGACCAATGAGCCATTGAGGTTTATTCCAAACCACAACCTCGACGCGAACCACTATTGCCAAAACCGAGGCCTGCTACTCAATGAAAGCAGCATTCACGTGATACGTCATGCGAAGAATCTTATGGTTTTTATCCAGAACAATATTCAACGCGGTGCCTACAACCCTGCGTCGTTACGCGGACGACTATGACAAGGAGGACGAAGACAAAGATGACAGTCGACCAGTCGACCCTCACTGGAGCCTACGTCAACATATGTACGGATGTAGGGAATTGCCTTACCAATATCGCGAGCGTTTGAACACGCGTCGCTGAAACCGATTCGGACCCACGTCGCTTTCACACAATTTGAGAATTTGAGTACATTTATGAGTATAACTTTCGATCCGCTGGTATTTGTTATAAAAATAAATACAATAAATGATCACAATTCATTCAGCTTGCTCAAAAATTAGTTAATGTTTCATGTTATGACATGCCTAGAGATTGACAGTCGGTCAAAGCTGACAAACCTGCTCACCATCGAATGACTCATTTCAATGAAGAGAGGTTTTTTAGAGATGAACTCAAGAAGCACTGCACGGATTTTCATGAAATAAAGTGTTTTAGGTAGAAAATTTTATAATAAAACTATTTTGCCAAAAAAGTATAGCTAGATTATGTCTACAGTACGCTAGGCTCAAAAAAGTGCTCAAACTTTGCTTGGTCACTACAGTATACAGGTTAAGTTTCATATTTTTAAAAATAGCAAAATAATTAGATATTTTTGTGCTCTAAATTTCACCCCTTTTTGTTTTTCGTGTTTCTGAATAGTTCGTCCTGCAATTTTAATTCAATTTTTTTCCAATATGGCTGCCCCCATAAGGTATGCATTTTACTCGCGCTATTTTTCATATTTTTAAACGTTTAAGCACATTTTAGAATGTCCAAAAAAAGCTCGTTCGAATGATATCCTATTTGTCTGATTTACTGTAGAATTCCAGTTTTTCAATATAACCGCCAGAAAGGCTGTCATACTGTAGCTTTTAATATTTTCAGCTATTATTCTGTGAGTTTCTGACATATTTCAATTTTTTTCAGTAAATAGCTAGGAAACTTAATGTTCTTTCTAACGAGCTATGTCTCATGTTCTGAATCTTTCTAGTTCATTCAGGGAAGTTCAAAAACCTCAGAATTATTCATTGTATAGTGAAAATGACGTGACCCCGCGAGTATTTCCAGCGCCGTCGCGGCAAGCTGCGCGGCTCGAAGCCTACCTATCACGACCATTATTAAATTTTCAGGTTTGATGTGCTGAACTTTTGAACTCTGTGATAGGCGTCAAATGGACCAGAAG
Source organism: Mermis nigrescens (assembly GCA_036768485.1). Lineage (NCBI taxonomy): Eukaryota > Metazoa > Nematoda > Enoplea > Mermithida > Mermithidae > Mermis > Mermis nigrescens. The sequence goes on from JAVLUZ010000144.1 coordinate 1,379,175, forward strand.
CTTTTCGCCTTTTTCGTTTTTTTGTTCCTGATGTGGATTCCAGGACATTTTCGCATTTTGTTTATTTTTCTTGTGTAATTTTTCTCGTCATTTTATTGCTGTACATTTTTGATTGACGGTGCTTATTTTTCTTGTCATCTCGCATAATGGCATTCCTCGTTATATCTTGACCTCGTATTTTAAATTCGTCTATGACTTTAATTTTTGCTCACGCATAATCTTGCCTTATAATCTCGTGTATTAAATTTTTGCTCAATGGCGGTATTACTATTTTGGTATCCTAATTCTCTAACGGACAAGGGGTTCTTTACACCCAATCTAAAAATCTTTTTCGATTCAAAAGTTTCCCTTAAACGGAGCAGGAAGAGTTGCTTAAGCAAATTGATGAGCTGAATCAAGAACTAGCGTCGTTGACAGTGTTCCTGAGTGCTAATGAGGTCATGCGTTGACCGCTATTTGTTATTGCTATTATCGTTATTTTATTTTCGTTTATTACGTTTGCTCAGGATAAGGCGTTGCGGACGCCAGAGTGTCAATTAGTAGAGGCGTTGCGGACGCCAGTCGTTATTGTTTACCCCCGAAAAAATTCTCCACTGCGTATCTAATTTTTTTCCTATACGAGGGGAGTGTAACTATGAGAGTTACACGGTTTGGCGAACTTGTGTTAGCACTTCGCGGTAGCCATTTACATAGCCAATACTAGTAGCTATCTACGATAGTGCACTGTGGGCTATGCCTTCGGTTTCCCATCATTTCCCAAATTTTAAATATTAAAAAATAATAAGATACTTGTCCGGTAACATAGAATTAAGTATATGATAATAGTAATTGTTTTATGCATTACCGCTCGTATTAGTTTAGAACATTCGTTGTAACTTAAAAGTAATTACGTATTATGTTATTTTAATGTAAACTTTCTTTTACTGTAAGATCCTATGAGATCATCAGTGAGAGTGGGCGGACATACGATTGGGAGAGGAGTATGTTTATTCGTTTTTGTCGTTATTTTGTTGTTGTTCGGCACCTGGCCATGTAAATATCGTTATAATAAAATATAAAACCCACCCAGGGGTTTTGTTATAACGCGGGTGAGGCCGGAGATTCCCATCGTCGAGGATTTTGGGATTTTTAGTGGAGGAATAGGTAAATTGCGTGTGACTATTTATTTCGTTCAAACGTTCTAATTCTTTTCTCAATCCCAAAATTGTCAAAAATATTATTTAATCTTTTATGATGATTGGTCAGGTTAGAGCTCATTGGTGTTGTTTTCAAATTTCATTGTGCTATCTAGATTAGGAACCAAAAACATTTCTGATTGAATTGAACCTTGAAAATAAGTTAATTCATCAACTTGAGCTGGTTGAGATAGGTCAACTGACCTCGCGGCAATTCCGGGATTTAGGTAGGTATTCTAAGGGCTTAGTGCGTAGCTGCTGAGATCACCCATCAAGAAGCGGTCAGCAATATTAGGACCGAGGGGATCGAAGCCGTAAGGTCTGTAAGGGTCCAAAGAACGAAGTTGCTCCAGACTAAGCGATCGGGGTCAGCGCTAAGAGTAGATCTAAGTACCTAAGTACCTATGTAAGTCCCGAAGGCAAATACACCCGTCTTGATGTCAATTCCGTAGACATGGAGGAGCCCTGTATTTACAGTAGGTACTCCTAGGATCTAGGGCATAGCTGCCGAGACTTCCGATGAAAGAGCAGTCAGCAATATTAGGACTGAGGGAGTCAAAGCCGTAGGTCTACAGGGGTCCAGAAAATCGAAGTTCGTTCAGGGACTACGCGATTGGGACCAGCGCTAAGAACAGCTTAGGTGCCTACGTAAGTAAATCCCAAAGGCAAATGTCAGGTGTGTTCGTACGTCAATTTAGTAGACCCAGTGCGAACCCCTACATTTACACAAAGCAGCCAACTATAGTCTGTTTCATTTATCCGAGAGCTTTTTCAGTAAATGTTTTCGGAGGCTACAGTAACCCTTTTTTTCTTATTTACTGTAGGTCGCTAGATCTTACTGTAGCTACGTAGCAAAGAAGGGTTTTTCAATTACATTTTTTGCGGCATAATCGGTTCTCGTCTTCCAGCAGATGAATCAACTTACAGATAAAATCACGGATTCAGCTTATCCAAAGTTGACATTTTAGACACAATAGACTAAGATGCTAAGAAACGCCTCGAACTTCTGCATAGCTCAGTGGTAGAACGTCCGCTTGTCGTCAAAGCAACCCGGTTTCGATTCTAGCCGACAGCTAGTTATTTAGCGCGCTAACTGTAGTATGTCCCAGCGCTGATTAAATGCCTAAATTAAATTTATATGGACGGATTAGTGCATTAAAAATGGATGAATTCCAGCAACTCGCCCAGACTGAGCTGATCTGCCGATTTACAGTAATTCGTCTTGTTTCGCTCACTGTGGCCATTAAAAATATTTACTAAGAAGCTCTCGAAAAAATGAAACAGACTATAATTGATCATGATGCTCAGATCATCCTAACATATCCACCACGAAAGGAGGCTACCTTTTGGACCCACGTATTTTTAGTCTTGTTCGCTCAAAACTGTCTTATTTTGTTTGGACCGTTTTCGCTAAAACTTGCCCTCAGGCTCGGCTAGTCCCCCACGCATAAAAAGATATGCTCCTAGGGATAAGCCAGACATTAGACTAGCAAAAATAAAAGAAGTAATCGAAATATTTCAAAATGGCTTAATTGATTACAAGCTATTCAATGGAATAACATCGTTTTCACGCTATTTAGAAGCAGATTTTTAGACCACTTCGCGTCACAGAAAGTCTCTTCTCGGTTTTCTCGGTTCCCCTGACCTCCAGCGGCCATGCTGTCCACCGATGACGTTACATAAACAAACCCACCCACACATACACACACACACACACACACACACACACACACACACACACACACACACATACACACACACACACACACACACACACACACACACACAAACACAAACACACACACACTGCAGAAAATAAAGTTTTTGGAGATAGGTACATCATACCAGATAGATCCTTTTATAATTAGCTCATATTTGTATTTGGGTGACAAGAAATATAATTCAGATTTTTCGTGGCTTTCATAGTGGTCTCGAATTTCCGCAAAACAAAAGCAAATCAAAGTGCTTGAAAAACTTTCGATTTTTAACTCAAGATTAAATAAAATTAACATCATTTTCGTTTCAGTGCTTTATTAGCTTTACTTATCAGTGGGCAGCACCAAAATTCTGGGGGAGGGCTGCAATATGTTTTAAAGGTCAAAAAATGACCCTAAAAAATGGTGGTATGAAGAAAAACATCATTTTCTAACGTTTCTCATCGAGCACTGTCCATTGGCATCAAAAAATTGCGAAAAAAAGAAGAAAAAAAATTTAAGAATTGAATTCCAGGGGGTATTTTGATTTCTGGGGGGTGGGGTATTTTGGTTTCTGGAGGTGCATACCTCTCCTAAAAACCCCCCACGCCCATGTGTGCCACTTATCATATTACTCCCTTGCTTCAACTGAATCGGATCCGCAGTCCTTCCTAAATCTCTCTTTGCGTCTCCTAACATACATATATGTTACGAATCTGGCCCCATTTATCGACATATATGTTCGAAAATAAGACCACAATTACATATAATGTTGATCGAAAAAACGTCCGATCTGCCAAACGGGGCATGTTGGGCTGGGTTAGTACTTGGAACGGAGACGGCCTGGGAACACCCAGTGTTATAGACCTTTTAATTTTTTTCGATGCGAAGTATATTTTGCCGCCTGTATATTCGAGGTAAAGCCCCTAATTATTTACAAATATTTTGTTGATCATAGATGTGATGTGAAGGCACCATTTTAAGCATTTACATAGCTATTTCAATTGCAGCATAAAAACGTAAACACTTTTTGAAAAAACATGTCAAATTCAACACTAAAAAATAGTCCAGAGGAGAAGGAAGCATCAGCGCTAAAATCGCAAAAAATGCACTAAAGCTCGATCTATGAAATTTTATTAATAGTTGAACATTTTTCTAACCTTTTCCAGGTTTATAAGCCTCGCTTGTTGGGGTCCTTATAAGAACCTTATAAGGACCATAATAATAATAATCATAATAATAATAATAAAATAATAATAATAATAATAATAATAATATAATAATAATAATAATAATAATAATAATAATAATAATAATGATAACAGTAATAATAATAATAATAATAATAATAATAATGATTATATTATTGTTATATATAATAATAATAATAATAATAATAATAATAATAATAATAATAATAATAATAATAATAATAATAATAATAATCATAATAATAATCGAAATAACAAAAATAGTGAAAATAACCTTCTGGATGATAGGGATAATATTTATAGTAGTGTGAATATAGTTATTATATGTTATTATTTTATTTATAAATAGTGTTAATTGTTATTATAATAATTTTAATAATGATGTTGAAATGTACATATTGTTCATTATAAATAGTGACTAATGTGTATTATATTAATGATTTTTTTAGTAAAAGTGATTATGGAAATATGGTTCCGCGAATCGATGTTATTCGTAAGCAAAAAAATTACTGCAATTGATACATTCCTAATCAGGCTCCTATATAGCGTAATAAAGCAAGGTTGTAAGTTTGTAATGCTGACAGTTTATTTGTTGTGTGATCTATCTAAAAATGCTTCTGACGCATCATAGGAAAAATAATTGTCTCAACCAATCCATTCGCTTCCTCGTCCTCCTGGTTTTCAGTAAAAAAGTTAATGACACTAGGAGATGAATAGCTGGCCTGTTATTCATCCGATTTGAAATGGATTCCATGAAGAAACTTGGCGTGCTGTTGTACAAACGCAAATATATGTATTAACAAAAGGTAGACGGCCACTTTTTCGGGCAGTGTCTAATTAAAATACTGGTTTGTTAATTAACATTTTTCATTTTATTAATTAATATTTTTCATTATAATTCAAGAATTTTTGTTTTTTCCTGGTCAGCATCGTTAAAGTATGATTTGAAAATGTGGTATATATTTGCTGAAAATCGCATGCTTCTCCATTATTATTCGAACGCTCTCTGGTTCTGATTACTTTTAGCAGCCATAAAGAATGTCACAGATTTGTCTTTTTCTCACTACTGTCATATTGGTCGCGCACTGTAGCAAAGTAATATTGTAATATTTTAAAATACTTTCATTTTAAAATTATATTAGTTTCAATGATGTTGAACTAAGATCATCATTATTAAAATCGACTAAGAGCAATTATTACTGAGCAGCCACATTCTATGCAACGAAAAACGGGTAGGAAATGCAATAATTTACGTGTCAAAAATTTGTTAAATCAATTCCATGAATTTTCCAGAAGAAAAATGGCAAATTTCATATGCTTCCAAACGCACTCTTCCAATGTCTGCTTCTGATAAATTTTTGCCTCATCATTTAGGTTTTCAGTAGATTTTAGCCTTTAATCTTTCGATGTCCAGATCCTCATACACATATATGGGCAGCGAAAATTCCTTGGGGGTCAGGATGGGTAAAATTGCTAAAAGTGTTACTAAAAATAGAATTATATGGGTCTACAGCAATCTGGATGGGTAAGGTTTTAACTTTTCGAGGGAGTACAAACTCCTTCTGTCCCTAAACCCCTTTCTCACGCCCATGTGTGCTGATACACCGATGGGCATATCTGGCTGACCATTTGTAGGAATAACATGATCAGTTTGAAGAAGCAGCATCGCGGACTGGCTGTCAGCATAATGTTTTAGCAACCTTACCCAATAAAAGTCGTAAATGTTAAAATCGGCCAACGTATTCCACAGTATCCAAAAATTTTAGCAGTACTGTTAAGAATGCAATTTGCATGACTTCCTCTTATTTTGATTGATAAATGATATTTTTTCGTCTTGACGCGACATGTATAACGAAAGAAACTGTGAAGTGTTCGCTCCAAAATATGCTAAGAAACTTTTGAGATTTCAAATGAAATGTAGGCAACACTTTAGGATGAAAAATGGCTATTGGGCACACAGCACCACTCAATTGTTTCTTTAACTAAAAAAATGATTGCAAATGCTTAAAACGTATAAATTTCTCTTTTCCATAGAAATAGTGATTCGGAAGTTAAGATTTTTCATTTTCTCGACAATCGTTCGCCATGGAATATAAGGATTAGACCTGCAATAAATTTTTATGCTCTCACGAGAAGTTTTAATCATGTGAGGGTAGCAATTTACAGCAGGGCAGGTCCAATCCTGTATGGAGCATCACGGACTGGCGGTCAGCATAATGTTTTAGCTAAATCTAGCCTACTTACAAATTATTACTCTACAAGGTATACTTACAAACATTTTTTTGAAAATTTCCGTCCATTTGTGTGAAATCGTTTGTATTATTCAAAAGCTTTTTTAAATATTTGTTCAGCACTTAATTTAAAGAACAAAGTATAAAGCAAATCGTAGGATTAATTAAATATGTATGAAACATAATAAGATAACATCACAAAATGCTCTCTCTCTCATGGTGTAACATAGAAAAAGGTACAGAAGAATTCTATCGGAAAAAATTATTCTTTGTCGTATTAACGCATTTACTTTTATGGCTTGAAGCTTATTCTGTGTTAGTATGCGCGCCTAGTTTTGAAAGGCATCAAAATTGGTCGCTTTTTTCAGAGAAATATACCTAAGTATTTATTCTGGAACGCTCTCCAATTCAGGTATTTTAAAACATGCACTTGAGTATGCTTTATGAATATTTAAAAGAAAAGCCAAACAGATGTAGCAAACATTTAAAAAGACTTCACTTCTTTTGTCTAAATGCCTATGAGACAAAGCTAATCTTCTAAAACATTAAAACGATTTCGAAAACAGTATTTAACGAGTCCAATTACGAATATTTAATTTTAAAAAATTAATCTCTACGTAATTATAATTGATTTTTTTGGTTACTCCGCTACATTTCATTGCATGGGAAAATTATACTTGTTTGTAAACAGTCCTGATACAGCATGCTTTGACGAAAATTGATCACTACCTAAGTCACACAGTTCTTACACTGTACCAAAAATATATTATAGATTTTGGCATGGAATGATGGCACCAATGGATTGGTTTCATGGGATAACAACTGTGATTTCTTTGGTTATGACATAGATCATGTGCCAAGCACTGTAGAGCAATGCGGCGGCGTTTGCATCGCTAACGGCGGATGCAACCACTTCACCCACGGCAACGGAATGTGTCACCTCAAAAATCATCCATCTGGGTTTGTTGCCCAATATTCGCCTGGTGCGACATGTGGATTTGTCAAAAGTCGGGTCTGAACAAGAAATAATGCGCCAATGGCACATAGTTTTTATGCTGAATAAAGATATGAATTAGCTGTCTTTTTCACACAAGAGTAAATTTTGTGCAAGCACACATGTATTCAAATGGGAATCGTTTATATGTAATTCAAAGCCCATTATATCTTCAAAAATAAGACAGAGACAAATTAAACAAAATTTACTTCTGCCCATTACATCGTCGCCTGCGGAACATTTGTGAAGATCGCATGAGTGCATGCAAGTGGCAGTGGAAGCCGTTTTTGAGATTAATTCATACTAGCAAATGGGGCGCTTCGCTGCCCCATCTGCTAGAGTGTTTGTAAACAAATAATATCTTAAACAGTAATTAGTATAAAAATTGAATAACTCTGCAATGGATCAGCGAGCGGTTTTTATATTTTTTATATCTAGCTTATAGTTGGCAATAGTTAACTAAGAACTAAGAAAGAACTAAGTTAGAACTACTAGTTCTTAGTTCTTAGTTCCTAGTTCTAGTTCTTTTTTCAGAAATTTAGTTCGAAAAAGAACTTAGTTCATTTCTAGTTGAACTAAGTTCTTAATTTAGTTCTTCTGTTCTAGCGTTCCATAAGTGATGAAAGTCGTCGAGCATTTGATGCCTGTGATGGCAACAGAATACGTAGGTACGTACGTCCGTTAATGGTACGGTATATGTGTAAGCAAAGAAAAATGCTCCGATGGAACAAAAAAGATGAATATACTTGGAATTGTGGATTATTATGGATGTAAAAGGAGGGGACTAGGAAAAATCTACCTAAAGTCGGAAAATCTGCTAAAAATCACACTTTCTCTAAGCAACGCAAAAAATCGATATATATTCTGCGGCCAACAGATTAAAATAAATATTCAACCATAACAATGATTGAAACAGCAGCACGTTAGCTATGCAGTAGCTATGGGAAATGATATTAAGTAAACTAACAGTCTTCCAAGCCAATTGAATGAAATAGCAAACATCGAAGACAATTGAAGACATGGTTGGTTTAAAACAGTAGGAAACGCGTAAGTTGACTTGAAACAGACTTAATGTAGATACACTAGCATGCCCGAAACGATTGTGTGCACTAATCAATCGGCTCCTGCTTTGCTTGCTATAATGCTCATAACAAAATAAAACAACTTTAAATACAATACCTCTGTAGTTTTCTATCAATCAGGTGCCAGCAATTTAAAAAAGTAACCTTGATAGATTTCGTTTATACACTCTTATCTGAAACTTCGAACATTATTTAAAAAAGACACTTTTTTAGAGGCCGCAGAATATACATCGATTTTTTGCGTTGCTTAGAGAAAGTGTGATTTTTAGCAGATTTTCCGACTTTAGGTAGATTTTTCCTAGTCCCCTCCTTTTACATCCATAATAATCCACAATTCCAAGTATATTCATCTTTTTTGTTCCATCGGAGCATTTTTCTTTGCTAGTACACTACTTTTAATTAGCGTGATTTCAGTACATCAGTCAGTAAACACAATCAGTAACATGCCACAATAATGACAACAGTCCAAGAACGCGGAAAACAATATTGTTCTTAACATCAGCATTATCCTTTTTAAACAAGACAACCTTATTGACACCATCCATTTTCAAATTAAAACTGCATTAAGTTATTTCTTCTTAATGTGCAGTTCACTTATAATCAAGCACAAATATTTAACCAACGAATTCACATTGCAAATCCTCACTCAATCAATACACAAGCACAATGTGTTGTGACTTTTGAAATTGAAAACACCCAATTTTCAATTTTCAAATTGAAAATTGACAATTTTCAAATTGAAAATTGGGTCAATTTTCAAATTGAAAATTGGGTGTTTGAATTTGCGATGAAGAAAATAATCAAAAGATAGTCACTTGGTTTATTTAAGCCGAGTAATAAAATAACGACCGTCCACCAATTCCAAACTAAACGCGACTAATCTGATCACTATGAAAAAGTTTTGAAAAATGAGCTTGCTAAGCGAGAGTTGTAAACCAAGAGAAACTTAAAGTTAAAACCTACCATTAAATTATTGAAGAGAATTATAAAAGATTTTAAACTTTAAGAAAATGGAAAAGGCGGGATGTTGGTAAATTAGAAGGCAAAGTTTTTCGGCAAAAATTCAAAAACTTCACGCAAATATCAAATGTTAAGGAACACTAACGCTTTGATTTGGTAGTAAAATTAATTTGTAGTATAGACTACATATTAACAACAAATGAATAGTGCAAACTTTACACAACTACTAGGTGTAGAGAATACTAACAGTTTACGGCTTATTAATGTACATGATTACAATAAAGCTGTATATCTTTGTCGACTTCTGTGCACAGTAGTGTGATTGCTGGTTCATTTTAAACCACTTTTGCAGGCAATTTACATCAATTAAACGATAGCTCTCCATGTGCAAGGTTTTGTGAAACATATTATAAACACGGCTAAGAAGGATTTAACTTTAATGCAACCCATTTAAGACAAAATTACATCTCTTCAATGATCTAAGGACACTTGAACATAATTTTTAAATCACTTTAGATTACTTTTGAGGGTAAACAATTTCACTTAATTGATGTCTCACATATGAATCCTTGAAAATTTCTTGACTTCAGTTACAAAGTCTCTGCAAGTCTATCGAATTAAGGTTAACACGTAATGTAAACTTTACACAAACACATAGCGTAAAGAATATTTTAGTCGGATTCGTAATTTTGATATTGCTCCGATATTTCTTTCAACATTTATGGAAAAATGAGTCTCCATAATGTTTTAAAGACAATAAACATTAGGTTTAAACCACTTTGCAATACTGCTGAGTGTAAGCAAGCGCGCCCAACTGACGTATATATTTCATTCCCTGTAAATTTTTATATCTCAGGAAAAAATTTCGGTTTTTGCAATGCTCTAGAACAAAGGCTAACATGCAGTGTAAAAAATTACTCGGATATTATGATCAACATTCATGAAAAAATTATGTCTCTACAATGGTCTGAGGACATATAAACAATGAGTGTAAACTACTTTACATCACTGTTGGATGTAAACAAACGCGCCTACGTGACGTCTCACATTTGATCCTTTGAAAACTTCTAGACTCCAGGAAAAAATTAGGTTTCTGGAATGCTCAAAAACGAAGATAAATACATATGTAGTGTAAACTTCATGTAAACACCTAGTGTAAAGAAGATTTTAGTCAGATTCGTAATTTTGATATTGTTCCGATATAACGATTAATATTTATGAAAAAATTAAGTCTACATAATGTTCTATGAGCAAATTAACAATTGGTGTAAACTACTTTACAACACCGTAGAGTGTAAACATATGCGCCAGACTGGCATATCAAATTTGGTTCCTGGTCCATTTCTAGACTTGATAAACGTGTCCCTGACTCGTAACCGGAGAAGCAGGCAGAAAAAACAAGACAGAAACGCATTTTAAACTCCAAATTTTTGACTTTACACTCGCTAAATATTAATGTATAGACAATTTGCTTTGACATGCACCCGATATAAAGCACTTTATTTTTATTCTATTAGACTTATCCCGACTTCTGGACGGAGAAAGTGGCGAACAAAAGAACGCAACAAAAACGTATTTTCCATCATTTAGAACACTGTAAACTTTAAAATTCCGTACCGAACTCCCCATTGAGTTTAAAGAAATTCGGTTTGGTACAATTTGTAGCTTTTAAATCGTAGTACATTCCTGTGTGCCAAAATTCTGTTGCAAAAATTATTTGGTATGATTTATCAATCAAACTTCGGAAAAAACGTGTTTTTTCGCCCATTTTTTACCTCTGATTTCGAACTTTACACCCCCATAAATAACTCAATATTGCGTTTTTTTAAATGCGGTTTGCTGCGATGTTTAGCCCCTGTGAGGCACTTTATTAATGCTGTCTTCGATTTACACTGACTCATAAGCGGAAAAATTTGGCAGAGAAATCTTAGTTAAAATCCGTTTTTTTACACCATCCACTAGAGTGTAAACTTTAAACCCCAGGATCTAACTCACCATAGAGCATAGAAGACTTTGCTTATATGCAGAATGTAGCCCTTGATCCGCTCTACATTTCTGTCAGAAAACATTTTAAAAACCTCATAACCGGAGTTAGTATCGGACATAGGCAGGTTGAAAACTCGACCAAAAAGTGCTTTTTCACCCCCAGATTTTCGCACTCTTTACACTGCCGTTCGATAACTAATGCGAATTTCAAAAAACAAAAAAAGTGCCATCTGTAGAATTCATCCCTCTATTATCCTATCCTGTTCAATCCTTCGAGTCATCAATACTCAGTTGTCCACATGCCGCAGTAAAAAAGGTCCCAAAATTTGTCCTATGTTATAACGTTACACAAAAACTTTACACCTTCTTTACACAGTCAATTTTGAGTTTCAAGAAAAACAAAAAAACACGGGCAGCGAATTTTTTTATTATCTTTCTTTTAAAAAAACCGCACCTTCCAGAAGTGTCCCGTTATAGCTGTAGGAGGGTGCACAGGTGTTGGGGGTACCCAAGTATATTATAGGTACGCGCTAACGCGCTACCTAAATTTCAAAGCCCATTATATCTTCCAAAAATAAGACAGAGACAAATTAAACAAAATTTACTTCTGCCCATTACATGCGTCGCCTGCGGAACATTTGTGAAGATCGCATGAGTGCATGCAAGTGGCAGTGGAAGCCGTTTTTAAGATTAATTCATACTACAAATGGGGCGCTTCGCTGCCCCATCTGCTCAGAGTGTTTGTAAACAAATAATATCTTTAACCAGTAATTAGTATAAAAAATTGAATAACTCTGCAATGGATCGGCGAGCGGTTTTTATATTTTTTATATCTAGCTAGTTGAGCTGCCCGGCGTTGCCTGGCTGAACTTAGGCCTGATAGCTGTATGGGATTGAGATATGTCTTGTAATTTTTTATTTTTCGGGACTTTTGATGTTTTTGGGATATTTCTAAAAAATTGTTGGTAAAAACATATTGTATTTTTTAAATTTTTTAAAACTGTCTTTTGTCAACCATTTCTTTGATTAAATCCATATTTCTGACGTTATAGAATGGTTCTGAGAATTCTTTATCCTAAATCATATTTTTGATGTTCTGGGATGTTCTGGAAATTATACCATTAGATGGTTTGGGATGTTTAAAAATTTTGTTTGATCATAACCATATTTTAAACGTTTTGGAATATTAAAAAACTGTTTTGGTCCAAAACCATACTTTTGATGTTTTTGGAGGTTTAAAAAATTTTTTTGGGTCAAAACCATATTTTTGAAGTTTTGGGGTGTTCAAAAATTTTTTTGGTCAAAACCATTTTTTTGATGTTTTGGGATGTTTAAAGATTTTTTTGGTGCAAACCATATTTTTGATGTTTTGGGACACCAATCTTACAGCACAGGATATGTTATAGCACTGGGTATGGTATATCACGTCCTATCTTGTAGCATGGGGTATGTTATATCACGTCCTATCCTGTAACACTGGGTATGTTATATCACGTCCTATCTTATAGCATAGGGCATGTTATATCACGTCCTATTGTATAGCATTGAGTATGTTGTATCACGTCCTATCTTATAGCGTCGGGTTCAACTTTACACAATGTCCAACTTTGCCCTTATTGTAAACAAATGCAAAAAGTTGCATATTAAATTAGCCGCTAGAATCAAAAACATTTGGATTTGTATTTTCGAAAGCCGCATGTTTGCTGCTTTCTTTCGAAAGCCGCATGTTTGCTGCTTTCGATTGCTTCGCATTAAAAATCACGCGCGCTGGTTTACAAGGTCAAAAATTTTGACTTGGTGCAAGCTCTTTTTCAGTGATTAATCATGTTTATAAGTACCCGTACGTGATTTCCTTTTAGCCCGTCTCATACATGTTTTATGATGCTAGATCGTATATTTAAAGTAGCGAATATGGAATCAGCGGTCCCAGAAACCCCAGGGGCCAAATTTTGGAAGCAACAGTCAATCTGTGCTTCTGCAAAAAGACAAAAACCTAAAATTTACGCTGCTCCCGTATCTCTGAAACCAATCCGTGAATTTTCTTCAAATTCTACAGTAAGGTCAGTCATAAGATATCCAATAATTGCTGGAAACTTTAAAAAAATTTATGTTCTGCGATTTGAGATATTTGATAAAATACACTTGTTAATCACGTTTTTTTACAGCATCACATCAGTTTACACTGTAGTGTAAAGTGGTCTACACCAGTCGATAGCGCATAAAAAGTTGATCTAGGGTGGCTTTAAAATTTTACCCTGCGGCAATTGCATAAGCGGCTAGAGCTACCAAAACCTTTTACATAAATCCGTGGTTTCCGGGTTTCAGGAGTCCGATCGAGCCATTTTAATCAAAAAATTGTAATTAGCGCCCGAGAATACCCATTGAGTGAAAATTTAAGTATCACAAAATTATCCGGTAAAAACTTTTTTGCCTCACGGACACACACACACACAACTCGAAATTAATATTATTATTAATTAATATTAAATTTTGAATTGGTGCAAGCTCTTTTTCAATGATTAATCATGTTTATATGTACCCGTACGTGATTTCCTTTCAGCCCGTCTCATACATGTTTTATGATGCCAGATCGTATATTTAAAGTAGCGAATATGGAATCAGCGGTCCCAGAAACCCCAGGGGCCAAATTTTGGAAGCAACAGTCAATCTATGCTTCTGCAAAAAGACAAAAACCTAAATTTTACGCTATGCATAAGGTACCTTTGGGCTCCCGTATCTCAGAAACCAATCCGTGAATTTTCCTCAAATTCTACAGTAGGGTCAGTCATAAGATATCCAATAATTGGTGGAAACTTTAAAAAAATTTATTAGCTGCGATTTGAGATATTTGATAAAATACACTTGTAAATCACGTTTTTTTACGGCATCACATCAGTTTACACTGTAGTGTAAAGTGATTTACACCAGTCGATAGCGCATGAAAAATTGATTTAGGGTGGCTTGAAAATTTTACCCTGCGGCAATTGCATAAGCGGCTAGAGCTACCAAAACCTTTTACATAAATCCGTAGTTTCCGGGTTTCAGGAGTCCGATCGAGCCATTTTAATCAAAAAATTGTAATTAGCGCCCGAGAATACCCATTGAGTGAAAATGTAAGTATCACAAAATTATCCAGTAAAAACTTTTTTGCCTCACAGACACACACACACACACACACACACAACTCGAAATTAATATTATAGATTGACGGATTAGTGCTTTAAAAATGGAAGAATTCCAGCCACTCGCTCTCACTGAGCTGATTTGCTCAATTACAGTAAATCGTCTTGTTTCGTTTACTGTAGCCCTTAAAAAAATTAGCTCTCGAATGAATGAAACAGACTATACATGTTACGTATGCCCGTGAAAGTTTTAAGAATCTAATAAAAGTAAGACTTCCGTTAAAATATATAAGTATATTTTGCAGCCTGCAGAAGACAGTTTCCCCTCAGACATAAAAATAAGCAACATGAAGAGCTTATTCCTAGGAAAGAAACGATCACTCATCGAAAATCGACAAAGAGCATTCTTCCGCTAGCATGGCACGCATTGATACGGGGCAGCAATTTCAAGATGGCAAGCTTGTCATAATTCAATTATGAAGTCATTAACGATTACAGAAATATTGGTTAGATGTTGAAAGAGAAATTTGATATTGGTAAAAAATAAATCGGTTATTTAAACACATTGAAGCTTCCCCATTATTTCTTTTTCTGAGCCAGTGAGCAATGTCTTGGGAAGGCACGCTAATGTTTTAGAAGCCGCAGAATATACTTCGATTTTTTTGCGTTCTTTAGTGGGAGTCTAATTTTTAGATTCACACAACTTTCACGGTCATACAAAGGTAACTTTTCCCTCATTCCCCTCCTTTTATCTCCTTAATGATACGTAATTCCGAGTATATTCGTCCTTTTTGCTCCATCGCAACATTTATCCTTGCTAGTACCCTACTTTTAATTAGTATGATTTGCGTAAATCTGTCAGTAAATAAATAGGGTAACATGCTACAATAATGACAGCAGTCCGAGAACGCAGAAAACAATATTGTTCTGGACGGCAGAATTAACTTTTTTTAAACACGACGACCTTACAGTATTCAAACGAATCAAATCTTTTCAGCAAAAACTTTATGTAAGTAATAGTTGTAAAGAACACTTACACTGATTCGCAATTCTGACGTAACATGGAACATTTTGAAAAATACTGCTTTTGCCACCCTCTGAAACTAAAGTTATTATCAGTGTATACTTTGCACAACTATTGGGTGTAAGAAAAACAGTCAGAATTGTAATGGTGATCTCACAAAAAAAATTTTGAAAAACATTTACGTTTTGCGACGCTTTGGGAGTAAACTGAATTTGTAGTGTAAACTTTACACATAAACAAAAAAGTGAATAGCGTAGACTTTACACAACACAGAGTGTAGAGAAAATAACAGTCAGATTCGTGATTCTGACGTCACATACATTTTGAAGAAAAATTGAGCTTTCGCAACACTCTGGAACTAAAGTTAATTTTAAGTGTGGACTTCACACAAAACCAAGTGTAAAGAAGATTTCAGTCGGATTCGTAATTCTGATATTACTCGTGATATTACGAATAATATTAAGGAAAAAATTATGTCTCCACAATGGCCTGAAGACACATAAATATTATATTGAAAGCACTTTACACCACTGCTGAGTGTAAACAAACGCACGCAACTGACGTATGTTGTTTGGCTCCTTGCACGTTTTTTGATTTTTGATCATGTCCAGACTCATAACCGGAGAACTAGCAGATAAAGCAAAATCTCAAGCAAAATATAATTCTGTGGGTCTACACAGTAATCTGCAGGGGTTTTTCAACTTCTGGGGGTGCAAGCCATACGTGGGCGTGGGTGAGTTTGGGGGGTATGCACCCCACAGAAACCAAAATACCACCCCCAGAATTCAATTTTTGAAATTTTGATATTGTCTTTCTCGCAATTTTTTGATGCCAATGGATAGTGCTCAATGAGAACGGTTGAAAAATGGTGTTATCTTCGCCATATTACCACACCTGGGTGTGGAGAAGGGGGTTTTGGGTGTGGTCTCCCCCGAGAAACCAAAACAGTCCCCCCAAATACCAAAATACCCCCCCAGAATTCAATTTTCGAAATTTTTTTTTGTTGCAATTTTATGATGTTAATGGATAGTGCTCGATGAATAATGTCGATAAATTTCTGAAAATCGGAATAAATTCAGTTTACACTATTTTTGGGTTACAGTACTTTTCGATTGATTACCCTAATAATCATTTATAAAATTCATGAGGAGTAAAATAGAATTTAAACCCGATTAAGTTAAAAATAGTAAGTTTATTAAACTTTTAATAAAATATTATCTGTCTCCTTTTAGTTTTAATAATAAAAAGTTGCTTTCTGTGCGTTCGTTCTAACATAGGATCGGACGTAATATAGCCTACATAATCCTACAAGATGGGCAATGCTAAACGGTACAATGAATTGATGTAAGATAACCGGCCTGTCAGTGCCATAACATATGCAGCGATATAAGATAGGAGATACCCAGTGCTATAACATATGAGTGACATAAGACATCACGTGATTTATGACATTCTTTGCTACAACGAACAAAAAATTTTCTAAAACATCAAAAATATGGGTTTGACCAAAAAAATTTCTAGAGCATCCCGAAACACCAAAAATAAGATTTTTGCTAAAGAATTTTCAAACGCATTCTGTAACGTCAAAATATGGATTTAATCAAAAAATGTACAGGGTTGAAGCGGGAGGCGTACCTGTCCTTAAGCATGACCGATTTTGGGACATAGCCGAGTTTTTGCCAAATTTCGAAAATTGGAATAAATTAAGTACTTTTGCCGCTGCGCGCTTTATAACATAGGATCGGACGTGACATAGCCTACATAAAGCTACAAGATGGGCAATGCTATATGGTACAATGATGCAATATAAGATACCCTGTCTGTGCCATAACATGCAGTGATATGAGACAGGAGATACCCTCTGCTATAACAAATGAGTGATATAAGATATCACGTGATATATGACACCCGTTGCTACAATAAACAAAAATTTTTAAAACATCAAAAGTACGGTTTGACAAAAAAATTTCCAAATAATCCCAAAACATCAAAAATATGGGTTTGAATAAAATAAAAAAATTTCCAGAACATCAAAAAATAGAAAATATGATTTTGGCTAAAAAAGTTCAAAACAATTCTGTGACGTCAAAAATATGGATTTGATCAAAAAAATGGTTAACAAAAAAACATTTGAAAAAGATCCAAAAGATAAAATATGGTTTTTACGACCAATTTTTTTTAGAAATATTCCAACAACAACAATAGTCCCGAAAAATAAAAAATGCAAGAGACATCTCAATTCCATATAGCTATCAGGCCTGAGTACAGCCTGGGCAATGCCGGGTAGCTCAGCTAGTCTGACATAAGTATGAAGTTAAGTAATGCATGAATAATGTCATATACTAACAAAAATTGACTATAATACTAAATGCAACAATTCTGACCTTACAAATCAAATTTTGAAAAACATTTACTTTTTGCGGGGCTTTGTATGTAAAATGAATCTGTAGTGTAAACTTTACACATCAACAAAAAATGAATAGCGTAAACTTCACACAACACTGAGTGTAGAGAAAACTAGCAGTCAGATTCGTAATTCTGACGTTATATATAAGATTTTGAAAAAATTTAGCTCCAACAACCACGGTTTTTTTTTTGTACTTGGCAAAGATTTTTCCCGATGTACAAAGACTTTTCGGGACCGTCTTTGTACATGTACAAAGATTTTTGGGAAGACAAAAATTGCAAAAAAGGTCTGAAATTCGAGGAAATTTCGGCGCTTCGCGCCGAAATGAGTAATTGTTTGTTCTATATATCTTTATAATGGCAGAAATTGCATTTCAAAAGTAAAAATGTCAAATTTTTCGGCGCTTCGCGCCGTTTTAAGACGATTCTTAGTGATTTTTGCCCTTAGAGACCCAGAAATTAGCTAAAACACTACGAAGAGTCGAAGAACTCTGTTTTTACCACACTAAAATCGCTTCTGTACCATATTATAGTACCCAAAATTTGTGTGTACAAAATGTACAAAGATTTTTAGGAAGACAAAAACTGTAAAAAGGTGTAAAATTCCCGGAATTTCCGGCCGAACTGATAAATTATTTGTCCTATATATCTTTAAAATGGCAGAATTTGCATTTAGAATGGAAAAATGTCAACATTTTTCGGCGCTTCGCGCCGTTTTCAGATAATTTTTAGTAATTTTTAGCGTCAGAAACCCAGAAATTAGCTAAAATACACTACCAAAGATCGAAAACCCTGTTTTACCGCTCTGAAATCGCTACTGTACTATTTATAGTACACAAAAATTTGCATGTACAAAATGTACAAAGACTTTTGGGGACCATCTTTGTACATGTACAAACGGACCTTGTACAAAAAAACACTGCCAACAACGCGCTGGAACTAAAGGTAATTTGCAGTGTAAACTTTACGCAACACCGAGTGTAAATAAGATTTTAGTCGGATTCGTAATTCAGATATTACTATAATATTGCGATCAATATTAAGGAAAACATTAAGGGCCGAATCACAGAACGTTGGGTAAGGTAAATATATGGCACAGGTAAAGGTTGGGTAAAGTCTAGGTAGCTACCCAAGGTTTACCAGCCTTGGTAACTTACCTAAGGTTTGCCAAGCTCTGGTATCACAGACGGTTGGGTTATGGCAAGGTAAGTACCTACGGGTAAACGTTAGGTAGACGAGAAAATTTATCATTTTTATTGCACATCTGTCCAGTTTGGCGTCTGACATTCTCTGAATTATTGTAAAATACAAATTAAATTGATTTGTAATCGGTTTTAATGGATACCAAAAAACCCCGCGATTCGAATTTTTCTTCGGAGGAAGTTTATTTTTTGATCGAGTGCATGCAACAATTTGCGAATTTAATCGAAAACAAAAAGACAGACGCAGTAACAAGTCAAGCGAAGAAGAAAGCATGGATTCAAATCAATGAAGCATTCATCAAAAATCCAAATTGCCGAACACGCGCTGTATCCCAATTGCAAATGAAATGGAATGACTTGAAAAAGGTATTGGTCTTACACCGATGCAATTAATAAATTGTTTTCAAGTTGAAACAAATTAAAAGTATTGGTCTATGATGGCTTTTCGTTTCGACGCGCCTTGTGGGTTATCATGAAGTAAAATTTGAGAGTCATCAATGTCAACTGTATCTTGATTCGTATCTTCAGCTGAAGTATCATATTCCCCAAAATCGAGAGACAAATTGTGGAGTACGGCGCAAGCAACTATTACATTAGAGCATTTTTTGGATTGAATCGTAACTTGCTACTTAAGCAAGGGAATCTACGTTTTAAAATCCCATTCAGCCGTTCAATAGCCATGCGTGTAGATGACTGAGCGAAATTGTATCGCTTTTCTGATTTAGATTGGGGGTTCGCTAAAGGTGTCATTAGGTAACGCATGCACGGGTAACCACGATCCCCCAAAATGTGAAAACGGCCCGGCAAGGCCTCCAATGAATTTTTTAAGGCGGACTCATCGAATATGCGAGCATCGTGGGTGCTCCCTTTCCAGCTTGCAACAACATTTAGAATTTTGCACTTAGCGTCGCACACTAATTGCACATTAATCGAATACCAACCTTTTCTATTTCGGTATAACTCGCCATTTACTCCGCCAGGATGTTGAATTGGCACATGAGTACAGTCTATTGCACCTAAAACTCCAGGAAATCCTCGTTTTTCATAAAATTGCCTCTGAATCGATTCATATTCTTCTGGCTTAGGAAAATTTATGTAAATCGATCGTAGTGTCGCAATAGCCTTAATAGCATCATGAATACAGCTTGACACACGATTTTGGCTAACATTATGCAAATCTCCGATTTCTCTTTGAAAGCAATTCGATGCAAAGAAACGCAAAGCCATCATGACCTAAAAATCGTGAGTAACAAATCTGAGAATCGGAATTGTTGTGTTTAGATCACAAAAAAGAAAGTAAGCGCTATGAAAAGGGATCAGCGATCGACAGGAGGTGGCCCACCAATGATAGAATTACCGCCTTTGTTCCAGCAAATATATGACCTAATTCCAGGGCAATTTGAACGGATAGAGAGTAGTTTTGACAATGATGCAGAGTTTAATCAAAGTGAGCATTAATATCACATCAAAGAAATGAAGTATTTTTGCCGAATTATAGATCATTTTTTTATTCAAGAACTATCATACGAGATTTATAGCCCGTTTCACTCAAGTTTGGGCGTAGATTTTAAAAACCGTCTTCGAAAATAAGCTGACAAATTGCAATTATAGCATTGATCTGATATTTCATCATCGTAATCCACCGGCTATCTGTTGATAAAAACTTAAAGTTTATGCCCAAACTTATGTAAAACAAATTATAAAAAATGTTTGCTACTTATTTTCAATTATTCTTGTTTTATCATTACTTCTATCTTTTAATCAATATTAGATTATTTAAATTTTATGGCGATATTAACTAGTAGTTTATTATAGTGAGCATCATAAATCTTCTTGATTAACTTCTTTACAGTTCTATTCCGCGTAAAAAACAGCAACAGAATTTTTTCTCAAAGAAACTCAAAAAGTAAAAAGGATAATCAACAAGAATCATTAATTTTTCTAGCGCAAATTCTTATTCAGAGAGACCAAGAAATCTCAGTGCTATATGTATGTTAACGCTTCGTGTAAATACATCCTGTGCAATAAGAGAAAACATCTTAATCATAATTACGCTCACAAATAGTATCTTATTATGGGCGCGCAAATTAGGCTAATCTCATTCCGGACAGTGTTACTGCACATATGTTGCTTTAAAGTATATTATAAGTGAGTAGAATCATCGTTAATTTGTCGTTCACTAGACACGTACATATGCTGCAAGAATACTGAAATTTGAAAAAAAATTTTAACCAACTTAAAAACACTAATTTTTGCCTGTATCTTTTAAAATAACTAGACGTAGAAAAATAATTACTTCAGCACACTGGAATATTGGGATTAATAATTAAAAAGTGCAACATGCTTTGGTTGCATTTTTAAGTCATTTCTCGGTTTTTAAATCTGAGTAGTTTTTCTGAAAAAAATTTTCATTCTTCTGAAGGGTCTGACCTTACTTTCGCCTGGCACGTAGCTGACCCTCCTATTTTGGGGGATCAACACAAATTTGGGGGGTCTAAGCCAAAAATGGCACAAAATAACGTGTAAAAAGTCCTATTTTTCCGTTTTTTTTTCTGAATTTTGGGGGCCCGGACGTGCCTGACTTTCACTGAATACGGGTCGAGCTACACATTTTAAAATTTTCAGTAATGTCTCAGAAAACAGACGAAATCAGTGTCTCGGATAAAGAGCTAGATGAGGATAGTTACGATCAAGTTGCGCGAAAAAGCATTTTTGCTGAAATAAATACTAAACGGAAATTGGACGAATCTTTGATCAACGATAAGTGTCTTGATTCCTCAAAAATGCAGGCCATTCGACCAGAATCACTTTTTGATAAACGGAAAGTTCTAGCTGATGAGTTGCATGAGATAAAGAAACGAATTTTGACGAATGAAGGAACGAATGCAACATATTTACACGAGCTTCGAGTTGCTGCTTTAAATGAAGAAATCAAAGCTTCACAAGCAAAAGCCGAATATTACAGACAGAAGAGTTTGAATTTAATCTCAAAATGGGGACAGTCCGAAGATGTCGAAAGTTTCACACCACAAGTGCAACGTCAATCGCAATCCGCCCCACCACTTCCGCCGGTTCAAGATTTCATTCAAAAAGAGCAAATTCAGATGTCAATATTTTCGAACTCCTGTGATGGCCACATTCCCTCGACCAGCCAATATTATCAATTGTAAAATTATGTTGCTTTTTTTGTTTAGCTTGGTTTTATGTAACGTACATATGCTTACTTGAACTTCGGGTGATAAAGAATAATGACGAGTTGTGCTTCTTTGTTTCAGATAGGGTGAAATCAGAGTAATTAATCGATTGGCATTGACCTTGTTAAATCTATATCGCATATAAAATTGTTGGTCATTGTAAATTTCGAAAGGTTCGGTCCGTTTAATGAGCCGGTGTTCATGAAAGAATAAATCTTCCTCGTTTTCACTTGCATCATCCAAAAAGTCAATCAAATCCATTAAAAACGTAGACCAATTGAAGGTTAACAGACCTTTACCTCTGCTCCTAGCAAGGGTAAGATCATTGGGTAAATTTGTCTTTATTTACCAAAGCTTTACCTTACCTTTACCTTACCCAACCTTCTGTGATATGGCAATCTCTAACCTAACCCAGAGTTTACCTAAGGGTAGCTAATTTACCAAAAGGCAAGTCTTACCTAACCTTCTGTGATAGGGCCCTAAGTGTCTACAATGGCCTTCAGATAAATAAATATTAGATTGGAAGCATTTTACACCACTGTTCTGTGTAAACAAATGCACCCAACTGACGTATAACGTTTGACTAGTAGTATATTCTTTTGATTATTTATCATGACCGGACTCAATAGTGGAGAAGTGGCAGAGCAAATACAGAAACACGTTTAACACCCCTGATTTTTGACTTTACAGCGCCCGAAAAAATATTTTCTTTCACCATCCACTACATTGTAAAGTTTGAAGTTCTAAACCAAACTGCCCATTGATTGTTACTCAAAAAAAATTTAAATATAAAGAAGACACAACAAAAAAACAAATATTGGCACTGAACGTGTTAGAACAAAAATAACTCTTGACGGCCTTCAATTTGAGAATTTACGATACACATTTCCAAAAATCACTGGAACTGCAAACACGGCACTACTTAAATCTGAAATAATCGGGATTGATGAAGTGGGCGGGACTAGACATGATTGTAAAAGGGGTCGCATGAGATCTAGCTGCTAGGATAGAATATTTGAAGATTTTCTGGTAAAAAATGGTAAAATGAAGGCTAGAAACGAATGCAAATGAAGAATTTTCTTCAAAAGTGCTTGAAATTAACCAACAATTGCAGATTAACATAGCTTAAACGCATTTTAGCATTTATACCAGTTCTCGACATCATTTGGGCTCAAAAACTCATTATTTGACCTATCTACCACCTATACTGTGCATGATCGGGCGGGACTACTGCAAGCCATGGTCGGCACGGCACTACTGCTTTTTGTAGATGATTAGTAAGAATGACGTGTATGCGCGCTGCTGAAGGTTCCCTTTATGGTCTCCTGGGGTTTGCTGAGAATTCCCATATGGATACTCATACGTGGGCAGCAAGAAAATTCTGGGGGTGCAAGATTTTTCAAAGGTCTAAAAATGGCCTTAAAAAGGAAGGTAGAGCGAAAAAACACAATTTTTCAACGTCTGTCATCGAGCACTATCCATTGCCATCAAAAAATTAAAAAAAAAACAAAAAAATTTCAAAAATTGATTTCTGGGGGTTTCTGAGGGGGTATTTTGGTTTCTGGGGGGTATGTTGATTTCTCAGATGGTGCATACCCTCCAAACCCCCCCCCTCCCACGCCCAGGTGTGGCTACTCTCCTGATCCCAGTTCTGACCAGCCTGCAAGGCCTCCGCCTCTAGGCCATGGTCCAAACTTCAACCTCAAATTGTATACTAAGACCTATTTTGTGATTCCTGAGAATTCCGGTTACTTACGGTGCGGAACTTGATCCCAGTTCTGGTCAGCCTACAAGGCCTCTGCCGGAATATTACACACTTATAGATATCGGCTGTCTGGGCTTCATCACATACTTTGAACGTGTTAGAATCCCTGAAACTGAAACGCAAAGAGGAGGAGATAGACAAATGGTATGCATGCAGTGGGTCAAGACTCTAAACAGCTTTTTGCCTGAATTTCTATGAATTTCCAGCGCTTCGCGTCAAATTATGGCTTAAGGTGAATAAATTATAGCACTTTTCGTCGCATATATCTAATTTAGAAAGAGTAGGTAAGTTACAGAGAAAAAAGGCGTTTTGCAAGTGAATAGCCGATTTTTGCATCTAGTTCTGACTTTTTATAGGAAGTCCATCCTTCTCTCTTGCGTTTCAGCTACAGGATCTCTATCACGTTCAATGTATGTGAAGAAGCCTGGACAGCCGACATCTATAAGGGTGTAATATTCCGACAGAGGCCTTGCAGGCTCACCAGAGCTGGGATCAAGTTCCATACCGTAACTAACGGGAATTCTCAGCAAGCGCAAAATAGGTCTTCATATCCAATTCGAGCTTGAAGTTTGGATCATGGCCTGAAATCGGATCGAATTGGTTTTAAGAAGTCCGTCAATCTTATGAACGATACATATAAGCTAAACCCAAATGAAACTCAAGATTGCTAATATTAGAAGCAAACAGTGATAACACCTTAAACCATAGACTATCAGCGAAATCATTGTCCGTTTTCATTTCTCCACTGAAAAATATTTATGCACTGAGAACACATGTTTGTAAATGTATGTATAGCATAAGAAATCTGAGCAGCACAAAAAAATTTTTTGTGTCCTTTTTTCGGCTTCAGGACGATAGGCAAGCATCACAAATCAACAGTTTTGAATGCGTGAGCCAACGGTTTAGTTCAATGTGCGTAAACTTGCAGATATAATTAGATAGGCCGAGCTCGGGCCAAAACGTCAGCCCACTAAGTGTTATGATGCCGGAGGGTTGACGGAGGGTAATTCGTGACCGCTTAAGATTTGCTCGGACCTTGTGGGGGTTTCTTTACGTTCGATATAGGTGACGTAGCCGGGATATCCGACATCAATCAGAGTGACATATCATGGGGGTGCCACTGCAGGCTGGTCAGCATGATGTTGTTCTTCAAAACCGTACCAAACCTCTATTCGCATCAAGCGTAGAACAATTCGTTGCATCCGACTAAGGCTGGTAGTTTTGACCATTGCTTGCAACGGTACAGCATTATTAGTGATTAGGGCATTGATCTTCCTTAAGATCCGGTTTCAGCATTGCCCGAATGGCCGTGAGAATAGCTAGTAATGGCGCTATCAGCGACAAGATTTTGTACCACAATGAATCGGTAAAATCTCTTTCTAATCTCAATTGCCCGCTGAAAAATATTTATGCACTGAGATACATCTATGTTCATGGATGTATAGCATAAGAAATCTAAGGAGCACTGAAAAAACTTTTTGTACCCTTTTTGGGCTTCAGGACGATAGGCAAGCGTCAAAAATGTACAGTTTTGAATACGTGTGTCAACACTTTAGTTCAATGTGCATAAACATGCAGATATGACTAGATTTACGCGTTTTTGTTTAAAATGACTATCATATTCGTTATCAGCATATAAAATATGACTATAATCAGTGACTTTTGCAGAGAGAACGATTGTTCAAGGATACGCTTTTTCAAAAGTGGAGACATGCCGGGGTAATACCATAGGTGGGCAGCACCGAAATTCGGGCGGGTCGGGAGTGCAAGATTTTTCAAAGGTCAAAACAATTGTCTTAAAATAGTGGTATGGCACGTTTCTCATTGAGCACTATTCATTGTCATCAAAAAAAATCGCGAAAAAACAAAAAAATTTCAAAAATTGAATTCTGGGAGTATTTTGCTTTCTGGGGGGTATTTCGGTTTCTGCGGGTATTCAGCCTTCTAGAGAGTGCATAACCCCCAACCCCCACGCCCGCTTGTGGATAATACCCCTATGTCCTATTCGCACTATGCTTGTATTGTAAAAAACCTTAACAAAGTGCAAAAAAGATATAATTCAAAAAGCAATTATTTTTTTCGAAATAGTAGATTTGGTTGAAAGTGTCCTACTTCTGACAATTTATTACCATCAGGTGATAAACTTAAGGGAGTTCTTTTTTTGTTAAAAATTCATATTCGACATGCATATCACGAATGCAATAACGATTTATTGAAGGAAAGTTAATGGTTTAATATTTGGCTAATGTATGAAATTCTTTTAAACATGCATATAAATACATTTAAGCAGTCAGGTGGGCAGTACCGAAATTCTGGGGAGTGCAAGATTTTTCAAAGGTCAAAAATGCTTCTAAAAATGATGGTTTGGCGAAAAAACACCATTTTTTAACGTTTCTTATGTAGCTTCCATTGGCTTCAAAAAAATGCAGAAACCACAAAATTAAATTCAAAAATTGAATTCTAGGGGTAGATTTTGGTACTCCGAGGGGAATGGGGGTGACTATTCGGATTTCTGGGGGACTATCCATTAAATCCAACCCCACGCCCATGTGTGGTCGTATGTAAATACATATATGCATCTTTAAAGCTTCTAGCATATTGAATAAGTCTAGGCCTTAAAAAGGTGGTAAATAACGATTTGGGAGTAACTTTTAGGAAATATCATTATTTGATTCGAAGTCTGACTGTAGCTACACTAATAGCGAATAGAATTTGATAAATATTTCTTTCCCGCACTTCGTTTTGAGAATATCCGAACCCTAAAAAGTTGAATTCATATCAAAATGCAAAACTTTCCATTTCGATCATACGTATTAAAAAGTTTATGCCAAAATGCTTCCAAGTACGATTCGGCAGGAAGTGCCAGAAATTAAAAATTTACGACAAACGATAAAAATGATTGAAAAATATATAGGTACCACCTGAATACATTTGAATTCTTTATCTCACCTAGCTGAATAAATGAAGAGCCCGCCCTAGCGTTCGTCCTTCTCGAAAAACCACTTATCCAAGGTCAGTAGCTAGACATGCACGTGGGGGCTTTGGGGAAGGGGGATTAGACCTCCAGAATGGGAAGAATGAAAAATTTTGTAGAGGAAAATGAGGCAAATCGAAGGCAAAAAATGGATGAACATTGAAAATTATGTTTAAAACCACTTTAAATTGACCAAGAACTGTCGGACAATGTAGTTTTAACCCTGTTGTAGCACTTATACTACTTCCTGAGATCATTTTGCCCTAAACAATGCTCAATTTGATTGATTGACATGATTTCGATTTAATTCAATTGATTTTCCCCAGATCGACTCACCCGGAAAAAGAGCAGATCTTTCATAAATATATTAAAAATAAAAAGGCAATTAACCCTCCGTTTACCATCATGTTTTTGCAGTCGAAGTGCACCATCATGGCATAAACTCATAGTGCATATTAAGCTATGCCTTCTTAACATTCTCTGATGGCTATTACTTTCATTTAAGCGCAAGTTTTTATGCTCTCTCTGAATATGTATGTTATTTTTTGTGAAAATTATTTTTGAAAGAGGTATAATTAAAAAACTATTACAATGCATAAGTATAGAGGCACCTGTTGGACATTATGCAAAAACAAGAAAAAGTAGATTTCTGTTGTGTCGAACACATCCAGGGGATGCAATTGAAGACTTGGAAAGGAACAAACCACTGAATTTTCGTATTAGAACCTTATTTTCCCATTTGAGTTTTTGTGATATCATTGTAAATAGGCCAAAAATGCCCATTTCTTATTATTCTATAACTCCTCTTCGAGATAGACCATTGAAAACGATGCGATGTGACTGAAGCCAAAACGAGACTAGACAAAGTTTTGGACACATGGAAAAGGTAGAACAGAAAAAATATCACATAAGCGATTCATTATGCCTCCGGCATTGGACACGGTAAACGAAGGATTAAGAACATACGCGATCCTGGGGGATCGCGGTGCTGCCTTTCCTGATACTCAAGCAGTCTTCGTTTTGCGCCATAAATGCAGTTTTCGAACACAACAAAAATGTTTCTAATCCTGATGCTGAGTCTTTTGAGTAGTAGCAATATATAGATATCAGTTTTCTCCCATTTTTAAAAGAAAATGCTACGAATTTCGGCGTCGTGCCATATCTCTTAGTAACATTTTATTATTGTGAAAGGTATGTGGAAGAAAACTGCAATGACCTTAATAACCCCTTACCCATGCTTTAGTTTGAATTTTGTGATTGATAAAAAAATTTGTACTCCTTCACATGAAGGGTTTCTGAAGCAATCAGGCGCAATCAGCGTAAAAATGAAGTGCATTCGCCGTCGGAGCTACAATTCATCAAAGGCAACGTAAGAGGAACTGCAAAAAATCAGATAGCGTGATTCTTACATGGGAACGCTCAGGTTTTCCAGGGACTTTCCGTGGAACCTGTGGGGTTGGCAATGACCATATTTGCCCGGCATGGCCGATCTGGGGGCGTTGTCAAAAATGAGCTCAAGAACTTGTATAAGCGCTAAAATAGCGGTAAAACTACGTTACTACACCCTTTCAGATCAATTTGACGACTTCTGAAGAAACATTTTCAATTTTCATCCGTTTTTTGCCTCCATTTTGCTGCCCGATTTACTTAACAAAATTTTCCATTTTTCTATTCTGAGGTCAAAAAGGACCGAATTAAATATGTACCTAATCGTCAAAGATGGCCAGCCGAAACGCAATTCGACCTGATATTATAATTTAAAATTGAATTAAAATTTTTTTGTTCCTAAATTTTTAATTTTGAGGTAGCTGATCAATATTTTAACGAAAAAAGGAAGTTCACGACTAAAGATGCACAGTATAGCCGATCTTGGGGGGGCGCAGTTAGTCTGGGGATCAGTGTCAGTTAGTGAACGTTTTTGGGCCCAAAAAACTGGCGTCAAAACTACATTATTCTGCAGTTTCTGGTCAATTTAATGCACTGTCATACATCCTTATTTTTCTGAAAAAGTTTCTCTTATTAGATCCTAATAGTCTAGACCCCTAACCCCCATGTAATTTTCTGGTTGCGACGTCAAAAAAGAGACTGAATCATATTCATCCTCACGATTTAGTGACTCGAGAAGAAAGGCAGCATCAAAATCGTAATTCTTAAATTTCTATCAAAATTCCCAAACTTGCGCTGCAAAGATGCAAACCTGCTACTCGTATTATTCCAGCGCAACGCGGAAATTTAATTAGTCTGGCATTACGAGGTAGTCAGATTGACTGTTTGTCAATGCAAAAGAAATAACTCGAGTCGAAACGCATGCAGGGCATTAGTACTGCGTACAAAAACAAATTTCCATTGAACATGTAGGAAAATTATGGACAAAAATAGTTGAAAGTCAAAACTTCTGCATTCGACTTGTAATTGACTAGAAACTGGAAATGACGATATTTCAGCTAAAGAAGCTGTCGACTACATATTTGCATCTTTAAAGCTTCTAGCATCTTGAATAAGTCTAGGCCTAAAAAGGCGGTAAATAGTGATCGACCGGAGTGGCCAAACTGGCCGGAGCGCGGAGATCCGGCCGGAGCCGGATTGAACCATGTTGCTCCGGCCGGAGCCGGAGAAATATAATTTTACACGTGCGGATAGATAGGACATCTGGACATCTTTGTGACCAAGACCTAGACCATAGTGCACATGCATCTTAACTGCATATCAGCTAGTTAGTCATAGGTAGCGCGTTAGCGCCGTACCTACAATATACTTGGGTACCCCCAACACCTGGGCACCCCCCTACAGCTATAACGGGACACTTCTGGAAGGTGCGGTTTTTTTAAAAGAAAGATAATAAAAAAATTCGCTGCCCATGTTTTTTTGTTTCTCTTGAAACTCAAAATTGACTGTGTAAAGAAGGTGTAAAGTTTTTGTGTAACGTTATAACATAGGACAAATTTTGGGACCTTTTTACTGCGGCATGTGGACAACTGAGTATTGATGACTCGAAGAATTGAACAGAATAGGATAATAGAGGGATGAATTCTACAGATGACACTTTTTTGTTTTTTGAAATTCGCATTATTTATCGAACGGCAGTGTAAAGAGTGCGAAAATCTGGGGTTGAAAAAAGCACTTTTTGGTCGAGTTTTCAACCTTCCTATGTCCGATACTAACTCCGGTTATGAGGTTTTTAAAATGTTTTCTGACAGAAATGTAGAGCGGATCAAGGGCTACATTCTGCATATAAGCAAAGTCTTCTATGCTCTATGGTGAGTTAGATCCTGGGGTTTAAAGTTTACACTCTAGTGGATGGTGTAAAAAAACGGATTTTAACTAAGATTTCTCTGCCAAATTTTTCCGCTTATGAGTCAGTGCAAATCGAAGACAGCATTAATAAAGTGCCTTACAGGGCTAAACATCGCAGCAAACCGCATTTAAAAAAACGCAATATTGAGTTATTTATGGGGGTGTAAAGTTCGAAATCAGAGGTAAAAAATGGGCTAAAAAACACGTTTTTTCCGAAGTTTGATTGATAAATCATGCCAAATAATTTTTGCAACAGAATTTTTGGCACACAGGAATGTACTACGATTTAAAAGCTACAAATTGTACCAAACCGAATTTCTTTAAACTCAATGGGGAGTTCGGTACGGAATTTTAAAGTTTACAGTGTTCTAAATGATGGAAAATACGTTTTTGTTGCGTTTTTGTTCGCCACTTTCTCCGTCCAGAAGTCGGGATAAGTCTAATAGAATAAAAATAAAGTGCTTTATATCGGATGCATGTCAAAGCAAATTGTCTATACATTAATATTTAGCGAGTGTAAAGTCAAAAATTTGGAGTCTAAAATGCGTTTCTGTCTTGTTTTTTCTGCCTGCTTCTCCGGATACGAGTCAGGGACACGTTTATCAAGTCTAGAAATGGACCAGGAACCAAATTTGATATGCCAGTCTGGCACATATGTTTACACTCTACGGTGTTGTAAAGTAGTTTACACCAATTGTTAGTTTGCCCATAGAACATTATGTAGACTTAATTTTTTCATAAATATTAATCGTAATATCGGAACAATATCAAAATTACGAATCTGACTAAAATCTTCTTTACACTAGGTGTTTACATGAAGTTTACACTACATATGTATTTATCTTCGTTTTTGAGCATTCCAGAAACCTAATTTTTTCCTGGAGTCTAGAAGTTTTCAAAGGATCATATGTGAGACGTCACGTAGGTGCGTTTGTTTACATCCAACAGTGATGTAAAGTAGTTTACACTCATTGTTTATATGTCCTCAGACCATTGTAGAGACATAATTTTTTCATGAATGTTGATCATAATATCCGAGTAATTTTTACACTGCATGTTAGCCTTTGTTCTAGAGCATTGCAAAATCGAAATTTTTTCCTGAGATATAAAAATTTACAGGGAATGAAATATATACGTCAGTTGGGCGCGCTTGCTTACACTCAGCAGTATTGCAAAGTGGTTTAAACCTAATGTTTATTGTCTTTAAAACATTATGGACTCATTTTTAAATAAATGTTGAAAGTAATATGGGAGCAATATCAAAATTACGAATCCGACTAAAATATTCTTTACGCTATGTGTTTGTGTAAAGTTTACATTACGTGTTAACCTTAATTCGATAGACTTGCAGAGACTTTGTAACTGAAGTCAAGAAATTTTCAAGGATTCATATGTGAGACATCAATTAAGTGAGTTTGTTTACCCTCAAAAGTAATCTAAAGTGATTTAAAAATTATGTTCAAGTGTCCTTAGATCATTGAAGAGATGTAATTTTGTCTTAAATGGGTTGCATTAAAGTTAAATCCTTCTTAGCCGTGTTTATAATATGTTTCACAAAATCTTGCACATGGAGAGCTATCGTTTAATTGATGTAAATTGCCTGCAAAAGTGGTTTAAAATGAACCAGCAATCACACTACTGTGCACAGAAGTCGACAAAGATATGCAGCTTTATTGTAATCATGTACATTAATAAGCCGTAAACTGTTAGTATTCTCTACACCTAGTAGTTGTGTAAAGTTTGCACTATTCATTTGTTGTTAATATGTAGTCTATACTACAAATTTATTTTACTACCAAATCGAAGCGTTAGTGTTCCTTACATTTGATATTTGCGTGAAGTTTTTGAATTTTTGCCGAAAATCTTTGCCTTCTAATTTACCAACATCCCGCCTTTTCCATTTTCTTAAAGTTTAAAATCTTTTATAAGTCTCTTAATAATTTAATGGTAGGTTTTAACTTTAAGTTTCTCTTGGTTTACAACTCTCGCTTAGCAAGCTCATTTTTCAAAACTTTTTCATAGTGATCAGATTAGTCGCGTTTAGTTTGGAATTGGTGGACGGTCGTTATTTTATTACTCGGCTTAAATAAACCAAGTGACTATCTTTTGATTATTTTCTTTATCGCAAATTCAAACACCCTAATTTTCAATTTGAAAATTGATCCAATTTTCAATTTGAAAATTGAAAATTGGAGTGTTTTCAATTTCAAAAGTCACAACACATTGTGCTTGTGTATTGATTGAGTGAGGATTTGCAATGTGAATTCGTTGGTTAAATATTTGTGCTTGATTATAAGTGAACTGCACATTAGAAGAAATAACTTAATGCAGTTTTAATTTGAAAATGGATGGTGTCAATAAGGTTGTCTTGTTTAAAAAGGATAATGCTGATGTTAAGAACAATATTGTTTTCCGCGTTCTTGGACTGTTGTCATTATTGTGGCATATTACTGATTGTGTTTACTGACTGATGTACTGAAATCACGCTAATTAAAAGTAGTGTACTAGCAAAGAAAAATGCTCCGATGGAACAAAAAAGATGAATATACTTGGAATTGTGGATTATTATGGATGTAAAAGGAGGGGACTAGGAAAAATCTACCTAAAGTCGGAAAATCTGCTAAAAATCACACTTTCTCTAAGCAACGCAAAAAATCGATGTATATTCTGCGGCCTCTAAAAAAGTGTCTTTTTTAAATAATGTTCGAAGTTTCAGATAAGAGTGTATAAACGTAATCTATCAAGGTTACTTTTTTAAATTGCTGGCACCTGATTGATAGAAAACTAAGAGGTATTGTATTTAAAGTTGTTTTGTTTTGTTATGAGCATTATAGCAAGCAAAGCAGGAGCCGATTGATTAGTGCACACAATCGTTTCGGGCATGCTAGTGTATCTACATTTAGTCTGTTTCAAGTCAACTTACGCGTTTCCTACTGTTTTAAACCAACCATGTCTTCAATTGTCTTCGATGTTTGCTATTTCATTCAATTGGCTTGGAAGACTGTTAGTTTACTTAATATCATTTCCCATAGCTACTGCATAGCTAACGTGCTGCTGTTTCAATCATTGTTATGGTTGAATATTTATTTTAATCTGTTGGCCGCAGAATATACATCGATTTTTTGCGTTGCTTAGAGAAAGTGTGATTTTTAGCAGATTTTCCGACTTTAGGTAGATTTTTCCTAGTCCCCTCCTTTTACATCCATAATAATCCACAATTCCAAGTATATTCATCTTTTTTGTTCCATCGGAGCATTTTCTTTGCTATTATATGAAATACAGGAGCGGATTTAAGGGGGACGGCCCATTGGCCAAAAATATTTGGCGAGATGAAGAATGCAGGGGCGGATTTAACGGGTGGGCGGGTGGGTGGTCGCCCCTCCCAGCTTGGCCAAAAATATTTGGCAAGATAAAAGAATGGTTATGCAATTTGCAATGATTTTGGCCGTCAGTGACCATAATTTCTCAAAATTTTCCGGCGCTATGCGTCGGATGATATGTACCTATTAATGAGATTTATTTACTTTGTTGGCGACCTGGAAGACATTATCTGTTCATGTAGGTTTCAAAACAATTTTTACATGCAGAAACAGCTATTTTTGCATAGTTTTCTTCTATTTCCGATTAAAAATTTCGATGTTTCGCATCAAATGCTATAAATACAAGAAATCTAGCAGTAAATCATGCTTCTAGACAAGATTTTTTTCGTATTCGGCAAAAATTTATCCCAATGTACAGAGATTTTTGGGAAGACAGAAATTGCAAAAAAATGTCTGTAATTCGAAAAACATTTTCGGCGCTTCGCGCCGAAATGAGTGATTGTGTGTTCTATATATCTTCATAATGGCAGAAATTGCATTTCAAAAGGAAAAAATGTCAAATTTTCGGCGCTTCCCGCCGTTTTACGATTCTTAGTGATTTTTGCCCTAAGAGACCCAGAAATTACCTAAAACACACTACCAAAACTTGAACAACTCTCGTTTTTACCACACTAAAATCGCTACTGTACCATATCATAGTACCTAAAAATTTGTGTGTGCAAAATGTACAAAGACTTTTGGGGACGATCTTTGTACATGTACGAACGGACCTTGTACAAAAAGCACTGACTGCTTCTAGACGTCTATCCGCCTTGATTTCACAAGTTTCAGGCGCGTTCGCGCCAGATTTTTATAAAGTCAAAGAAAGTTAATGATTTTCTCGCACAAAATTGTCGAATTTTTCAAAATGTTTATAAAAAATATTGCATTAAAAGTGATTTTATGTAAAAGTATACAATGTAGAAGACCGAAAAAAGCTATTTCGCGCATTAAGGGAAAATTTTTTGTACCTTATTTTTGACTGTTTTAGGAAAAATGGGATACCGCCCTCCGCTTAGGAAAATCCTAAAGAACGGATATGCAATAAACCATACATTTTCCCATATTGCCGTATAGTAGTGCTAGGGTTTTAATGCTTAAAATATGACTTTTTAC
Organism: Mermis nigrescens; assembly: GCA_036768485.1. NCBI lineage: Eukaryota > Metazoa > Nematoda > Enoplea > Mermithida > Mermithidae > Mermis > Mermis nigrescens. The sequence continues at coordinate 1,413,964 of JAVLUZ010000144.1, forward strand.
GATTTTTTTGTTACAACAATTTTACGGATAAAAATTTTATTGTGTAGGTTAACCCCCCTGAAATGTTAAAAATGAGGGCTTTTGCATAATTTTTTTCAAAAAAAATTTTTTTCACCGATTCTCCTAAAAATACTTTTTTCTGATAGATTCGAGGACGCTGAGTCCAGAAAAAAAGCTTTTAGGGGGCTGACGAATATTTGTGGAGAAAGAGCCCTTCAAACTTTCAAAAAACGTGATTATTTTCCAACAACAACAACAACAACAAAGATTTATTGCAAAACGTACAAGACATGGTAAAAATAAAGACAAAGCGTACGATACAAAGATATGATAAAACGACATATGACTAAAACGTCAGCAACGGGACACGCGGTCAAATGTTCTTAGGGCTCTATCTCCACAAATATTCGTCAGCCCCTTAACGCTTTTTATTTCTGGACTCAGCATCCTCGAATCTATCAGAAAAAAGTATTTTTAGGAGAATCGGAGACAAAACCATATTAGAAAAAAATTCCGCCAAGTGCCGATCGTCGAAAGATTTTGTGTTACAGTGTAGATGCCTAACACCTACAATATGCCGTACGTGTTTCCTGTGTTCTTATGAGTTTCATTCGTTTATCCTGTATTGATGCTAATGAATTTTTCATTTTTAGTTCCGGCATAACCCGATCCGAAAACCGTCGTAAACTTTCGTTACCAGTTATCCGTTCCAATGCTCACCTCGACAATTTTTCCCAACGCTACCTCAAAATTTGGAACTCCTTACCTGATCATGTGGTTGCTTATAGTCTGTTTCATTTATCCAAGAGCTTTTTCAGTAAATGTTTTCGGAGATTACGGTAACCCTTCTTTCTTATTTACTGTAGGTCGCTAAATCTCACTTATAGCTACATATGTAACTACGAGAGTTACACGGTGCGAACATCTGCCATCAGTTCGCGTATGCCATCCGACAACAGCTCGTTACTGTATCGGTTAACATAGCCATTTTTCGAGTAGCCATCCGTGTGATGTGTGAGCTCGTGGTTATGCCTTCAGTTCTCAATTAACCCCTACTTTTCAACTTAAAATTCTATTAGGTACTTGTCCGGTAAACCAGAGTTACGTATATGCTAACATCAGTAATTTACTTATGTAAGAGTTATTGAACGTTCGATTTCATTGCGTTATTATAATCATCTTAGTAAAACGCGTGTATTGTATTATTTCACGTTCTTGTTCCATATTAGTATTTGCATAACCAATAATATCGTTCGTTTTATTTTATGTGCGCGTCAACTGACGCCAAGTGTAACTGCGAGAGTTACACGTTAGGCGAACTTGCCTTAGCAATTCGCGATAGCCATCACATAGTCAATACTAGTAGCTATCTATGATAGTGTACTGTGGGCTATGCCTTCGGTCTTCCCATTAATTCCCCAAATTTTCAATAATAAAAAACAAAAATATACTTGTCCGGTAGCATAGAGTTAAGTGTATGATAATAGTAATTGTTTCATGCATACCGCTTGTGTAATCGAGAATATTCGATCTGAGATAAAAGCTTATCAGTATTACGTTAATTTGATCTTTGTTTATTTTACTGTAATGGTCTCTTGAGGCCAATGTAGTGGGTGTTTTTCGACAGTCTCGTTGGCCGTTGTACGAGTGTATAGTCCGTACGTTTTCGTTTTCTTTTGCTTTATTGTTGTTGTCCGGCTATAGGCCGTGAATTCTTCGTTCGGAATAAAATATAGAACAACCTACCCAGAGGTTTTTGGATATACCGAGGGTTAGGTCGGCCACACCCACGTCGAGGACTTCTACCCATCTGAGGGGACAGATAGGTAAATTCCATATGATAGCTTATTTTATTTGGAAAGTTTAATTCTTTTCTCAAACCCAAAATTGATCAAAATTATTATTTAATCTTTAAGGATGATTGATCAGCATAGAGCTCGTTGTTGTTGTTTTCATAGTTCAATGTGCTACACATATAAGGAACCAAAAACCTTTCTGAATCAGGCACTGATTGGAAAATAAGTTAAATAATCAACTTGAGCTTGAGATAGGTCAACTGACCTTCGCGGCAAATTCCGAGATTAGGTAGGTAGCCTTAGGTCTTAGGGCGTAGCTGCTGAGATCACCCGACAAGAAGCAGCCAGCAATATTAGGGCTGAGGGGATCGAAGCCGTAAGGTCTGTAAGAGTCCAAAGATCGAAAGCTATCCAGGGCTGCGCGATCGGGGCCAGCACTAAGCGTAGACTTAAGTACCTACGTACCTAAGTAAATCTCGAAGGTAATGTTAGGTCGGTCTGTGTCGCTCTAGTAGACGCAGGCTCCTACATTTACACAAGTAATACATGTAAATTTGGTATTAATGAATTGGTTCATGTTAGTCAATCGTCGGATGATTATTCAGTCGGATTACATCGTCGTAAAATTACTAGTCGCAGCCGAGTGTTATTCTTTTTCCGAATTAAATAGTAGAAAATCACCACCCATTGCTTACATCGAGGGTTGGGCGGCTACCACGACGATTAAATTTTATTTTATTTTATTTTTGAGTTACGGCACTAGATGGATAAAGGGTAATTAACTAAGGTCTTATCCTTCATAGAAATTCTATTATCCTTCATCAACCCAAAATTAGCTAAAAACATATTTAATACTAGCAAAGAAAAATGCTCCGATGGAACAAAAAAGATGAATATACTTGGAATTGTGGATTACTAAGGATGTAAAAGGAGGGGACGAGCAAAAATCCACTTAAAGTCGCAAAATCTGCTAAAAATCACACTTTCTCTAAGCAACGCAAAAAATCGAAGTATATTCTGCGGCCAACAGATTAAAATAAATATTTAACCATAAAATGATTGAAAAAGTAGCACATTAGCTACGCAGTAGCTTTGGGAAATGATGTTGAGTAAATTGACAGTCTTTCTAAGCCAATTGAATGAATGGTTTAAAACAGTGGAAACGCGTAAGTTGACTTGATGACTTGAAACAGACTAACTGTAGGTACACTAGCACTCCCTTAACAATTGCGTGCACTGATCAATCGGCCCTTGCTTTGCTTGCTTTAATGCTCAAAACAAAATGAAACAACTTTAAATACAATACCACTTAGTTTTCTATCAATCAGGATACGAAGCTAGTCAGCGTTGCTACTTGCCAGCAATTAAAAAAATAAACATTACAGATTCCGTTTATACACTCTTATCTGAAACTTTGAACATTATTTAAAAAAGACACTTTTTTAGAGGCCGCAGAATATACTTCGATTTTTAGCGTCGCTTAGAGAAAGTGTGATTTTTAGCAGATTTTGCGACTTTAAGTGGATTTTTCCTAGTTTCCTCCTTTTACATCCTTAATAATCCACAATTCCAAGTATATTCATCTTTTTTGTTCCATCGGAGCATTTTTCTTTGCTAGTACACTACTTTTAATTAGCGTGATGTCAGTACATAAAAAATAAATATCACATGTCAACCACTTTACACCACTGTTGTGTGCAAATAAAATGGCGTATCACATTTGGTTTCTGGTTCATTTTTAGACTTGAGATTATGTCCAGACTCATAACCCAGAGCTTGACAGAAAAAACAAGACAGAAACACGTTTAACTCCCCCATTTTTCACTTTACACCTCCCGAAAAAGCTAAATACTGACGTGAACAAAGGCAATTTGCTGTGACACGTACCCCTTAGAAAGTGCTTTATTTTTATCTTATTCGACCTCGCCCGACTTCTGAACAGAGAAAGTGGCGAACAAAAAATGTACAAACACGTATTTTCCACTGTCCACCACATTGTAAACTTTAAAAATCTGAACCTAACGCCCCATTGAATGTAAATAAATTCGGTTCGGGCCAGTTTGTTGCCCTAGTGATTGTAGTACGTTTGTATGTGCCAAACTTATGTTCCGCAAAATATTTGATATTGTAACGGGGGCGCCGCCTCCCACCGTTACGTGAGCAAAATTTTACCCGCACCGGTTTCCCGGATCTTCCGCTCTGATTCGCGTGTGTAGTACTAATCGACTACTCGAGCTCTTGCTCACAACTGCGCAAAGTATTGAATAATATTGAGAAACAATGAAACATCAACGTCACGGGTTAAACTTCAAAGTAGGCATTTCTAGCCGCGTAGTAGCACTCCTGCTACACTCCTCCCCCTTTAGAAGAAAGCGTAAGCGCAGACTCCAGAGAACGAACTCTGGGACCTCCAATATGTAACGGGGACGCCGCCTCCCACCGTTACGTGAGCAAAATTTTACCCGCATCGGTTTCCCGGATCTTCCGCTCTGATTCGCGTGTGTAGTACTAATCGACTACTCGGGCTCTTGCTCACAACTGCGCAAAGTATTGAATAATATTGAGAAACAATGAAACATCAACGTCACGGGTTAAACTTCAAAGTAGGCATTTCTAGCCGTGTAGTAGCACTCCTGCTACAATATGATTAACCAATGAAAACACGAAAAAACCCTGTTTTTTTGCCCACTTTACACCTCAGATTTCGAACTTTACACCCCATAAACAACTCAATATTACGTTTTTTTGAACGCGGCTTGCTTTGACGTGTAGCCATTAGAAGTTACTTTATTTCTATTTTATTCAATTCATCCCAACTCATAACCGAAAAAGTTTGCAGAGAAATCTTGGACAAAATCTGTTTTTTTACTCATTCACTAGAGTGTAAAGTTTAAAACCCTGGTATTAACTGCGTATTGATTGTAGAAAAGTTTGCTGGTAAGCACAAGATAGCCCTTGATCCGTAGTACATATCTGTCAGAAAAAATTTCCTAAAACTCATAACCGGAGTTGTTGGCAGACATAAACAAGTCGAAAACTCGGCCAAAATGTGTCTTTTCACCCCCAGATTTTCGCACTCTTCACACTCCCATTCGAGAACTGAGGCTAAATTTAAATAAAAAACAATAAAGTGCTATCTGCAGAACCTAAATTGATGAATAAGTCAAATGAAGTGCATGGTTTTGCCAAGAGAATTAAAAAAATGAAGAAAGTCAGCATTCAGAAGATTCGAATTATCATTCTTTTCTTAAGACCGCATCCGAGAACGGAGTTGTCAATCACTGCGCCAACTCGACTTTTCGGCAGATTTCAGCTTGACTATACTATTCCGAAAAATATTCATCATTCTACTGAAGTTTAAGAATAGTGCATTAATGATGATAAAAATAAGTATTTGTTAAAGAGAGTCAAAACCTCTGAAATAAGGAAAATCTGATCAAACAATATGCAATACGGAGTTATTTATCGGCATTAGAAAATAGGTGTAGGTATAATTCAACGTTCACCTCTTCATACCTCAACAAACACTGGCTGTAGAAAAGTTTAAAGGTCAGATTCGTTATTCTGACCTTTAAATTATTATTAAATTATTATTCTGACCCATTTTTAAAAAAATTCATCATCTACGACGTTCTGGGCGCAAAATGCTTCTCGGTGTAAACTTTACACTTGTGCTTATACCGCAATATTGGGTGTATAGAAACAAAATAAGCTGGTATCTGTAAAGCTGAGGTCAGGGCACCTTTTAAGCATAATTAGCATGTTCCGCCTACTTAGCGGAGTAGTTGGAAAAATATCGTTTTTCGTTTCGAACCTTTTACACTAAAACGATCACAGATAAAGAAATATTGCATTATAAGAAAAACAAAAAAATTCAATTTTGAGATTTTGCAACTTTCTACATTATAAAACTGATTGGACTGCACAGAAACCAAAATTGAGTTAGATAAGCTGAAGGACACGCAAATAGTAAAAAACACATATACTTTACACTTTTGTGCAACAACCATCGAGTGTAAAGAAATTTTAAGGTCAGATTCGTAATCTACAGCTCGGGAGCAACATTTTGAAAAAAATTGGCCCTCCGCAAATGATTTGATTTTTCAGTTTACACTTTACACGCTCATTGCTAACTCGGTATTGAGTGCAGACAAAAAAAGATCGACATCGAATTTTTTAATTATCCATCGATTAAAAAAAACCGCATCTCCCAGATGTGTGCCGTTATAGCTGTGAGGGGGGAACAAATTTCGCACTTGCTGTGATAAACATATGAGAAAAAAGGAGGCCAAATATATTATAGGTAGCGCTGTCGCGCTACCTACGATTTTATGATGATTGACCAGATGAGAGCTCGCTGTCGCTTTATTTGAAGTTTAGAGTGCTTCACTATTTAGGAACCAAAAACATTTCAAGTCAGCCTTTGAACCAAGAAAAGAAGTTAAATTATCAACTTGAGTGGGTTGAGATAGGTCAACTGACCTTGCGAGTATTCCGGGATTTAGGTAGGTACCAGTGTTAGGATTTAGGGCGTAGCTGCTGAAACTCCCGACGAAAGTGCAGTCAACAATATTAGGACTGAGGGAGTTAAAGCCGTAGGTCTACAAGGGTCAACTGGTTCGAAATTGCCCTGCGATTTTGCGAACTTGACCAGCGCTGAGAGCAGTTTAAGTAACTAAGTAAATCCCGAAGGCAAATACATCCGTGCCTATGTTGATTCTGTAGACATAGAGCGGCTCTATATTTACTGGGTTAAAATTTTGATGTAATGCGGCTTAGCAATGGCAAATGTCTCACTCTCGATATACTGTAGAATATCAAATTTTTTGTGCAAAAGTTAATAAAGTTTGTTTACATTCATACCTAAAATTTGATTACTTTATCTTTATTTCGTGTCTCAAAAAACTGTGGCGGGAAAATTGTTTAAAAAGTACTAAACTATTTGATTATCGCGCGACTTCATGCACCAGTTTCACAAAATACTATAGGAGAGAGCAAGCCAATTGTATGAAATAGCAAACACCAACGCAATCAAGACAATCAAGGAAATTGTTGGTTTAGGAAACGCGTGTAAGCTTACGTGAAACACACTACATGTAGGCATCTAAAGATAATTTGTAGTGTAAACTTTACACAACAACAGATTGTTAAAAAGATTGCAGTCGGATTCGTAATTCTGACATTACTCCGATATAACGATCCCCATTTATGAAAAAATAAGTCTCTACAATGGCCTGAAAAACAAATAAATATAAGATGTAAACCATTCTACACCACTGTTTAGTGTAAACAAACGCGCTCACCTGCGTATCATGTTTAATTCCTGGTACATTTTCAGACTTGAGATCATGTCCAGATTCATAACCGGAGAAGTTATTAGAAAGAACAAGACAGAAACACGTTTAACACACCCAATTTTCGACTTTACACCTACCGGAAAAGCTAAATATTGATGTAAATAAACGTAATTTGCTCAGGCGTGTACCCCCTAAGAAGTACTTTATTTTTATTCGATTCGATCTATTCTGAATTCTAAACGGAGAAAATGTCGAATAAAAAATGGACAAAAACGTATTTTCTAACATCCACCTCATTGTAAACTTTAAAAATCTGAAACCTAACTCCCAATCGAGTGTGAAAAAATTCGCTTTAGGCCAGTTTGTAGACTTTAAATCGTAGTACGTTTGTATGTGGAAAACTTCTGTTCCGCAAAATATTTGAGATATTTACCAATCAAAATAGGGAAAAACATGTATTTTGCCGATTTTACACCTAATTTTGAACTTTACACCCCATAAATAACTCAATATTGTGTTTTCCAAACGCGGTTTGCTGCGACGTGTAGCCCTTAAAAGGTATTTTCTTTTTGTTTCATTAAATTTATCCTGACTCAAAAGCAGAAAAGGGAAAAGTTGACAGAGAAATCTTAGACAAAATCTGTTTTTATACCATTCACTAAAGTATAAAGTTTAAAACCCTAAGATACGTATTGAGCGCACAAAAAGCAGAAAGTAGCCCTAAAGTCATAGTACATTTCTATCAGAGAAAATTTCTTTGGACTTATAACTGGAGTTGTTAGAAGACATAAATAAGTCGAAAACTTGACCAAAATGTGCTTTTTCACCTCTTGATTTTCACACTCGTTACACTCCCCCATTCAAGAAGTAATGCGAAATTCAAATAAACAGAAAATTTATATCTAGAGAATTCTATCCTCTACAATTCTGTACTATTAAATTGTATGAGGCATTTACACAGTTGTGTAGACGCTGGCGAAACAAACCAACAAAATTCGCTATATATTGTAATGTTACGTCAAAACTTTACACGCTCATTACAAACTCGGTATTGAGTGTAAACTAAAGAAGCTCTACCGAGTTTTTTAATTTGGAGTTAAAATATGTACAGATCGTTTTAATCCATTATAGTTTGTTTCACATAAGTTTGGGCAGTCAAGACCACAAGTAACGTCGCTCAAGCGCAGGCACGACAGGCAACAGGCGCCTGTTACCCGCCTGTGAATCGGCCAAAATTTTATATTGGTAAACACGCGCGTCAAAAGAAAATTGCCTGTGCGATGCCTGTCACTTTGACTGCCAGGCGCCTGTAGGACATGCACTTGAGCGACCTTACTTGTGGTCTTGACTGTAAGTTTTAAAAACCATCTCCGACAATAAGCTGATAGATTGCGATTATAGCATTGATCTGATATATAATTATCGTAATCCGCCAGCTTACTGTCGATAAAAATTCTTAAATGCAGTAGGTAAATTTATGTAAATCTTGCCTAGCGTTGGCAAAAGTCCGGGAAAAGACTTCCGGACTATAGTCCGGACTGCAAACCCAATTTGAAAGACTATCGCACTATGGTCCGGACTGTGATCCTTTAAAAAAAGACTAGTCCGGTCCGGACCACATTTCCTTTAATGCAATGTTACTATATTGCTTAAATTTCCCATCAAATTTTATCCAGTTATGCTACAAACTTTATCAGTGTATTTATTCAGTTAAGAAACAACAATCATATATCAATTGTATCACTGAAAAATAAATCGGAATTAAATTTCTAAAAATTTCCTTTTTCATTCGATTATCACTTAAATTGTGACGGTTTTTCTCCAAAATCAAACTCGCCGGGCTGAAAACGCGTTCACATGGAGCTGAGGTAGCTCGGATTGCCAAAATGCACGTTGCCACTTTATACAGCGAAGGGAATGTACTTCTTCTTTTCTTCCAGTATTTGAAAATCTCACCATCAGAAATCCCCATATCAGTCAAGGACGCCACGTCGGCCACATAAAACGGAATTTCTGTAATAAAAAGCATAAGTACAGATTAGATATTACCACACGTGGACGTGGGGGATTTGGGGGTATGCACCATACGTGGGCAGCAAGAAAATTCTGGGGGGGGGTGCAAGATTTTTTTGAAGGTCAAAAAATGGCCTTAAAAATGGTGGTATGGCGATAAAAACACCATTTTTCGACGTTTCTCATCAAGCACTATCCATTGGCATCAAAAAATTGCGAAAAAAACGAAAAAAAATTTCAAAAATTGAATTCTGGGGGGGGTATTTTGATTTCTGGGGGGGGGGGTATTTTGGTTTCTGGGGGGGGGTGCATACCCCCAAACCCCCACGCCCAGGTGTGGTATGCACCCACAGAAGGCAAAATACCCAACATAAAAAATTTTTCATGAAGCAGTGGATGCTTTCGTTCCAAATGTCGTTTAAGGTTGGTCGGTGGCATAGGTGGGCAGCACCAAAATTCTGGGGGGGGGGGTGAAAAAATTTTCGAAGGTCAAAAAATGGTCTTAAAAGTGGTTGTATGGCGAAAACACACACCATTTTTCGACGTTTCTCATCGAGCACTATCCAATGGCATCAAAAAATCGCTAAAAAGCAAAAAAATTTTCAAAAATTGAATTCTGGGGGTATTTTGATTTCTGGGAGGGTATTTCAACTTCTGGGGGTGCACACCTCCCAAACCCCCTCACGCCCATGTGTGGTCGGTGGGTGACCCGTAAGTGGAAAATGCGTATTCCTTGCAAACACTTTTGTTTTCATCTTTATTATATACAAAATAATCATATATTTCGCCGAATTTCGAGTTTGTCATATTCCAAGCTCTACTGTCAAAAGCGCTACACAACAAAAAGCGCGTATATAACTTTGGGGAGAAATAAATCTACAGTAATTACACTGAATGATATTTTGTGAATTAAAGATCAACATGAGGATCATAGTTTGTAGTCGGACCATGATCCTAAAAAAGACTATGATCCGGTAGTGCGCTACGGTTTTAAGAAGGACCAGTCCTTACAGTCTGAGGATCATAAGGACTAGTCTTGGACCATGATCCGGCAGTCCTAAGTCCGGACTTTTGCCAACGCTAATCGTGCCACAAGTTTTCTATTTATGAACAAATGTAACATATCTACAGTTGTGTGCAGAAGCCAACCTGAAATCAGAAAGCTATGTTCAAGTGGTATTTACTTTACAAAACTTGTGACGGTCTTCGAGAAAAGCAGGGAGTTAATTCAAAGCAGCACCAAAATTCTGAGGGAGGGGGTGCGAGCTTTTTCAAAGGTAAAAAATAGTCTCATAAATGATGTTATGGCAAAAAAATTCCATTTTTCAACGTTTCTCATCGAGCACTATCCATTCGCATCAAAAAATTCCGAAAAAAACAAAGAAATTCAAAAAGTCCAGTTCTAGCGGGGGTTATTTTGCTTTCTGGGGAGAAAGGTATTCGGCCTTCTGGGGGAAAGCATACCATATGTACATGTACAGAATGGGAATTCTGGGAGGAAGGTAGGGAGGTCAGGCCCAAAAAATTTTTAAAAGTACCTTTTTGGGCTAAAAAATGATGGGTTATACGTCAAAAATACCGTTTTTTGGCGTTTCAGACAATGCTCGCTCTTATTAGAACATAAAAACGTGAAACAATTGAAAAAAAATCAGTAAATTGAGCAAAATATAGTAAAAAATGTGCATTTAGCACGAAGCGCCGAAAATTTGAGATTTTGAGCCAAAAAGGCGCTGAAAACGCTTTAAATAGCACACTTTTTACAAAAAATCGACAATTCTGGAGGAGTGACAACCATTTTGCGGGGGTGGTCAGGTCAGTTGCCATTCAAGCTTTAAAAGCGATCACATTATACATTTTAACATTTTCATTTGTTGAATTTCGACAACGATCTGATAAAATTGCTTTGTGTTGAGAAAACAATCGCTTCACATCAACAGAAACAAGTGAAGCATAGTTCCATCGCTTGTCCGGATCTTAATCATTGACAAATTTTTTTGGTCAAGCTTACATGATACGATTCCATCATAAGATCCATCAAGAATTAGGCTGCATCTGAACAAAGTTTCCACTGAACTTCTTATGCAAGATCTTTTCCTTTTGTAAATACATTGGGTCCTCTACGTTTACGGAATCAACGTAGGGACTGGATGTATTTGCCTTAGAGATTTACTTAGGTACGTAGGTACTTAGATTCGCTCTTAGCGCTTTCGGCCCCGATCGCTTAGCCTGGGATTGCTTCGATCTTTGGACCCTCACAGACCTTACGACTTCGATCCCCTCAGCAAGTGCGCTTTTTTAGCTTATTTTTGGTTCAAAGGTGCCAAATTTCGATGCTTGAATGTAAAGGCCCTAATTCCTGAAAGGCTTTACGGAAAATTCAACGAATTTTCTGAGATGTTAATTCAAAGGTATTTTTTGGAGGGGGGTTCAACGGTCCAATGTTCATTCCATGCATGTACACACATAGAACCACATTACATGTTCAATATTATGCACATCATTGCTGCACCAACACGAAAAGGTTTTGCCATGAGAGAAGTTTCTGTTATGCATATATAATTCACAAAGTCGTACTGGTCTGTTTCTTAGACGGGCTATTTATTATTCCCAAAACGACTATTACTAAATTTTGTTTAATTAAACGAGAACTCTGCACAAATTATATGTTTTACACGTATTTGTGCCTGATCTAAGACACATTTCTTGTGTTTTCTTTTGTGGTCCTTTTTTGACATAAAATTTTACGTTTACAGGCGCTTAAAACATCAGAAAGATTTATATACGTACTTACTCGTAGTAGCTAGATGAATTGCTTCGTTCGATTTTGTCTTAACTAAACCGAGATCGGTGAAAATAAGAAACGAATAAAATTTCTTGGCTTCAAGAAGAATTTTGTTCATATGCTGTATTGGTTGACCATTTCGGAATATCTTTCATCTTTTGGTTATTACAAGTGATCAGAAATAAGAATTTACTCAAAAAATGAGGTAACCTACTTTTCTAGCGTCCACCATTATTAACGAATAACAATTTTTTGGCAAAGACCGGTACCTATATACAATGAGCAGCATTCAGCAATTAAATTTTGAGGGGTCCGTGGGGAAAAATTACCAAAAATGGCACCAACTATTCAATTCTAGGGTCTACAGACTTTTCTGGGAAGGGGGTGAGGGTTCCGCCGAATTCTATGAGGTCCAGCCACACCCCCACGCCAACGTGCGGGTACCTACCTGTATGTACTTGATTATCGTAATACACACGTATACGTTACATACTCGTTCTTACTCGCCTGTTTCATTCAAAGTGCTTAAAAAATTTAGGTGCACTTAAGCGGATTAACAATGGCATACGTTTCTCTGTATAACTCGATATACCTAATGTAGAATATCACATTTACCCTATGAGTTTAAAACACTTTTGTAGTCACTTTAAATTCTTTCAAGAACCTCATATGATTATTGGCAGGACATGCACAGCATTAATATTCGGATTAGGGGGTGACATTTTAAAGTATTTGTTTGACCCAAAAATGGTGGTCATGCGTCAAAAACTCGGTTTTCGGCGTTTCTGACGATGCTATATTTTTCTGGAGCATAAAAACAAAAAATTTTTGAGAAAAATAAAAATAGTCGAATTAATTGAAGAACATATAGTCAAAACATCATTATATGGCGCGAAGCGCCGAAAATTTGACACTCTTGAACAAATGGGCAGTTAAAAACGCTTAAGAAAGCATCCTTTCTACGAATTTTAAGGAAATTTTTGGAAACTTCTGGAAATTCGCGAATTCTGGGGGTGAAAAATTTATGGGGGTTAGAACCCCTTCCGCAACTCTTTCCCAATTATGTATGACTAGAGGTATGTAACCATTTACATGTGTACTTTCATAATAGAAGTTGATATGATGTACCTATCAAATTTGATTGCTTTACCCCATTTTCAGATTATAGCACATCTGCTATTTTTGTGAGCAAATCCAAGAAACCTTTGCCTGGCGAATCCATGCCCGCAGAAACTAAGCTTATGCGACATAATAATCAATTTAGCCCAAAGCTGGACTGTCATTCAGCAGTACAAAATTGTCAATGCGAAGTTGAAATGGTCGAATTAACGGATGAAAATAATAACTCGATATCTTCGGTATTCTGTGATTAGTCGTCATTTGTGCTTTAACGATTTTTTTTATCGATGATTTGCGTCTATTATCGTATTCACTCGTAATTTATCTCACCGATGTGCGAGCACACATGGGCGTGGGGGGGGGGGGGTCTGGATCCCCCCAGAAACCAAAAGACCCCCCCCCAGAAATCAAAAAGAGCCCCCAGAAATCAATTTTTTGAAATTTTTTTTTGTTTTTTTTTCGCAATTTTTTGATGCAAATGGATAGTGCTTGATGAGAAACGTCGAAAAATGGTGTTTTTATCGCCATATCACCATTTTTAAGGCCATTTTTTGACCTTCAAAAATCTTGGACCCCCCAGAATTTTCTTGCTGCCCACGTATGTGTGTGAGTATAGTCTGTTTCACGTAATTTCGTGCATTAAGTTCCGACAATAAGCTGATAGATTGTGGTTTTAGCATTGATCTGATAATAATTATCGTAATCCTGGGCTTACTGTCGGTGGAAATTCATAAAATCAATGTACGAAATTATGTGGAACAGACTATAGGTATTCATTGACCTATTGTAAATTTGATGCCTTTTAATGTATAAAATTATTTAAACTAGCTTGCTTTTGTGGACTGTACATTGTACTAGGTCAGCAGCCGGTGTATCTGCTCCAAGAACAAATTCGATCCCGATCTTGGTTTTGCATCAGTTGCCTTTCTTGATTCACAAATTTTTTGGCTTTATATTCTTCTGTTTTGCGAAACTTGGTCTATTAATAAAAATTTTTGAATGATGCATTTACTCGTAGATTACAAAAGTGATTTAAAGTGAAGCAACAGTCATATATAGGTACTGCTTACAGATATCATAGGTGGATGAAGCTTTACTCTTCTGATCTGCAATCGTCATGATTTGTTTAAAAATGTTAGTTGTCTGGTGGAGAAATAGACTATAGTCTATTTCAGGAAACCTTGTGCATGATAATCGATTTTAAGCGTTCAAAACAAGGAGGCTACGTACGAAAGTGGCTTCTAAGCAGGTTACTGTAGCACAATTTTGCATAATGAAACATGTGCTCATCAATTGCTGTGCACAGTATTGTGTGTGCTATATCAGTATAAACTGTTTTGTAATCGATTTAAATCAATTCAAAAATTGTAATCCATGCAGAAGGTTTCGTGAAATAGACTATAGTCTATTTGACGAAACCCTGCGTGTGGAATTGAATTGAATTCTCAGCACTAAGGTGGCTATCAAAATTGCTTTCAGACACGATATGTACCATAATTTCGTGTAATATGACCAGATTTTTATTTGCTTTTTTCTGGCCCTTGGACCTTATTATTACACTATAACATTACCTTTTATCATGGTCATGCGCGTACATGTATGGGCTCAAAATTTCGGTTGGGGGTTCCTAGTCATTTTTAGGGGTAGGGGGGTAAACGACTTACAATTTTAGGGCAAAAATATCAATAAAAAAAGTAAAAATGGGCAACAAATGCGACTTTTTTTCCAAAACTGGGGGATCAAAACTTTGACTCTGGGGGCTGAGGGAACGTCCGACTTTTGGTCGTGGGGATCCTCCCAAACCCCCAACATGTATATCGAGGGCTTAGTGCCAAAAAAGGCTAACTGCATTTTTTCAGGATTGGGTTCTCAGGTGGCTTCATGTGCTGCAGGGTGCATCTTAAAGTCCTAAAAGGGCCATCTCATAGGTGGGCAGCACCAAAATTCTGGGGGGGGTGAAAAATTTCTGGTGGGGGTGAAAAAATTTTTAAAGGTCAAAAATGGCCTTAAAAATGGTGGTATGGCGAAAAACACCATTTTTCGACGTTTCATCAAGTTCTATCCAATGGCATCAAAAATTGCTAAAAAAGCAACAAAAAAATTTTTCTGGGGGGGTATTTCAACTTCTGGGGGGTGCATACCCCCAAACCCCCCTCACACCCATGTGTGGCCTATCTGTGATAATCAATAGACGTGGACAAGATAATATTAATTTTCGCATATAGGACTTCATAGCACTTTTAGATGCACCCCTAAAGCTTATGGCGCCGTCCGAGAACCTGATTTTGAAAAATTGCAGATAGTCCTTTTTTGCACTAAGCCCTCGATATGATCATGCGTCAATTTAAACTACTTTCGTTTACAACGTCTGAGCCGTGAGATTTATGCATCAACTGAAGCATATAACCGCGTTAGCCTATTTTTTGCAAAACAATTGGTCTCGGGTTGCGTTGCGAGCATAGGTGGGCAGCACCGAAATTCTGGGGGATGTGTGCAAGATATTTCAAAGGTCAAAAATAGTGATATCGCGAAAAAAACATTTTTCAACGTTTCTCATCGAGCACTATCCACTGGCATCAAAAAATTCGGAAAATACAGAAAACATTCAAAAATTGAATTCTGGGGGTATTTTGGTTTCTGAGGGGGAATATTCGGCCTTCTAATGAGGATGCATACATCAAACTCCCCCACGCCCACTTTTGGTTGCGAGGTTGCACTTATAAGTGACCGTCTAAGAGCTGGCCATCGGCAGCACCAAGCTGCTCAGCGAACTCTCACTAATTTGATGCACTTATTTTAAGGCTAGGCTGCCTGATGGACGATTTAAAAATTAATGAAGGCTTCTACACACAACAGCTCACTGTACTTATTATTAGACTTTCCGGATTATAAGCATAAGGCACTTAAACGCTCATCGAATTTTTTCAGCTATTTTCTTTTTTTCCATTTTTAACTATCTTCTTTTTGCGCTCATACCCGTAGGTTTGATGCTTCATATGTAGATGGAGTTCTCAATCTCTTGGTTGCGCACTGGTCTGGTGCGAGCTCATTATCTGAGCCGCCAGACTCTAGCAAGTGGCAGCACTCAAACTGCCCAGTAACTCTAACATTGGAGGTCCCTACGAAACCCTTTGGGCCGCTCCCCAAAGGATCTCTTTCTTAAAAGGGTTAATGTAAGTGAGGTGGCACTTACGCGCTCATCAAACTCCGAGCTATTAGCTCTCTTCTTTTTGCGCTTAAACCCGCAGGTTTGATGCTTCATCTCTAGATTAAGTTAAGCAATTTCTCTTTTAGATTGAGCACTGGTCTCGTGCGGTGCGAGCTCAATTTCTGATCTACCAGACACCAACCAGTGGCGGCACTCGAGCTGCACAGTAGGACTCTAACAATATCGTAGCATATGACAGTGCACACCGATCAGATTTACATATGTTAGTGTTCAAATTAGTCCGAAAAGTTATTCAAAGCGGATAAAAAATTGTTGTTTTCACGGAAGGAATCTTATTACTTTCGTTTATTCATGACTCCAGCTGATATTTATATTTTCTGAACTTTAGATATAGCTTGATGAGAAGAATGATGCATTTGCCCCAAAAATACCTACCGATGTACATACATACATAGATTTACTGGCCTCTTTGACCTTTAAAAACTTTAGACTCCGAGAATTTTCGCGCTGATGTTCACATGGGCGTAAAGGAAGAAATCCAGAAACCCTCAGAATAGCACTGTTGGCGTTTTCCCCCTATCAAACTGCTCATGTACAACATGTCTTTACGAACTAAGATTTGTTGTTTCATGCCCTTTCCAACGAAGCGAGTAGGCTGAAATTTTTCAATCGTATAGAAATTTTTATTTTTACTCTTGCAATGTGCGAATCAGACAGAGTAGATTATATCTAGGCACAGTCGCATCCATATGCACAACATGGGAATTCTGGTGGAGGGGTGCGGGAGGAGACCAAAACTTTTTCCCATGTGCTTTTTTGTGCTCGCGTCGCGTCAAAAAGATTTGGCAGAAATTGATATTGCTTGGGATCTTTGAGATATAAAAGATACTCATCTTTCGGCGTTTCTGACGATGAAAACGTAAAAACAAAAAGTTTGAAAAAATATTAAAAAATTCTAAAAATTGAGCAAAATACAGTTAAAAAAATTGTGTATGGCGCGAAGCGCCGAAAATTTGACACTTTGGAGCAAACAGATAGCCAAAAACGCTTAAAACAGTACCTTTGGTGAGATTTTTTGGAAAACTTAAGTGTAAGGAGAGGTGAAAAAATTTCTGGGGGTTGAACGCCTTTCTAAGGAAGGTTGGAGAGTGAAATCCCCAAGATCATGTATGGTCGTATCGCGGAGGTCCCTATGTACATAACTATTTTATCCACAAAATATCGTAGGAGTGAAAGCACCTACAAATGTATAGTCTATTTCACATAACTTCGTTCATAAATTTTAAGACTATCTCCGTCAATAAGCTGACTGATTGCGATTTTAGCATCAATCTGAAATTATCATAACCCTCGGCTTACTGTCGAAATTCTTAGGATTTATGCACGAAGTCGTGTGAAACAGACTAAAGGTACTTGATAAATGGAATCATTCAGCAACCTATTCTCGTTCAAATTCTTGATTTTCATTTCAGGAATGGCAAGGCAAGTTCTCGATTAAGATGGAAAGGTGAAAATCAAGCTTGGGCGCGGGGGTCTGGACTGGACCCCCAGGTTTCAAAACATCAACCAAGATTCAAAAAACCCTGATAATTGAATATCCGAGATTATCGTCTTTTTTCGTTGATATTTTCTAACGCCAATGGACATCTTCCTGATAGAAACGTGAAAATGACGTTTTTTCGCCCTAAATTCTGACCCATTTTTTACCATTTGAAATTTTAGGATACATACAACCCAGATTCCCGAGAATTTTAACCTGCCCATGCAGAGGCGTAACATGGGGAAGGCAAAATCTTTGAAGTCACTTATCTCGAGAACTGCGTCTTACTGTACCCGCATAATCAGTTTCTCCATATTAGTCAAAGCTCGATCGAGTACGAAATATTTCGAAATTCTTGTCTTCGCGTTTAATTTTGTGGATCCTGACAAAAATAATACAGAAAATAAATAAATCAAAATGTTAACACATTTACCATGTCAAGCATGGGCGTTTGAGATAAATAGGATAGGAAAAAAATCCGGTACGAAGCGCTAAAGAATTTTTGGTTTACTAGATCAAAAGCAGGCGCGGATTTAAGGGGAGGCGGGGGGCGACCGTTCCATTGGCCAAAAATATTTGGCGAGATAAAGAATGGATATGCAATTTGCAATGATGTTTGCCATCAGTGACCATAATTTCTCAAATTTTTTCGGCGCTACGCGCCGGATGATATCTATTAATGACATTTCTTAACTTTCTTGGCGACCTGAAGCCATCTGTTCTATTTTTGCATAGTTTTCTTCTATTTTCAATCGAAAATTTCGATGTTTCGCATCAAATGCTATAAAAACAGGAAATCAAGCAGTAAATCATGCTTCTAGACGTCTATCCGCCTTAATTTCACAAATTTTCCGGCGCTGCGCGCCAGATTTTTGTAAAAGTCGAAGAAATTTAATGATTTTCCGCACAAAATTGTCTAAAATTCTAAAATTTTTCGAAAAAATATTGCGCCAAAAGTGATTTTATGTAAAAGTATACAATGTAAAACACCGAAAAAACGCTATTTCGCGCGTTAAGGGCAAATTTTCGGATCTATTTTTGACTGTTTTTGGAAAAGTTGGGATACCGCCCCCCTTAAGAAAATCCTAGATCCGCCACTGATCAAAAGTGTGCTAAAAACCTGTTTTGGCTGCCTTTCAGTAGATTTCAGAAATTTTTAATTTTTGAAAAATAAAAATATGCTTTTTTTCCGCGGAAAGAAGTAAGGTCGAGCGCGAGCCCCCTGCTCCTGGCTGTTTACGCCTCTATGTTCAAGCCCAGAATTGAATTTTTGTTGATATCTTTGGCACTTTCACCCCGTCGGACCCCTAGAATTTGGCAGCTGCCTATGCTCAAAACCCCAGGAATAAATTCTTTAGGAATTTTTTGGGCCAACCCGTAAATCCTACTAGTGTTTCCCGGTGGGAGAAACGTTTCTCCCATCAAAATTTCCCCGGAGGGAAACGTTTCTCCCGGGAGAAACGTTTCTCCCATCAAAATTTTCCCCGGTGGGAGAAACGTTCTCCCGGGAGAAACGTTTGTCCGGGTGTGGTTACCTATGGTTATCATGGTTTCGCCGTTTCTCCCGTTTCTCCCAGGCTCCGGGTGTGGTTACCTATGCTTATCATGGTTTCGCCGTTTCTCCCAGTCTCTGGGTGTGGTTACCTATACTTATCATGGTTTCGCCGTTTCTCCCGTTTCTACCAGGCTCCCGGTGTGGTTACCTATGCTTATCATGGTTTCGCCGTTTCTCCCCTTTCTCCCAGTCTCCGGGTGTGGTTACCTAAACTTATCATGGTTTCGCCGTTTCTCCCAGGCTCCGGGTGTGGTTACCTATGCTTATCATGGTTTCGCCGTTTCCCCCGTTTCTCCCAGGCTCCGGGTGTGGTTACCTATGCTTATCATGGTTTCGCCGTTTCTCCCGTTTCTCCCGGACTCCGGGTATGGTTACCTATGCGTATCACGGTTTCGCCGTTTCTCCCAGGCTCCGGGTGTTGTTACTTATGATTGTCATGGTCCAGGCTCCGTGTGTGGTTTTTTTTCACTCCTTGTCCTTTTTCGTACTCTTATGCTTATCATGCTATTTCTTTCTCCCTATCTTTTTCATTAGTAGGATATACGGGTTAGGCCAATTTTTTAATGATTTTTAATGTTAATGAATAGAGCTCGATGAGGAACGTCAGTGGCGGATCTAAGATTTTTCTACGGGGGGGCGGTACCCCTAAGGAGGGGGCGGAACCCTGACTTGAGCGGAAAAATCAGCCGTTTTAACTCGAAAATCGCTAAAAATCGCTCAAAAATGCTTAATTTTGCGCACTATTTTGGGCCAATGGGGGGGGGCGGCAGCCTTCCCGCCCCCCTGAATCCGCCCCTGAGGAACGTTGAAAAATGGTGTTTTTGTTGCTCATCGTGCCGTAAATTTTTGGTTATTTTCTTATGAATCCGAAAAATTTTCAACTCCTCCCCCAAAATTTATGCGCTGCGCATGTACGGTCTCATATACATGAATCTTGGGGTTTAAACATCAATAGTGCAACCCGTCCGAATCCGGAAGTCCCCTATAATAGAGTATTCGACGCTTTTTGCCCACACATGGGCGTGGGGGTTGCATTCAACCCAGAAGTTGAATACCCCCTCCCGCAGATTACTGTAGACCACACATGGGCGTAGGGTCAGAAATGGAAAAACCCCCGCAGATTACTGTAGACCTCAGAATTTTCTTGTTGCCCATGTATGCTGTAGACCATACCTTGGCGTGGGGGTTTTGGGTGAATGGCACTCCCCCGAGAAACAGGGGCGGATTTAGGGGGGGCGGCCACCCCTATTGGCCCAAAATAGTGCGCAAAATTACGGATTTTTGAGCGATTTTTAGCGATTTTCGGGTTAAAACGGCTAATTTTTCCGCCCAACTCAGGGTTCCGCCCCCCCCTTAGGGGTACCGCCCCCCTTAGGAAAATCCTGGATCCGCCACTGCCGAGAAACCAAAATACCCCCCCGGAATTCAATTTTCGAAAATTGTTGTTATTTCGCAATTTTTTGATGCCAATGGATAGTGCTAGATGAGAAACGTAGAAAAATGGTGTTTTTTGCCACACCACCATTTTTAAGGCCATCTTTTGACCTTTGAAAAATCTTGCACCCCTAGAATTTCGGTGCCGCCCACCTATGCTGTTGACCCACAGAATTCTGATTTTAGGAACAGTTTTGGCGATCAACTCTATCCTGATCCCCAGAACTTGGTTGCTGTCCATATATGGTTTTGTTCCGTCAAACTCGCCATAATTCGGTCGTTGCCCATTTATAGTCTCATATATCCTTGTGCATGAGTTTTCGTGATAGTCTCCATAGGCTGCAATTTGCTGTTTATTTTTGCAAATTAGATGTCTAGCTTCTTTAAACGTTCATCGATAAGCGCGTCAGTAAAATTAGCAGAACATGCATGCATTTGCTTTGCGCGCGGTACTGCTTTCCTTGAAAATGCGTTTACAATATGTACGTTTACTATGTGTGGACCGGTTTCGCTCGAATACAACTGGCGATAATTTACATGTAAGGTATTCTACTGTACGACAGAGGCATGGCTTTGCCCGGATAAACTCGTACTTATTCGTTGTGCAGCTCGAGTAGAATCCATCTAGGGCTCAGCAAATACGCGTTCGCAAGCGCAGAAAATGGAAAAATTATTCAGAGGCCTAAGGGTGTACCATCAGGGCATGTGTAATAATGCGTACAGTGCGTCGGCTTTATTACTGTACTGGTCGGACTTTCAGCATCAGTCAAAATGTTCGATCCGTGTGGCGTACGAAGAAAAGAGCTACAGTAATTCTGGATTTTGCGAGTAGGCGAGAGATATATGAACGCCGCGAACGCTTTCCTTGCAGGCGGATTTTGTAACGGCGCATTCATTTACCAAACCGGTCCGATGTACTTACCTATGTAGGTACGTTAAATTATAATGCACGTCATACGAGCGCCTGCTCAATGGTAAATTTTCGTCCGCCCTAGTTATCGGCGTTTTAATGCGCGTGTATAGCAGAGCGGTTGAAGGGCAAGAAAGGCATACGCTCGTTTTTCACAAAGCAATATAATATGCGCATATTATGTTCGGCGTAGAGAACTAGGTTTTGTTAAAACGGGAACGAAAATGCATAGTTGGACGGCAATTACAGTATGCTCGAAGTATAATGATAGAGGGAAAGAACGAAACGAAAACACCACGGGTGTACCATGCGCTTCGATAATACATACGTGCCTGCTCGACGCTCGTATAAAATGAACCCTGGGATCTACATGTGTGTTTGTATGCCGTGTGCGTTGCGTAGATAACGAACCTCGAGTTATTGGTGCACACGGGAAAAATAAAGCTTTCACGGGCTTATGCATAAAATAGACGGACGATCGAATGGAAAACAAGAAATCATCGCTGTGCGCGGAGAAATTTATACCACCTTTACTCAGTAACGTCGCTAAAACGAGCTGCCTACGCCGCCTTGTCGACCAAAGAAAATAACGCTAGTTTAGTTCGTTCCTTTCGCAGCAGCCAGTTATTGTCGGATTTTGGCGATTGACAAGACGAAAAAGATGTCCAAGATAGTTCACGGTAAAAAGATTTAGTTTACACACAGTAAAATTAAGAGTTTAAACAAAAATATACTTTCGCGATATTGTGATTAAGGATCGAATCAGTGGGTTCCGCATGCGCGTATTTTGAACGCACGGCGGAGCATATTGCATAAACACATAAAACCGATGGAATAAAATTGATTGTATGGGCAAAACGAAGGGGCTCGTTCTCATTTTCAGTACGCACCTACTGCGCTATGCCAACGCGACATATTATGTGTTCTGAGTGTTCCCATGCTATCCCTTCAGATAAATGTGCAGTGTAAGGTCCCACGTACGGCAGAACGTCAGAACCGAACGAACCGAACCGGCTCGGTTTCTATTCTCGACGTACGAAACGTGAATACATATATGCTATTTAACGTAACGCAAAATGCGATCGGAGCAGCGCCGTCCTATCGCTCAAACACGAGCTCCATCTACTATGCGTACGTACGAATATAACGCATCGTGAATTGCGGGCCTCTATAACAACGCTGCGTTGCGTAGGCCCAGAGAAAAAGTTTTTGTTAGAAATTTCTTATTTCTTTCCTTCTATCTCGACCCAGCGTACCTAGGGCGACTCGTTTCGTCGTACGTTTCCACGCTATGGTTCGTACGTGTTGTGTATGTGTTTATACACGCTTACTTTGCGCCGTCATTACTTCTCTCACACGTACCATATACGTTTTATGAACAGCCGACCGGCGAAAAATTTTAGATTTTTGTCGCGCGTTTCGCTTCGCTGCTGTTATTCGTGGTCAGACAAAATTTGAATGAAGTTACCCAGTTTTCTTAGAGCTAATTACTCTATTCGGGCTACTGTAGTCCCGCGAAAATCAGATCTTATGAACTATTCTTCAACTCACCCAAATTTACGGAATACCTTCAAGGGAAGCGGGCGCGGCGGAAGCGTTCTGATAGAATCAATGCATTACTTAATTAATTGGGAAGCATGCTTGCGCGAGCCTTTTTCATCAATCCGTCTGCTGTTAATCAGTCAGCGATTGAACCTACTTTTTTTGCATCGTCACTTTTGCGATGCGTTTTTACGTCGTGCGGCGATAAATATTCTGTTAATCGGAATACGCATAGTTAATTAGGGCCAAAACGAGCATCGCGCAGTCATCAGTCCTTCTATCCCATTTTAATGTGTGCCGATGACAGCTGAAAAAATGATTCGGCGAACCTTTTTCGTCACGCGGCGCTCTTTTGTTTCATTGCCGTGCTTTGTTTATTTATTAGTGACGCCAAGAATAGTTTTGAGTACATATGTTTACATAATCACGAACCTGACTCGATTCGTCAAAAAAATTTGGTTGCTCATACTACTAGTCTTCCTTCCGTCCCGCGCACTTTTTTCGGCAACCATCTCGTAAAAACCTAACTTCTCCCTCCCTTGAGTTCATTTATAGTAACTACTACAAGCCTGAAAAGGCATCGTACGCTTGTTACGTAATCGCGTAAAATGAATATCGAATGACGCCTAATTCATAATTGTCTGTCGAAGAATAAACGCCAAGGCCGACCTAATGCGTGCACACGCGGACGCACAGTTCGATCAGCGGGTCCGTTTGGAATCTCGGCTTCAAAATTGATTAGTAAGCGGACATTCATCACGCGTGCAAAAAGTGTCAAATAAACAAAAACCTATTTCAAGCATGGCAAATTTCTTGGGAAAAAAACAATAAACCAGGCTCTAGCACTGCATAAAACTTGATGATATGACAATAGCATGTATCTGATTTAAGAAAAGTGCCAAAATGATGCATTATTTGCAAGTAATTAAGAAATTTTTAGGAATCGTAGAAAGTGATTGCTGGCGGTTTCCGCACGATGTTCAGTAAAACAAAGTGGCAAATGATAATCGACTATGTGCCTTCATTGCGACTTTGTTTTAATCAGTATTTTATGTATTGTGAAACCTTAATTTTTTGAATCTTGCTTGAATGACTGGCAGTGATATTTAATTGTGATGTGGTCTCATCGTCTCTTTTTGAACAAAATAATATAACACCCTACAAAAGTGTGCGAGGAAGGGAAAATTATTTCTATGTAGATTCTTTGTTGGATTTAAAAATTCCATTTTATCAGTGTTGCAACGGATATATATGTCAGGTTCGAACGATCAAATTTTTAATTTTTATGACGTTTTTCAGGTCATACGGCAATCATTTCTGATTTCTTGCATATTTCACAAATTATTTATTTATTGAACGGATTCATTATGGTCCTGTGCCGGATTGTCGCTCGATTTCACCCTACGTCTGCTACGTAATATGCTATTACTGTTCAGCCATGTCGTCCTCACCAGCGTCGTTTCTATCTCAACAATCACAAGCTTCAGTACAGCAAGCTATTAACTATCAGGCGCTGCAAACGGGTCGCAAGCAATTGCCGTCCTCAGCCTCAAGCGACACCCCGACACTGCTCAATTCATTGCTTCAAAAGCCGCCGGCTACAATAGCGGCGGCTTTAGCATCAACGACGAGCGGCTTGCCGCCTACTCCGCCGCTTGGCGCTGGTGCTGTCGGTTTGCCACTGGGAATACCTTCGGTGGCAGCTTCATCACTACCGCCAGGCATTGAGTACGTCTGTGGTACGCCGTCTACAGTCGTCGACCATCAGCGATGGGCAGCGGCAGCGTACCAACACGGTCGTTACATTCAGGGAGCTGGACCGGCTGAAATGGCAAAGGTGAGATTTGGAGTCAATGATTTTTGATAATGTATATAATGCAATTAGATAAATGTTATCAAAAAGCAAAGTTTTTATTTTATTTTCTGTATTTGGTTACGTTTTTGATATATCCTTCTCAGAAATTTAGTTGAGCCATCGATGCACATACAATGTGCAACTAAATGCAATTTACAAACTGCGATTCACTTATTAGAAAAAATTTTCGAGCTTGACTGCTGATTAGGTTTCATAGTGAAATACAATTTATTTGTATAAGATCCGCTTTTTTAATGTTTGTGTTTGTCTAAGGGCAGGTATTAATAGAATGCTAAAATCTCTCAAGTTAGCGGGCTCTGATAGAAATAAATAATAAATAATATATGCTTTGAACGAAAATTTATGACGTTTAGCGGATTCCAGAGGAAATTTTGCGACAATGTACGAGTTGTGTATAGTGACTAGACTAACTGTACTGCTATGTCGATAGAATTCGATTTATTTTATTTAAGTAAAGTTTATTGCAACAGCGAAAATACGTCATCAGAAACATTAACGAAGAGAAAGGTGTACAGTCGCGGAAAATGTAGAATACAGAATAAACATTAAAGCAATAATGCTAATACAGCTCGTACCAAGAAGAAACATTGCTGTGCAAGGTCATAAAGGCAGTGCTCTTACTTATGACTAAGGTTTATTCTCCATATTTCATTTTTAGATTTTCTAATTTTAGCCTGAACATTTTACTACTGGAAGCGTTTACCACTGATTCAGGGAGCATATTCCAAACATTTATTATTCTGTGACTGAAAAATATTTCTTCAAGTTAGATTTTAGAGCAGTGACTTTTAATTTTAATGTGTTGGTGGATCTAGTGTTGTTGTCTGATAATGTGAAAAAGTCATTTACATTAACATCAACTGCAGAATGAAACATTTTGTATACCATAGTTAAATCGTACAATAACCTTCTATTCTCTAGATATTCTAGATTCAATACCTGAAGTCGATCCTGATAAGACATGATGTTTGGATAACAACACCCTAAGACACGTTTAGTAAAGTATCTTTGAACCTTTTCAACGTTACGATTATTTTGCTTTGTATGTGGTGACTCAAACAGAGGTAGAATATTCTAAAAGAGGCCGTACATAAGTTTTATAGGCCATTGTGAGAAGTGTCAAATCTTTACTTTTGAAACAGCGAAAAATTAGTGACATGCGATGAAAGGCCTGCTTCACAAGTTTGCTTATGTGAGCAGTAAAATTAAGTTTTTCATCAATTAATATGCCTAAATCTTTTACAGGGGATTTTGAGGTTGAGACGAGGCTATTATTTATTGTGTAAATCATTCGAGAATTATTATGACCAAAATGAAGGACCTGACATTATGGTAAGGATAAAGAAAGCTGCCAAAAATCTGACCATTCAGAAATTCGATTTAGCAATTTTTGAAGATGGAAAAAGTGCTCAGACTTTGCATAAATCTTAATATCATCTGCAATTGTCTAATAATTTTCAGAGCCGTGGTTTAAATTTTCTTAAACGTTAACTTCTTTGTACAAAACGAGCCTTTTTCTTCGATGAAATGCTCACTTTAGCATTTACTTATTTCTTCATGTCTTGAACTGGCATTTTAATTCGCAAAATAAAGACTTGATTGACTTTTAAGCACTTAAGAGCACATGCTTTAAACACTAACCAATTTTAAAAAGATTTTAGCAAGCGAATTGAACCGGACTCGACTTCCTAAAAACCGTCAGCGGAAATAAAATGAATATTTTTTGGTCAGGTTTCGCTCGTCTCGGTTGAAATGATTATTAAGTGCACACAACAAAAAGTATATTCCTCCCAGGTTTGGCCATTTTTAAGCTGACAAGCTTCCTCAATTGCGATACCTTCATTAAGGCCCGTAGCCAGAATTTTATTCCGGGAGGATGACAAAAAATTTTCAAAGACATATCTCGAGATCCATTAGGGGGTAGTCAAAAGTAAAGGCATTTTTCAACGTTTCCTCAACGACCTACACACAATGGTGAAGAAAATTTTCGAAAATTTTTAAAAATATCTTTCAGCTTATTTCATACTCGTACACAAAAAATCTATCGCTTCAATTATCCGCGCAATTGATTTCTTATCATCCGGTCTAATGCATGAACCATTTCTTAAAATTTTGCATTTGTCCTCTGAGCTCTGCAAAGGAAAAACGTGATTTTGAAAAGCTACCATTTCTGGCATAAATTCGAGTGGTTTCAAAGACGAAAACTGCAGAATCCGAAAAATTGTTTGTTTACTAGCTCAAAAGTACGCAGGATACCTGTTTTGGCGGCCTATTAAATGCACTTCGAGAATTTTTCAATTCTTCCCTAGGGGAACCCTAATAAGAGAAATTTTTCCGTTTTGGTGTGGGGGAAACTGCCCTCCTCCTTGCCCCTATGGCTACGGACCTTTCTACATTACATATGCATATTTTGACTGGCGGTTTAGCTATATTTAAGATGAGTTTTCGCCTTACTTCTCCGGAGGATTATGCCTCTTCGCTAATTAACATAACTAAATTTCTCCGGCGATATCGTTACGTATACAAAATAGCTGCTGCATTGAGACATGCACATGAAGGGGATTGAGGAATCTACCTCCAGTGGCCGTATTCATAAATTCAAGTAGATGCCTACTTGTTGGTATAGGTAGATTATCTGGAGCTTATTTTCTGGTAAAGTCAGATTTATGAACCCAGGCAGAATTTTTAAGTGAGTAAAATTGTACCTCAAGGTAGGTCTGATTATACCGGCAGGTAGACCTACCTCAAAGTAGCTTTTATGAATAAGGCATCAGAATCGAAAAATGGAACATTTTATGGAGAAAATGAGACAAATTGAAGACAAAAAAGGATAAAAATCGAAAACTTTCTCGATAAAATAGAATAGAAACTGCGGAATAACGTAGTGCTAACTCTGTTTTGGCATTTATACCAGTTTTTTAAGATCATTTTGGCCAGAAAGTTCACTAACAGCCATCCCTCAGATCGGCTGACGACCCCCGTATACCGGTCTTCTGTGCGTCTATGGTCGTTTCGGGTTCGGATCCCCGAGAGCTGTCAGACCCCCGTGAAATAGACCAGAGACCAGACCTGCAGAATATTTGAAATTTCGCATACATTCACACGATTAAAAGCTCTGGGAAGGGGTTAAACCGAGTTTCCTGGGGGGTACGTGAGTGATTTTTCACCTATTTAATGTCATGTTTTGGTACTTAATTCGTCGTATTTTATTTTTCATGAATGTTCATGGTTAAGTTTCCATGAAAGGAATAACAATAGGGGTAATGGAATGATTTATAAGATCAAATATGTACAAAATAATGGAAGAAAAGTGTCTGGATGAACGAATTGGACGGTCTGCTGCTCGAAAAATTAGTATATGTACTTGAAATTACACTCTTAGCCGTCATGTGACGCTTTTTCATGGTTCAATCAACCAGTTCTGGTCCAAAATGGCCTGATGGGGGTATACTTCTCCAAAGTTGTGGTAGGATGATAACCCCCCATACCTCCCAGTGTGCATGTGTGAAATGTTTCATTGTGCATGTGTGAAATTTTGTTTCTTAGATATAGTTGAGAAACGGTGAAAAATGGTGTCTGACTCTATTAATTTTTTGGCTCTGAACCCACGGTTTTTTTTGTATTCGGCAAAGATTTTTTCCGATGTACAAAGACTTTTCGGGACCGTCTTTGTATATGTTCAACGATTTTTTGGAAGAAAAAAACCACAGAAAAGGTCTGAAATTCGCAAAATTTTTCGGCGCCGAAATGAGTAATTTTGTGTCATATATATCTTTATAATAGCAGAAATGGCATTTTAACAGGAAAAATATCAAATTTTTCTGCGCTTCGCGCCCTTTTATGACGCTTCTTAATAAATTTTGCCCTCATTAACTCAGAAATTAGCTAAAATACACTACCAAAGGTCGAACAACACTGTTTTTACCACATCAAAATCGCCACTGTACCATATTAAAATACCCAAAAAAATTTTTATTAAACGTACAAAGACTTTTAGGGACCATCTTTGTACACGTATAAACGGACCTTGTACCAAAAAACACTGTCTGAACCTCAGAAGTTTGGCCCTGCCAATGTGTAGGTTCGATCAATACATTAGCCACGCCACTCAAGTTCAGTCGTTTATTCATATCTTAGGAAGTGATTGAGAGCGTTTGGCAGATCAAATAAAAAAACTTAGATGCCGTTGAGCCATCGATGTCCTATTTCATTGTGCATTGATTGAGCGTAAACACGTGTATTCAATTCAACAACTTATATAGATTTTGCTGAAATGAGTGACGGGTCCAGAATTTTCGTAAAGGAGAACAGACGTACCCCAACTTTAGCCCAACTTTCCCCCAAACAGTCAAAAATAAGTTTCAAAATTCGCCATTCACATGTCAAATAGCGTTTTTCGTCGCTTAACATTATCTACTTTCATGCAAAACCATATTTGCTGCAGGATTTTTCGAAAAATTTTAAATTTCCTGCAATTTGGATTACTGATTTCCTGAATTTTTGCATTTGAAGCAATGTAACAAGCCGATAAAAAACATTTGCGTCGAAGCGTTGAAATTTTTTAAAATTTATGCTAAAAATTAAAGAAAATTGTTGGAATTCACTCGTTTTTGCTCCAGCAATCTATTGAAGAATCATGATAATTTTAGGCGGTGCAAAAACATTCCTGGCGTGGCGAAAAAATGTGACTTCAAGGCTTCCATTAAAGTGCCGAAATTAATGCAATGAATATGTATTCCGAAAAACTTTTGAGAAATTACGATAAATAATTACCAAAAATCAGAGTAAAAAAGATTCATTCTTTATTTGTCGAAGAATGTTAGGCCAATGGGTGTGACCGCTCCCTTAAATCAGCCCCTGTTTGTACCGGAAACGCTGATTCCGTTGCTTAAAAACTAAAGCTGGTACCGGAACAATCGATTTCAATGGATCTTACAACCTTAAATGGAAATTAGTTTTATTAAAAAGCCTAGTTCATGAATTTCATCCCGCCTGATTACCTGTGCTGTTTAGGCTGGCTCCGGGTCGATTAAGCCTTAGTTTCTTTGGAAACAACATTTCTGACATTATTTTGCCCTTGTAATCAATTCTTAGGAATTTGACAAAATTGACACTGGTGTCAAAAAATAAAAACTGCATCGATTAATGCTAAAATTTATATAAGTCAAAATTTTGCTATAGAAGCCTGTCATCATTCCTTATCAGTTTATATTTTTGTACCTACATTTAAAAGAATTGAATAGTTTGATGAGGTTCAAAATTTTATTTTCTATCTGAATTATGCATGAAGTGCATCAGATTAGAAGAAATCAGCGTATAAATGGGAACAAGTTTAGATGGTAGAAAAGAGCACGAAGGAACATTTTGTGCTTCAGATATTTTAATTGAAATTTCGTCGATTGCGCATTATCTGTTGGAAATAAATAAGTATTGGATAGTGACGCTATTAAGGGCGCAGCAATGGCGGTCTGGCGGAACAGTCTAAACTCATAACTTTCTGCATTCTAATTGGAAATGATGTAAATTTCTAGCGCTGTATTTACATGTTTCACTTCTGCGGATGATTTCAGGCACTCATGAAACTGCATTTTTATCCTTAATTCTAGTTTTATTTAACCTATAAACTGCTTTCTCTCGTAAGTATCCTTTAACCTTACTTGTGAACTGCAGCCGAGTCTGTTGCGTCTTAACATGTCTAATTCGAATATAATATTTTCTTGCAAAATGCTTCTTATTCGTTTTGTTCAATTTTTGAAATATTCAGTTTTTTGCGATATATTTATTCGACATAATTTGAATTAGATATACTATATAGCAGCTACAAGATGCGTCCTAATATTTATTAAACATTCCTTCGAAAACACCGATCTCTTCCTCAATTTTTAATGATAAAATGTTCTAAATTGGACGATGCTTAATCGAATCTTGCTTGGTAGCGTGGTATGAACAAAAGAAGAAGCGGTAGGGAATAAAGGGAGTTATCCAACAAAACTAATCATAAGGCTCAAAATGACTAACAGGATTAATAAATTTAATATTCTGCGTTATTGCATACGCATCAGAAAAGATTACATGGGCTAATGGACAACGTTGTCAAACTTATGATGAATAATTGGGCACAAAGTGCTTCGCTCGTGAAAGTCAGCTTTATTTTTGTGCCGTCATCTTCAGATTCGTATACCGTAGAATTTTTCTTCTAGGAGACGATTCAGAGCAAAAGAATTATCAGAGATTAGTTGTTAAATAGGCTGAAACCGTACACGTACTACTTAAAATCTACCACTCGAAAATTGGCCGTCCTCATCCGTCAAAGCCAGAAAATTTTTCAACCTCCCATTTCTACGAAAAATTGAATTTTTGGCTGTTTCTAGGTGATTTTGTCAATTGTTGGCCAAAAATTGGTGGCTATTTAGCCCCCCTTCCCCTTTTAAAAATGGCCGGGACTTACCACCATAGATGGGCAGCACCGAAATTCTGGGGGGTGCAGGATTTTTCAAAGGTCGAAACATGGTCTTAAAAATGGTGGTATGGCGAAAAAACACCATTTTTCGTTGTGTCTCATCGAGCACTATCAATTGGCATCAAAAAATTGCGAAAAAAACAAAAAATTTCGAAAATTGAATTCTGTGGGTATTCGAACTAAAGGGGGTGCATAACCCCAACCCCCAACCCCCACGCCCACGTGTGCCTACCGCCCAAAATTTCGAGCTGTAACATATATGGCTGCACGTAGCTTGTACTGTTGTAAGTTGAAGATGATGACAATTGGATTATTCAGAATCGAACAACATGTACACGCGAGTAACTCGATTTATTTACTCTTCGGCTCTTTCCAATTCGATATGCTTGTCGGTTTGCGTTGCTAAATTTATAAGTTTCGTCGTATGAACGATACGCTATCGCATTAAATGGCAATGTTTTTTTAATTTTATGAATGAATTACAACGAGTCAGTTGTTGGCGCTCGTTCGACTACTATTTAATCACCCACTTAATAAATAATCTGATACGCACTTCAATGGAAGCGGCCAAAGAAACATAATGATGCGCGCCCATTCGCTATTCAACCTCTATCTGCCTAATAAGTTAGGCCTGTGATTATATTAGTGAGACGATTGTAGTACGCAAATAGCGTAAATCGAAAATTAGAGCCAATGACGCGGCGCCAATTTGTGAAACGGCGTGTAACGTTGTTTCTTGGATTATTGAATTGCCTTTACTACTCTTTGCTTTCCCTATCAATCATTCCGAGCAATCGTAAAAATACGACATTTCTCATTGTATGAACGGAAAACGAGCAAAAGATGGTAATGGACCTAGTATTAATATTACAGCAAAGTGCAACGCTTCTTTTATTCGTTCATTCATTCATCTCTAGACCGCAAGCCAATCTTTTAGGTTATGACGTCATCATCGCATAGACGGAGAAAACGGGTCACCCGCTGTCTGTTTATTTCGTAAGTATGACTTATTTTGTTCCTTAACAGAAAGCTCAAGCGTCCAGGGAACCGTACAGTGAATTGAGCTTCCTGAGCACAAAGGATACTCATTAAAGTTAGTTAGAAAGCGAAATTTGTAAGAGGTAATAGAAAAGGTCTGTTAGCACTGATTTTGGGGTAATATTTAACTAGCGAAGAAAAATGCTCCGATCGAACAAAAAAGACGAACAGGAAATCTTCTAAAAATCAGATTTTCTGCTATAAATCGCGAAATCTGTTAAAAATCAGATTTTCTCTAAGGAACGCAAAAAAATCGAAGTACATTCTGCGGCCGGAAGATTGCAATAAACCATTAAACCAAAAAAATGATTGAAAAAGTAGCATGCTACCTATGCAGTAGCTATGGGAAATTAGATGGAGTAAACTAGGAGAGATTTTGCAAGCCAGTTAAATGAAATAGCAAACATTGAAGCATTCAAAACAATCAAAGAAATTGTTGGTTTAAAGCAGTAGGAAACGCGTAAGCTTACGTGAAACAGACTACATGTAGGTACACTTGCATGTCCGCAAAGATTGTGTGCACTAATCAATTGACGCCAGGTTTGCCCGCTATAATGCTCATGATAACAAAATAAAACACGTTTTAATACAATTGAAATTAGTTATCTATCAATCACGAATCGAAGCAAGTTAGCGTTGCATTGCAACTTACAAGCAATTTACAAAAAGTAAACATTTTAGATCGTTTATGCATCTTATGCAAAGTATTGAAAATTATTCAAAGAAGGTAACACTTTTTTCAGAGGCCGCAGAATATATTCAGATTTTTTAGTTACTCAGAAAGTCTGATTTTTAGCAGATTTCGCGACTTTAGGCGTATACATAGATAGCCTTTTCCTAGTCTCCTCCTTTTACATCCTTAATAATCCACAATCCCAAGCATATTCGTCTTTTTTGTTCTATCGGAGCATTTTTCTTTGCTAGTACCATACTTTTGATTAGCATGATTTAAGTAAATCAGACGGCAAACACATACGGTAAGATGCCACAATAATGACAGCAGTCCAAGAACGCAGAAAACCATATTGTTTTGAACATCAGCTTTATCTTTTTTGAACAAGACAACCATACCTTATTTGAGCAGATCAAAGATTTTCAGCATAAACTTTACGCAATTATTGAGTGTAAAGAATTTTACGCTCAGATTCGTAATCCTGACGTTACATGGAACATTTTGAAATAAAAAAGCTTCTGTAACGCTCCGGAACTATATTTATTTTTCAGCGTAAACTTCACATAACTACTAGGTGTAAAGAAAACACAGTCAGCTTTGTAGTCCTGACCTAATGGAACATATTTTAAAAAATTCACGTTTTGCAACGCTCTGGAAGTAAAATAAATTTTTGGTCTTAACTGCACATTTGAATAGTTCAAACTATACACAATTACTGGGTGTAGAGAAAACTGACGTTACGTAGAGCATTTTGAAAAAAAAACTTCCGCAAGGCTCTAGAAGTAAAGTAAATTCACCGAGTGTAAAGAAGATTCTAGTCGGATTCGTAATTCTGTTTTTACTCTGATATTACGATCAACATTTATGAAAAAATTTAGTCTCTACAATGACCTGAAAACAAAAAAATATTAGATGTAAACCACTTTACATTACTCTTTAGTGTAAACAAACGCGCTTAACTGGCGTATCACGTTTGATTGCTGGTACATTTCTAGACTTCTGATCATGTCCAGACTCATAACGGGAGGAGTTGGCAGAAAGAAACAAGACAAAAACACGTTAAAACCCCTTAGGTTTTTATTTTACACCACCCTAAAAAGCTAAATATTGATGTAAATAAACGCAATTTGCTGTGACGTGTACCCCGTTATAAAGTACTTTCCATTTATTCTATTCGACGTGTCCCGACTTCTAATGAGGAAAGTGGCGAACAAAAAAACGGACAAAAACATTTTCCATCATCCACGACATTGTAAACTTTAAAAATCTGTCACATCTCCCCACTGAGTGTAAAGAAATTTAATTTGGGCCGGTTTGTAGCCTTCTAATAGTAGTACGTTTGTATGTGGAAAACTTCTGCTCCGCAAAATATTTGTAGATATTTACCGATCAAAACAGGACGCGTTTTTTCGCCCATTTTACACCCCCTGATTTCGAATTTTAAACCCCCATAAATAACTCAATATTGCCTTTTTTAAACGCGGTTTGCTGCGACTTGTAGCCCTTAAAACGTACTCTATTTTTATTCTATTCAATTTATCCTTACTTATATATAACCGGAGAAGTCGGCAGAGAGATCTTAGACAATATCTGTTTTTTCACACCCTTTACTAGAGTGTTAAGTTCACACCCCTAGATTTAACTCTGTATTGTGTGTGCAAAAGTTTGCTGGTTAGCAGAAAGTAACCCTTAAGCTTTAGTACATTTCTATCAGAAAAAATTTCTTTGGGACTCATTACCGGCATTGGCAGACATCAAGAAGGCAAAAATGCAAACAAAATCTGTCTTTACACACGTAGATTTTTACAGTCTTCCCAGATGTGTCCAGGTAGAGCTGTAGAGGGCTCATGTGTTGGGGGTACCCAAGTATATCAGGTACGCGCTAACGCGCTACCTATGATTCCGGCATTTTGCTGCATTATCGTGTTACATGCCTGACCTATTGAAAGAATGTCATCGACAAATCTTATGCTTTAGCGCGTAGATTTGAGGCCTTTCATATTCAGGCATGACCACAGAGCGCACTGCACGTGCATTTATCCAATCGGACTGATTAATATCGCATTCATGTACTGAATAATTAGCTAAATTTAAAATTCCAAAGCCGTTCAGTCCAAAATGTTGTAATGCCACTTTTTCATCAGCATTTCCGGAACATCTACTCGCATATCAACCTTAGGGGACGATACTAATGAAACGGCTAAGCATACATGCACATAGAGGGTGAGGGGCATACATTTAATTGGGGAATGGAAAATCCCCCACCCAAAGTCGGACGTCCTCCTTCCGTCCTCCCCCCAAAGTCAAAAAATTTTTCACCCTCCCCCGATTTTTGGACACAATCGAATTTTTTGGCTCTTTAGGCGTTTTTTGACCAAAAATTGGAGGTCATTTACACCCCCCTTAAAATCGCCGGGGCCCTCCCGAATTTCGAGTCGTTACATGTATGGTGAAAAGGTTATACCCTGGATGAAGGGTCAGCCAGGCTGGTACTGTCCGGCGATTTTGAGCTGACGGGGGTTTTGCATCATTTTTGAGATCAAAAGCAGTAAAAAGTCAAAATTTTTCCGGCACTTCGCGTCGGATCAGTACTTCCATGTACTGTTTACTCAAAAAACACCCAGAATTGGTCAATTTCTGTATTTGTTAATCTTTAGTGATATAATGCAGTCAAAATAGACTAAAAATGTGATATTACTACGAAGAAACGCTTAATTTTTTTGACCATTTTGGTCGCTTAAACAGCAAAGAACTCGTGGACAATTAAATTTTTTGGATTTCTGGGATTTACCCCCCCTTCTGCTGACCCTGACCTTGTGCACCTATGCGGCGTAGCCTCGCCAAAACGCTGATTGAATTTCCAATTTTAAAGGGAAAGCGATCGTCAGTCCGTGAAGTGCTTGTTAAGTTTTGAAAAAAACTCGTGTTCCCTACAATTGGCGAACTCAGTGAAGAAGTTGTGAAACTTGATTCAATGCTGTGATAAATACTGTTAGGTTACCGATTTGCTGTTGAAATCGAATTGAAATTTTTTAAATACGCAGCGCAAATCACCTGGACACTGATTTAATATATCACTTTGCTCGTCAGATTTCGATAGAAAGTGTTGTATGGTTTCGCTTAACCTACACATTGCTTTTATTTCATAGCTCGCTTCGGAAATCAACCCAGTCAAGCCATTACTTGGAACAGTACCGCCTGGTCTGATGCCAGCCCATTTCGCTAATCTGCCTATTCGCCCTTTTCCATCGTCTGTTTCGAATTCCGCAGCTGCAGCTGCGTATATGGCTGGGGTAATTATCAGTTTATTTCTTAAAAACTTCTGAATATTAATAAAAACACTTTAACAAAGGTGAGTGTCTGCATGGCATACTTTTAGGCCTTCAGCTTACAATGATCAAAAGTTGGATATCTTATTATATTAGAGTTTGATCCGCATGACGGTGGCGTGTAAAATTACAAGAGAGGCATTTACCAAAAACCCAACATAATTGCATTAAATGATTTAGTCCTTCGTTGATACTGTTTTAATAGCAGTTATTGCTTTGCAGATGTAGATTTTGAATTCAGATTCCTGGTGAGGTGATATGTCGAAATTTTCAGGTTATTCATTCCAAAAAACATGAAAAACACGCAAAAAATTGTAGAGATGTCTAATTCCGCTTGACACTTGCTTACATTATGATTAAAAGAAGTATTATAATATGGCAGTGCGAAGTAGATTGTGCTATGAAAGTTTGTGATTCCATTTGTTGTGAAATACATTTCAGATGTGTAGCAATGAAGTTTAAAATCTCTCCAACGCAATGAATTTTAAAATGTCTTATGGATGCTTGATTGGCCTGCAGCCAGTCCAGCCTTGCGTCTTATTTTGAGAAAGGAAATTATAATTTTTATGCTCCCAAGCAGTGTTTTTTGTATTCGGCAAAGATTTTTCCTGATGTACAAAGACTTTTCAGGACCGTCTTTGTACATTTACAAAGATTTTTGGGAAGATAACAATTGCAAAAAAGGTCTAAAATTCGCAAAAATTTTCGGCGCCGAAATAAGTAATTGTATGTCCTTTATATCTTTATAATGGCAGCTATTGCATTTCAAACGGAAAGATGTCAAATTTTTCGGCTTCGCGCCGTTTTAAGACGATTCTTAGTGATTTTTGCCTATAGAGACCCAAAAATTAGCTAAAATACGCTATTTAAAGTCGAACAACTCTGTTTTTACAAACTAAAATCGCTACTGTACCATATTTTAGTACCCAAAAATTTGTGTGTACAAAATTGCAGTATATCTTCTGTTTCTTCACTTTTAACATTAAAAGAAACTGCAACGCTATCTTTCGGTAACGTCCCGGGTGACCGACAGTCCCGAGTGACCGACAGTCTCGGGTCACCGACAGTCAGGGTCACCGACAGTCCCGGGTCACCGACAAATAGTATAAAAATAGATCTGTCAATCAAAAAATTCTCGAATGACTGACAGTACCTACTGGCCGACTGTTCCGAGTGGCTGACAGTCCCGGGTGGCCGACTGTACCGGGTGGCCGACAGTCCCGAGTGGCCGACACTGTACCGGGTGATCGATAGATGGCAAGAAAATTCCCAAATGACCCGGTTGTACTATCACTATGAATAAATATTTTTTCAAAATCGAAATACGTAATTTTTTCATTCTCTTAGAATAGCAATAAAGTTTGCACTGGCATAAATGTGAATATAAACTTATTACATGTACATATTGTATTGTATATAAACTTATTAAATGTGCATATTTACTACAATTTTGTATCAAATATCAACAATTCATTTTTGTCCAGTCGTCTTTAAGATCTTGAATTACTTATATTTTTGTGCGCGTTGAGTTCGGCCTACAGCGTAGTTTCACATGCGCTATGGAATGCATAAGCAATAAATCGCGTTTAGGCACCTTCAGAATCAAAAAATTCTAAAAATAAAACCTCATTTGCATTTTGAATCGGGCGGATACTTAATCCTTTTTTGTCAAAATAAACATTTTTAAATGGCGCGTTGCACAGTATTTTCGAAAACTGAGAAACTGGCTGCACAAAAGTCTTGGCTACGCCTCTGTTTTTATTTAAATGGCGAATAAATCATTTGATGACACTTTCGCAGCACTGAACTTAACCAAATATGTAGCTGTATTTTGCAGCCACAATAAGTTTAAGTAGGATAGCACTAAAGTATTACGAAATGTGAATAATAGGCCTTTTTTACCAAATCCTGCATGTTTTAAATTTGCTATGAATTCATATGAGCAATGTTATTGCATTGGTAAAACTATTTATGTGCATAAATAGGTACCTTCTTGAAAAGAGAATTAATTTTCCGAAATCATTAGTCAGTTAAGAATTTTCATGACAATTTTATTATTATACCACTTGTCGGTCACCCGGGACTGTCGGTCACCCGGGACACAATCTATCTTTCAACTCGGTTGCGCCGCTGTAAATCGAATATCCTATGAATTTTAAGCATAGATGCGCAAGGTCGGGATCGGCATGGGCGAGGGGGCTGAAATTTCAGAAATTCGGACGAACAAATTTAGAGTTCGCGAATTTTTGCTATTCAAACGACGAAAATGGTCAAAGTAGCCTACAAATTGTCAAAAGCTACTTTGACAATTTGACAATATTGTCAAAGACAATATTGTAAAGACTGACCATTTTCGTCGTTCGAACTTTTGCTATTCAAACGACGAAAATGGTCAAAGTAGCTTTTGACAATAAAAAAATATAGAAATGGATCAATTTTAGGTGCTTTTTGAGTAAAAAGCACATAAAAGATGTAATCCAGCACTAGAAAAATTTTGACATTAATGCTTTTGTCCTTGAAAGAGATGCAGAAAAGAATCCGTCAGCTCAAAATTACCGAACAGTACCTGTCTGGCTGACCCTTCAGCGGGGATCAATACCCTCTCACCCTCTGTGTGCATGTGCAATTCGAGGCCATCGCTTGTTATTGGATTATCGTCTTTTTTTGACTGCTTCAGTATTCGGCGCATGTTGCTAATTTCGTTGGTTCAATAAACATGCCCGTAATTCCATCACCCACTGCTGGCACTCCGCCTGCAATACGCTTCGGGTATCCTATGGACATATCAGTAAGCATTATAATGTGCATATTGCTCTTGTCTTTTCAGGTGAAATGTTAAGTTATTTGTTTTAAATTCTGACTTTTTCGTAAGCCTTAAAATATATTTTTGATGAGTCCTAGATAAACTAATTTTTTTAAAATTCTATTAGAATCCATCTTTCAGAAAATATGATAACGGAATGCTCAGGCAGATTAAATAATCATCATATCATGGTATCATGCATTTGAAGAACGCGCTTTCGTATAGGTAGTTGTGCTTTGCTGAGGCAGCGTGTGTAAAAGCAAAGGCAAAAAATGAAACAACGCAAAAACCTTATTCAGCGGTGGGATGCGGTCGCCCCCTGGGCCGGAATAATCTCTTGAAAGGTAAGATAATACCCGGAAGACGGAAAAATTGCATTTTTTGTTTGAAAATTTCAATTTTTCAGCGCTTTTTGATACAGTTTCCTTAATTTCGCCTCAAGAGCGACCTAAAAAAGGAACACTTGTCAGTTGTGACCAGACCTGCACGTGGGGGTTGGGGGTCCTGACCAGACATGCACGTGTGAGGGGTTTGCTGGGGTCCCTGACTCCCCCTCAGAATGGAAAGATGGGAAATTTTGTTGAGAAAATGAATCAAAATCAAGGTCAAAAACGGTTGAAAATTGGAAATTTTCTTCAAAAGTGCTTCAAATCGATGAGAAACTGTGTAATAACGTTGTTTTAGCGCCATTTAAGCATTTATAGCAGTATTCTGGTCACTGGCCCAAAAAGCTTTATTTTTTGACTTTTTGCAGACTGGTTGACCCCCCGCAGAACGGTCACGCTGTGCATCTATGGTCCTGACCCCCAAGAATGGAAAAATGGAAAACGTTTTGGGGTAAATGAGGCAAAATGAAGGCCGAAAACGGGTGAAAATTGAAATTTTACCTCAAAAGTGCTTCAAATTGACCAGAAACTGTGTAATAATGTAGTTTTAACGCTATTTTAGGGCTTACACCAGTTTTTGAGGTCATTTTGGCCCAAAAAAGCTGAATTTTTGACCCCATCTAGACCGGCTGACCCCCAGATCAGCCATGTTGTGCATCTAATCTATGGCTATGACGCTTATATACTTTGTAGGTAAGAAATCCTTGAAAACTTCGATTTGTATGGTCTTAATGGATAGAGCGTGTGGGAAAACGTAAGAAAAGGCGGTTTTTAGTGAATTTCTACTGCAGTTTACCAGTACCAGTTCGGCTGCCAAGTATAAAATTTATTCACAGTCTAACGGCGGCGACGTCAAGCACAAGCCGCCGTCGGCATCCGGTCAGCTGGTCACTAAACAGCATCCGGCGGTGGCGGCGCTGCGTCACGAAACGTACGGGTCGACGGCAGCGCCGTTTTCCGCTGCCGCTTCGACGGCAGGCGCCGGCGATTCTCCGGTCGCTAACGAATTGTCATCGACGACGACTGCTGGTCCTACGACTACGACGCAGCAGCAGATGCGGCATTCGCCCGTATCGCCGGTGATTATCCCGGGTATATTTTTGTCGTACGTATCCTTAGGGTTTGACCACACGTGGGCGTGGGGATTTGTCGGGTTTAAGACCCGTCCTATAATCCGGCAGACCTTCCTCAGCGAAATCGTCAGATTCACAGAATTGGATTTCTGGCAAGTTTTATGGGATTTTCGCTTGTTTTTCACCACCCAGAATTCGGCGGCTGCCCTTGAATGGGTTTGACCAGACATGCACGTGGGGGTTGAGGTCTGGATCCATAAAATGGAACATATTTTGGGGTAAATGAGTCAAAATGAAGGCCAAAAATGGATGGAAATTGATAGTTTTCTTTAAAATTGCCTTCAATTGACTGGTTACTGTGTAATAAGGTTGTTTAAACAATATATTAAACAATATTCTTGATCCCCCAGACATGCTGACCTCTCCAAGGTCGGTCATGCTGTGCATCTATGAGTTTGGCCCCCTTTCCAGGCGTGCCGCTGAGTTTTGGCTGACCCCACAATATGCAACTGGCCAGAGCGTTTTTTGCACGCGTGCAAATGAAATTGCGGGTCATTTGCCCGATTTTGTGCCATAGTCAGATTCATACATGCACAGCGTGGGAATTATGGGGAAGGGGTAAGATTATAAAGTGCCTTTGTGGGTCTAAAAATGAAGGTGAGCGTCAAAAATATCGTTTTTTAGAGATCGGAACAAATCGAACAAAATATAGTCAAAACATGAAGATAATGGCGCAAAGCCCCGAAAATTTGGCACTTTTGAGTAAATAGAAAGCTAAAAACGCTTGAAAAACATCTTTTCTACGAAGTTTTGAGAACTTTCGAAAGTGGGGGATGAAAAAATTTTTGCGTGGGTGAAAATTTTCCTGAGGGGGGGGGCTGAAACCCCCCATACCAAACCCCCCAAGATCATCATGTATGGTCAGATTGTAATTTTTATGTAATGTACGTTTTTCTCCTCATAAAGTTTTAAATACGTATATTCATCATTCACTATTATTGCCTTACCTGAGGAGAAACTCATTTCATAAACAGAATAGGCGCGGAGCGCGCCGAAAGTTCTGATGATTTTGTGGTAAAATGGACTCTGTAGAATTCGAAATACAAATTTCCACTAATTTTTTACTTTCTTGTCCCGAAATTTTTATTTGCACGCCGTACAAAAAATGCTTTGCAGGTCAATCTTTGATTTGCTTGCATGAAAGTCGTACTGCTGAATCACTGCAGAATTTAAAATTTCCCATAAAACTAGAAATAATGCAGTTGTACGCGTTTTCGTCGTTTTTTTGATTAAAAAGATGCTATTTCTTCAACGCTTCGCGCAAAATAACTGTTTTGATATTCCGTTCGATTACTGTGATGTTTTCAAAAAAAATTTTTGTTTCGTGTTCTAGAAAGTAGAAAGAAAAGGATCATTTTAATTAAAAAAAGCACTTGGTAGTTGGTAATGAATTTGACGCTAAGTATGAGAATGCGGCATCAAGGGCAAGTAAATTCAGTCAGAATCGTCTTTGATAAAGACACGTGAAAATCATTGAAATCGAATTATTGCGTCATTCCTGGATTCGTGCTCTTTTTAGGTTATTTGGAATTCCTGATATATTTTGGCGCGCATATATGTGTGTTACGGCTTGACATTTAGGCTGGGGGTCCCCGGCTACTTTTTGGGGTGGGCGGTAAATGACCTTCAATTTTTGGCCAAAAGCGGCCAAAAAACGGCCAAAATCGAAGTATCTTCCAAAAGTATGGCTCAACAATTTACTTGCTTTGGGATTGGAGAACGGCCAACTTCGGCTATAAGGATTTCCATATCCCCCTGATACATGTGTGATGGCGCACCTTTAATATACAGGGCTGGCCAAAAAAGGCTACACCCCGAAATCATAAAACCTAAGCTAATGCCAACATAAAACTTTGAAACTAGTTTCATTGATTGGATAAAAATTTCTTCGTTTTAACCGTGTGAATTATTTTGGCCAACAACCAGCGGTTCGGCGATTTGTTTACAACTTACTTTGGTATTGTTTAAAGCCAATAGTTCCTGCATTGTGATTCATTACTGAGTATTTAGTACCATTTTAAACAATATCTTCAGTCAAAAAATTATTTCCGCATTGGTTGAGCCCCAGAGTGGATTCTCCTTCCTACCAAGTGAAAAAACTCGAAAATATCGTCAAATGGGTGGGCAAATTGATGACAGATCCGAACAAGCCTTTGGGTTTTAAACAATATCAAATTAGGCTGTAAACAAACCGCTCTAGCGCCCGAACCGCTAACAGATGGCTAACGTTTTTTACACAATTTAAACAAGGACATTTTTTCTATCTAATGAAAATCGACTTAAGATTTCATATCTAAATTTGCCGAATTAATGGTTTTTAAGCTGGTGGGGTAGCCAGATATGCACAGCATGGGAATTCTGCGGAGGGGGTGAAATTTTGAGGTGCCTTTTTCGGGCTCAAAAAACGTTGGGTACGCGTTAAAAACATCGTTTTTTGGCGTTATTGACGATGTTCTATCTTTCTAGAGCATAAAGACAAAAAGATTTCAAAAAGAATAAGAAAAGTCGAATAAATTGAATAAATATAGTCAAAACATGAGTATATGGCGCGAAGCGCCGACAATTTGTCACTTTTCAGCAAATGGGTAGCTAGAAACGTTAAAAAACACCTTTTCTACGGAATCATGTATGGGTGTAGCTTTTCTTGGCCCATCCTGTTTCTACGATTTGAATTTCTGGTTTGTTTTTCTCTTTCTCTAATTTCGATCTTCATCGTGTATTGTAATTCTTAGATGCATTTTCATTCTTTGATCTTATTTGGCCTTTTATTTAGCCTATCCAATCGCCTACCATCATCCGGCCGGAAGTCCATTCGCGGTGCACAATCACTTGCAAACCCAAGCGGGCCTCGGCGGAGGCGGCGGCGGCGGTGTCGTCGGCCCAGCGTCGCCGTTCGGCGCTCAGCCGCCGACGCCGACGTCGTCGTCGTCGCATCGCCAACGTTCGGCGACTTCGGCCGCGCCGCCCGCCGCTACAGTAAGCCATAGGGCTGGGCATCACCATCAATCCAAGGAGTACAAGGATTACTGTAGGTCAGTTTCGGCGATGGCTGCGGTGGCGACGCCAGCGGCGGCGACGCCAGCGTCGTCTTCGCTGACTAACGGCGTCTTCGCCGGTGGCCAATCGCATATGTCGGCCGCCGGTCACGTGGTTGACGAAAAATCGTTCGTCGAACGTAAGATTTTTCTATAAAATTATATTATCGATTAAACATTTTCGACTAGTACAAAAAATGTTAGTATAATCAGGGGCGTAATCAGGATTTTATTTCGGGGTGGGGCCTGAAATGTTTGAAGTCTTATATCTCGAGAACCATCAGGAGATACGCGAAAATAATGCCATTTTTAAGCTTTTCTCGACGAGATCTATGCCATGGTGAAGAAATAAATTTAAAATTTTCCTGCTCAATTTAAAAAAATATCGAAAATCTTACCTTTAACCTATCTGTATGACTATAATTTCCTAATATTAAGTTGAAGCTTGACTTTAAAACATTTCGAAATTCTTGGTTTTGCATTTAATTTCAGGGTTTTGCAAAGAAAACCAATGCAGCGCCGGAAATTTTCGACATATTCGCTGTTTTCAAGTCAAATTAGGGCTTATTAGGTAAGAAATGGGGTAGGAAAAAGAAATCCGGCGCCAAGCACCGGAAAATCCTGAGTTTAGTAGCTCAAAAAAGTGATAAAAACGCATTTCGGCTGACCTTTTAGTAGACTTCGAGAATTTTCAATTTTTTCTTTGGAGGACTCTTTTGAAAAATGAACATTTTTTTATTTGGGGGGTGCACGGGCTCCCCCCGCCTCCGGCTGGTTACGCCCCGAGTATAATGAATGGAAATGAGGCAAAATTAACGTTTCTGAATGAGCGATTCTCACTTATCAATTAAAATGGGTAACCGGCGCACATGACCTTCCGGTGGGGAACTTTTCATCTCCCCTGCCCCCGAATTCGCAATTTTCCGCAGGTTTCCAAATAAATCGCGAAAAAGATGCTTTTTTGG
This sequence comes from Mermis nigrescens, assembly GCA_036768485.1. Taxonomy (NCBI): domain Eukaryota; kingdom Metazoa; phylum Nematoda; class Enoplea; order Mermithida; family Mermithidae; genus Mermis; species Mermis nigrescens. The sequence goes on from JAVLUZ010000144.1 coordinate 1,458,819, forward strand.
AGCGTTTTTAGCTATCTATTCGCTCAAAAGTGTCAAATTTGACTATATTTTGTCCTATTTGTCCTATTTTTTGATTTCTTCGGAATTCTCTACGTTTTTATGCTTTGGAACGATAGAGCACCATCAGAAACGCCGAAAAATGATGTTTTTGATGCACATTTGCCATTTTTGAGCCTTAACTTTAAAATTTTACTCTTCCTCAGAATTCTCATGCTGTGCTGTGCATGTCTGGTAACTAGGGTGAAGATTTTACAATGATTAATTAATCACTGAATTGATTATTTAAATAATTTATTCTGGTGTGTTCTTCGAATACGTTGTCCAGAGTTGCGAACAAAGAATCTGTCTTTTCTAGATCTCGTAGTCCACATAGGTGCACAAATGGTGAGGGTCAGCAGGGGGAGGTAAGAAATCCCAAATTTCAAAATAGTCAATTTAACGTTCACGATTTTTTTCGCTGTTTTAACGATCAAAATGGTCAAAATAGCCATTAAAACGTTTTTTCCATGGTAATATCGCATTTTAAAAGCATTTTTAGTCTATTTTGACTGCATTATATCACTTTCAACACTAAAAAATGCGAAAAAATTTTCAATTTTTGGCGCTTTTTGAGTAAAAAGTAGTTAAAAGTACTCATCTGGCGCGAAGCGCCGGAAAACATGTTGACGTTTTTACTGCTTTTGACCTCAAAAATGATGCAAAAAATGTTCCATCAGCTCTAAATCGCCGGACAGTACCTCTCCGGCTGACCCTTCAGGGGAGGGGGTAATACCCCCTCACCCCCTATATGCATGTATGTGTGTCCAATAACTATGGAATCTTGAACAACTTACTGCTTATTTCCAATATTACTTTAACCTATCCTGCTTTTTTTACATTCGGTAGATTTTTCCATCGCTACAAACACTTTTCGAGAAAAGTGTTTGCAAAAAATTGGAGTAGGGGGGGGGTAAAATAAGTTAATGCGGTAATCATACTTACAATATCCAATTTTGTGGTATATGGTTAAGAACTTGTGCATTTTCTTTTTATTTCTTATATATTTACCCACCTATACCTAATTTACGTCTTTTAGTTTTTCTCTTCCAATTGTGTTCGCTGTTTAGGTCTAAATGGAAGAAGTACGCCCAGCGTTGCTAGCTCCGAATCCAGGTTTACGTCAACCCCGATTGATTCTAAGCCGCCGAGGTTGATTGGAGGAACTAAAGTAAATGATTAAAGGCTCATTCCTACTTCAGGCAGGATTATATGGCGTGACTTTTTCTAAAAATGGCGCAACTTGCGAAAATCATGTGAATTGACGTATCGCTTTATCCATTCATCTGGCACTTAGCTGGCCGTCCTATTTTGGGGGACCGACACAGATTTTTTCGGGGGGACTAAGCCCAAATAGGTTAAAAATAGCACAAAATAACGTTTAAAAAGTCATATTTTCCTGAATTTTGGGGGGTCCGAACCCCCATTCCCCCAGAGATACGTGCGTGCATGATGGCTGACTAAATCATTAAAATTGACATATCAATGGGAACTGCAAGTATAGAAAAAAACGCGAATTCGCGTCGATCCCCAATTTTGCGAATTCGCGTCCGTCGTCAATTTGTTGCTAAAAATAGTCTTTTTCGACACTTTTCGCGCAAAAGCACGCGATGAAGTATGAATTGCAACGCGAATTATCGCGCGATGAAATTTCTGGATCGCGCGATTTATTTTGCTTTGCGATTTTCGCAGGAAGTATGAATTGAAAAATCGAGTCGCAGAAAATCCTGCGATTCGCGCGAAAGTATGAATTGAATTGGCGTGCAAATCTGATCCTGCGAGCTGCGATTTTCGCAAGTTCGGCGCGATGCGTCGAGCGTATGAATGAGGCTTAAGATTTAGGGATGGATAGATATGGCCGGCCTTTTTTAGCTTGGTAAACAACCCCAAATTCCTGGCCAAAAATGATGAAAAAAATGTGTTTTCTTGAAAATAATTTAAAAAAATTATGAATAATTAAAAAAATAAAATTATTCGAAGAAAGTCAGGATAAAAAATATTTTCATATAATTTGTCAGCGCTTACGTACACGGGTACCTATTCTCGAGAGCTTTTAAAAAAAGGCACTGTTTTTTTGTACGAGCCTCTTTGTACATGTACAAAGATCTCCAGAAGAGTCTTTTACGAGCGAAAATTTTTTTGTACATATAACGTATAGATATGAAATTGAATGTACACATTTTTACATACTACTAGATTGTTATCCGTGACTCGCACGCTTTGCAAAAGGTGTAACTTTGTCCTAAATTCAGCTGATTATATTAGTTCTGCCCGAAACGCCAAAATTTTCATGAGTCTTAGGTTGAAATTACACATAAAATTCGACTCAGCAAGTTAAAATGACTTGTGTTACACAATTATAAATAATAAGCGGTTGCAATGTGCTGACTGAATCTCATAATAGACACCAATTTGCTTATGAATTTAATGCAACGCAAAGATAAAAGAGTCAATTTTATCTTCAAACGTGCAGAAAACAGTGCAAAGTTGTTTAATAGTTCTTTTTTCTGCATCAAATCTTTATAAAACAGTGGAAATAGATGCAGAAGATGCTTCAATCTGTACAAAGATGCTTACAGATAGATATTGGAGTGTTAAATGCCCGCGCTTGGAGCTAAATAGAGATGTAATTATGATACTCGGCGCTAAGCGCCGAAAATTTTTAGGAATTTTGCTAAAAAATACTCCAAAAACGTTAAAATTACTATTGCTTTGCTCTAAAAAGTCTTTGTACATTGTACAAAGATGGCTCCGAAAAATCTTTGTGACGAGCCTCAAAAATCTTTGTCTCGTACAAAAAAAACAACAGTGCTGAGAGGAGAAAAATGGTTTTTAAAGGGGTTTTATACAATCCAAGTTATAATATTCTTGCGTAACCAGCAGTCTTATTTATATCGAAAATAAAATAGATAGGATTGCTGGTTGGTACGAAACTGAGCAAGAAATACATTTATTGAATGAAATTACTTAAACAAAATTATGATATTTTTCGCAAATTAAGCAAAATGCTCAATTCTGTCGAGGCTTGAGTAACCGAAATATAATCGCTGGTCATAGTTTACATAAGAGATGCATTTTTCTCATCATTCTCTTCAACTGTGCTTCTACCCTTTGCTATGTGTCTACTTTCCATTGGCTTACTATATCATTTATTTTTCCTATACATACGCACATAAAGGAACATAACCTTTCTGGATTCTTTATTAGATGATTTTGCTATATTTATTTCTTATTTTATTATTTTTTATTTTTATTTCACATTTTTTGTATTTTATTTCATTAATTTTCACTATTTTTTACTTTTGCAGGATAGTCACCCGTCCACGCCTGCCATGAATAGCCCCGGTGAAACATCATCGGCTATGGATGATATGGAATCTAGCTTAAGTTCGTCGTCGTGGACCCAGACCCCCATGTCACCCGCGACATCTACCGTAAGCTCTTTGTTAGTTGAGTTTTTATTTTTTAATTTCAGATTTTGTTCCTCATTCTTGTCTGGAAAAAAATTTTAAATTTTAATCAAAATATTTTTTAATTTTAAAATTCAAAAACTTTAAGAAAATTTAATTTCCAGCGATTTTGTCTCTAATGACCTCATGACGATTCGTAATTGAAAATTTATTAATCAATGTTGAAAAGAAATTAATTTGTAGAGCTTATCATTTAAAACTAGAAATTTTCACGTTGTTTAATAAAAATGAATTAATTTTTGCCTATGCTCCCTTAGTTCCGATTCTTAAACTAAATATGCCTAGCTAAAATTCTAGGTAATTGAAAAATTTCAAAATGGGGCCAAAAAATTGATGATAGAAGTAGAAAAAAACAGCATTTTCGACGTTCTTCATCAAGACTCATTAGTCATGGGAAATTTCTTTGAAAATTAGCAGCAAGGCTAGTTTTGGGAGTGTCTTTTAAGCAAAAATGGTCTGAAAGGCTGGTCCACAGTTTTTTTTTACCATTTTCGAACACTTGTAGAACAATTTTGGCCTTATTTTAGTCAGAAAGTTTCCCCATTTCAGGGTCTGTATCAACCCCTAAATCCCCATATTTGGTCCGAACGAGATATGCACGGGGAACGGTTTGGGGTTAGCAACCCTTCGAATGGAAAAATGGGAAATTTCCTGTGGAAAATGAAACTAAATCAAGTTTAAAACTGGATGAAAATAACGATTTTTTTCAAAAGTGTTTGAAATTGATCAGAAACTGTTAAATAACGTAGTTTTGACTCTATTGTAGCATTTATACTCCAAAACGCTCGCTAACTGATCTCCAGACCGGCAGATCCCCCGGATCGGCTATGATGTGCGTCTATGGTATGAAATTGATTTTGGGGTCTATCAGACAGACCAGACATGCACATCATGGGAATTCTGGAGGGGTGAAATTCTAAAGTGCTTTTTTTGGGTCCAAAAATGTTGATACGCGTCATGCACATCGTTTTTCGGTGTTTCTGACGATGATCTATCCTTCTAGGGCGTAAAAACGTATGAAAATTAGGATAAATTAAAAATTGAACATAATATATAGTCAAAAAATGGCTAACGCATGACTCTGAGCGCCGAAAATTTGACACTTTTTAGCAAATAAAAGACTAAAATCGTTTAGAATAGCACCTTTTCTACGATTTTCCATAAATTTTTGGAAACTTCTGGGAAATCGCGAATTCTGGGGGGGTGAAAAATTTCTGGGGAGGGATGAAAACTTTTCTGGTGGTGGTGAAACACCCTCGCGCCAGATCATATGTGGCAGCTGGTATGAATGAGAAAACCGACTCTTCTATCTATCAAGGTTAAAGTTTTAAGGTTGGTGAAAACGAAAGATCGGTAGATAAGCTATGTGCTTCGTAAAAACGGATCTATAGCCTTTTTGGGCTCAAAAACACAGCTAAATAGCCCTTTTTGGACTAAAAATAGCTATTTAGCCCTTTTTGGAGTCGAAAAATAGCTATCTATCTTTTTCAAACAGAGAAAAGACTAACTATATAGCATTTCTGAGCTCACACAGTAAGTTTCTGTGTCAAAAAAAGGCTGGATAGCAAGTTTTCTGAACCGAAAAAGGCTATATAGCTCATTTTCTGAGCCCAAAAAAGAGTAATTAGCAATACTTTTTCGGCCATAATGGCAGTATAGCTATCAGTTTTTTAAAGCTCAGTGGGGAGGGAGGGGGTAGTACCCCTCACTATGCTCTTGTATATTGCCTTTGTATTCCCTGCACCCCCACGCCTGATCCGAACCCCTTTCCCCATATATGTAATGGCTCAAAATTCAGGGAGAAGGGTTCCCGGCCCCGGAAAACCTAACCCCATCAGGATTGAATTTTTGAAATTTTTTGTTTTTTTAGCAATTTTTTTGATGCCAATGCTTAGTGCTCGGTGAGAAACGTCGAAAAATGGTGTTCTTCGCCATACCACCATTTTTAAGACCATATTTTGTCCTTTAAAAAGTCTTGCACCCCCAGAATTTCGGTATTGCCCATCTATAGTCCCCGGCCATTTTTAGGGGAGGGGGGTTAATGACCTCCAATTGTTAGCCGAAAAACAACTAAAAACGACCAAAAATCGCAAATTTTCCCTAGAATGGGAGGTCAAAAGTTTTCTGACTTTGGGGGTACAATCGACTTTTGGCGGGGGGATCCCCCATCCCCCTGTTACATGTCTACCCTTTCCACATCCAACGTTTGTAAAAAGCACGTTTTATATATTTCTAGCGTCATTCAAACTCCCAAACGTCGTTTATCGGCAGGCCGTCGAACGGCTCGGCGGCGACGTCGACCTTCGGCGGCGTGCCGTCGTCGTCGGCGTCGTCGTTCCAAGTTGCCGCCGGCATTATGCCGTCCGGTCAGTTGACGCCGAATCAGGCGAGTCTGATCGATCGACTAGTCGGCGATTTTCGACTTCAATCAAATATGGGCTATCAGGTTGGCAAATCGCAAATGCTCTTTCTTTCTACAGCATAGAAACATAGGGAAAATTTTAAAAAATCGAACAAATTGAAAAAAATATATTCAAAACATGAGCATAAGGCTTGAAGCGCCGAAAATTTGATACTTTCGAGCAAATTGACAGCTACAAACGCTCAAAAATGCACCTTTTCTACGAATTTTCAGAAAATTTTTGGAAACTATTGAAAAATTGTGTATTCTGGGGGATTGAAAAATTTCTGGGACCTCCAAACCCCCAAAATCATGTATGGTTGTAATACGTAAAGATTCAAAAAGAACAAGACATGATAGAGGAAAAGGTGTCAATGGGAGTTTAGAAAGAAAAAACTACGAGATAAATGAAGAAGTAAAATAATGAAAAGAAACGAAAAAAGTGTAAAGAGAATTTCAGAAATTTAGGCAAAGAAAAGTCAAAAATGAATTTTGATTAGAAAGAGAAAGAAAAAAGAGAAAGAAAGGTGAAAAGAAATCAATGGAAAACCACAAGAAAAATGAAGAGGAGTTTAAAAAAAGAAAAGAAAACGCGCGAAGATAATTAAAAAATGTGGTTAAAGTACACAAACCATGAATTTTAATTGGAAAAGTAATGGCTGGAAGAGAACTCAAAGTGAATGCAATGCATTGTTTTTATTTTTAATCTGGAGTTTTTTAAAGGCCTCATTTTTTCGCTGTAAAACGCAGGAATGGGAGGATCGGCGACGTTTTTTCGAACACTTCGTCCAATTTTTCGACCAAAATCCGTCTTCGACTACGCAACTTTCGGATCACCCTTCTGTTTCAAAGCAGCCCGTTGATCTCTACGTCTTGTACAAATTCGTTAAACAACACGGCGGATATATGGTGGTAATTAATTTATTATTATTAATTAATCAATTCATATTGATATCTTTGAATGAAAAATTTTTCGTACGGCCAAGGAAGGAGCGGCCGCCTTAAATATTTATTTGCCTCTAAAATACAGCCCTGAAGCGGTATTAATCGCAATCACGCATAGGCGTAGAGGTGGGGGCCTGTACCCAGTGATCGACCGAGCCCTGAATTCGGTCAGGACCGGTACATGGGCTTTCGAGGCCGGGACCGGGCCTCAATGTATGGTATACTATGTATATAGTTATAGATATGCATGTACGTCATATGCAAAGTGTACGCATAATGTATGCAGGGCCGTATTTAGGGGGGCGGGGGGGGCCGGCTCCCCGGAAATGAAAAATAATTTTTGAAGCACACTAGGGTCCCCAGAGGAAAAAATGAAAGATTCTCAAAGTAGGTCTAAAACACCACCAAAACAGGTTTTCAGCGTACTTTTGAGCTAGTAAACTCAAAATTTTCGGCGCTTCGCGCCGGATTTATCGTTTATGTATAGTTTTTGTCTTCTAGCCCACCCAAAACCGCTCAAATTTGAGTTAGACATGTAGAACATATCAAATTTTTTCGGCGCTTCGCGCCGAATTATTCATTTTCTGTATTGTTTTTCTTTGTAAATGACAACGATTAATTACAAAGAAAGAAGTTAGGAATTTATTCGTCGATTGAATGATGAGAAATCAGTTGTGTAGATTGTTTAAACGATAGATTTGTGTAACTTGAGTATGGAATAGAGTGAAATTTTAAAAATTTTGTCTCGAAATTTTTTTAACCATTGCATTAGAACCCGTTGAGATATGCTCAAAAATGCCTTTATTTTTGCCCATCTCCTAATGATTCTCGAGATATTTGACCTCAAAATTTCCGCCTCCCCTAAATAAAATTCTGGATACGGGCCTGAGTGTACGCATATATTTGCAAATGTACATACAAATGTATCTATCTGCCAGCCCACCAATTGACTGCAGATTTCTATTGTGAAATAGTATATATACATACATGAAATGCTGGATCGGAATTGGTGCAGTTCTTGACCTTATGTTGATCTATGTTTAATTTTATTGAATTTTTGTTAACATATTTCTTGAAGCATGTCAGATGTAATTTAGCGAATAGGAAAATAAGATCTGTCTGGGGAACTAATTAAAAAATGCATAGAACTTGATTCAAGAACATTTCATGAATAATTGACAAGACGAATGTTTTTTCATGACAACTCAAGTTACTTACCTTATTCTGCCTCTAAAAGGCCCGACCCTTTTTCAGCCGGGACCGGACCCACTGGGCCCGGCCGGGACCGGGACCGGGCGCCCGGTCGTTCCTTGCCCTCAGCACTGTTTTTTAACACGGCGCCAAGGAAACCCGCCCTGCGCGAATGGGACATTTCGTACATTAGTGCCATGCGCAAAGGCTTTATTTGGATGAAAACATAGAAATTTAAACATTTTATCGGCTTTTATCAAGAGAGTTTCTAAAAATTTGTCGACGTTTCGCGCCGAATTTGTTGCAAATGTATTATTTCGGTTTCCCCATCACTGTTCTTTTGTTTCATCATCAGCAAATACCTAATTTGTTAACGTTGCAGGAAGGTGACCCATGTTTTCGTGGCGCTTTGCGCCAGATCAATTGCTTTTATATTATGTTTGTCTTCTAAACGGCCCAACCTTGAGCTAGACTTGGAGAAGATGCAAAAAATTTTGGCGCTCTGCGCCCACTTAAGTTTGTGTATTGTTGTTTTTTGCAATGCGCTAAAATTGAGTGCAAAGACGCAGTTAAAGAAATCATTCAGTCTAGCATCGACGGCCGTACAACGAGAAATCAGCTGTGTACTTAGATAGCTTCATCAATAGATCTTTTGTATGATGTTGAAAGGTGAAAATTTTTGAAAATTTTTTCAACAATTTATCGACAGCGGTGTATAGAGCTCACTGAAAAACGCTCAAAAATGACCTTATATATACATGCCTATCTCCTGAGAAATTTTCAATTTTTTTGGTGCGCTAATGAGAGACCCCGTGCGCAGACGCTCTATCCTAGCCATTAGCGGCTGCGCAAATGGAGTTGGCGCTATAAAACACTGACCCCCATAATTTATTTTGGTGCTATTTTCGGCAATTCGGCCCCATCGGACCCCCCATAATCTCGTTGTTGCTCACGTATGATCGCAATTACTTATAACTGTTTCAGTGTACTAAGCAAAAAACGTGGAGGCACATGTGCAAACTATTCAACGTTAACGAATCGAATAGCGCGAGTGGTCAGATCAAAAAACAGTACGCCAAATATTTGCTGCCCTACGAATGCTACTACGAATTGAACCGAGCCGATCCCGGACCAATTATTAAAGCGTGCGAGTCGAAAAAGAAGACTAGGGCGAAATTACAACAACAGGCTGCTGCGGCGGGTATGTACACACCTGAGCGTGGGGGGTTTGGGGGTATGCACCCCACAGAAACCAAAATACCCCCCCAGAATTCAATTTTTAAAATTTTCTTCGTTTTTTTCGCAGCTCGATGATTAACTTTGAAAAATAGTGTTTTTCCGCCATACCACCATTTCAAAGGCCATTTTTTACCTTTGAAAAAATCTTACACACCCCCCCCAGAACTTTGGTGTCGCTCATCTATGGGTATGCACATATGACCTAGGGTATTAAATTTATTTAGAAAAATTTAAACAATATTTTAAATAATGAATAAATAAATCACAAACCCTGTCCGCTGAACTGATGAACCAAACATCAAGATTGAATTAAGAATGATAAGTGAATAAATCGAGTCGATCGTCTTTATTTTCCGATTGTTCGTTAACTAGGCAGGTCATTCTGAAATTTGAAACGCTGAAAATAACATATCTATTTTCCCTTTTTGTGACAATTATTACATAGAACATGGGGTGCATTTTCGATAATTAGAATAGGCAAGTCAAGGAGCTTGTTTGCTTTATTCGAAATGTACATATGTCGTAAGTTTTATGACGAATTTTTGACTAAAAATGAGCGTAAACTGTGCACAAATAAATGTGTACGTACATATGTATTTTATAGATTACAAGAAAATTGTCGTCTTCAGAAACGCTTCAAATTGACCAGAAACTGTTGAATAATATATGTCGTTTCAAGGCTATTTTAGCATTTATACCAATTTTTCAGGTCATTTCGGCCCATAAAAACTTAACTTTTGATCCTTTTCCAGAACCGGCTTGCTCCACGGTTTTTTTGTATTTCGGCAAAGACTTTTCCGACGTACAAAGACTTTTCGGAACGTCTTTGTACATGTTCAAAGATTTTTGGAAAACAATGGTCTAAAATCCCCAAAAATTTTCTAGAAATGAGTAATTGTCCTATATATCTTTATAATGGCAGAATTTGCATTTAAAATGGAAAAATGTCAAATTTTTCAGTGCTTGGCGCCCTTTTGAGGCAGTTTTAGTAATTTTTGGCGTCAGAAACCCAGAAATTAACTAAAATACACTACCAAAAGTCGAATAACCCTGTCTTACCACTCTGAAATCGCTACTGTACCATATTATAGTGCCCAAAGGTTTGCATGTACAAAATATACAGACTTTTGGGGACCATCTTTGTGCATTGTACAGATGGGACCTGGTACAAAAAACACTGCCCCTCCCATAACATTGACCATGCTGTGCATATGGTCTGGACCCTCAGAAAATACGAAAGACTCCAAAAATCGATTGACCCCCAGGATTGAATTTGCGGTGCTTTTTTCTGATTTTGCTCTTTTTGCTGCTCACATATCCTAGGGATTCCCCCACGCAAAGTCGGTTGTTCTGTCAGAGGCTGAGATTTTCTACCAATCTTGGCACACACTTTCGTTTTTCGGTGCTTTTTTGCCATTATTCAGCCAATAATGGTAGGCGACACTGAAAATGATCGATTCCGTACATGATCTGGGGGAGTTTCAATCGCCCAAAAAAAATTTTTCACCTACCCATGGAAAATTTTTCAACTCCTCCAGAATTCGCGATTTTTCGAAAGTTTCCAGAAATTTGCTAAAAATTCGTAGACAGAGGTGCGTTTTAAGTGTTTTTAGGTGTCTATTTGCTCATAAAACTCGCATTTTCGGCGCTTCGCGTCATGTACTCATGTTTTGTCTATACTTTGTTCAATTTATTCGACTTTTTAGAAATTTTTTGAAATTTTTTAATGTTTCCATGCTCTATGAAGTATAGAGCGTCCTCAGAAACGCCGAAAAACTATGTTTCTGACCCGTAGTTAACATTTTCTGCCGAAAAAGGCACTTAAAAATCCCGCTTAGAATTCCCATGCTGTACATGTCTGATCGACTCCCCAATTTTCAGCCCTTACACGCGCGTCTCAGCCTTTTTTAAATTGTTTTGTAGCCGCCGCGCAAAATTTGCCCGCGGGCTACCCATCTCCGCAACCTGGCAATATGCCAGGACCCCGTCACTTCGGAGTCTTGCCGCCCGGCACGCCGCTGCATCAGCATCAACAACAACATCAACAGTATCCGCCCAATTTCCAACAGCCGCAAATGTTATCGGCGTCTTTTCTACCGCCGCCGCCGCACCACCAACATCAACAATCGCCCCACCAACACATGCAATCGCCCCACCAGCATCCGCAATCCACGCTTCAAAACGCGCCCTCGGCGAAGTTCGGCGAAGCGTCGACGCCGGCGACCGTCGTCGTCGCCCTTCCGACGCCCGGTCGCGGCCGGCCGCCAAACCGGGCAGCAAGCGCGCGGCGGCGCGACAAGCGGCGGCGTTGGCGGCGGCCGCCGCGGCTGCCGCCGGCAGCGGCAACAAATCGGCGAACGACGTCCTTCCGGCGAGCGCCGCCGACGGCGGCGCGGCGCCGGCGCCCCCGCAGAGCGTCGTCATCGAAACGGCCGTCAACCCGTTCGACGATTCGCAGATGACGCCGTCGTCGCGATTGCAGACGGCATCGGTGGATCTACAAAGAGAGCAGTAATTGCTTACGTTTCGCACAAGTAGCAATAAAAATAAAGCCTTAGCTACCGAAGTAAATGCTGATCTTTTTTTGTTTTTACGCAGGCCCGTGTTCAGGAGTAATAGGGGAGCACGTGCCCCCGGAACGAAATATGAGAATGATTTTCTCCATTACTGCCCTCTGCTTTTTTAGCCAAAAATCGCAAAATAATTTTGGCGCTTCGCGTATTATTGAGTCTATTCAGTCCTAAGCGTGCGGTTTATACACCCCCATTTTCAGTCTTTATACAACGTAAAGCGTATTTTGCCTTTATGTACTGTGTTTTACTCAGGTTTTGTGCTAGATTTGTTCAAGAGGGTGTCTATTGAATTCTCACCATGTTTAAGTCATCAGGGTTGCAACATTTACTAAGTGTACAGCTCTTGTGGTCGCAAAACGTCATTTTTAATTCATCCTCTGCCCCCTTATATTTTTAAAAAAATTTGGTCGTGTGACCCCTTCCCCTGCAACAATCCTGGATAGGGGCCTGGTTTTACATTTTCTCTTTTTGTTTTCCCATTTTGCTTTTTTTGTGCGGAACGTTTTTCTGTATTTGTACGTCGACACTCACAAACTTTGCGGGTTCAACTAAATAGAGCCTAGTTGCGTGGTTGCTCAAAATGTGTATATCTATAGTGGTCACTATAGGTGGGCGGCACCAAAATTCTGGGGGTGCAATATTTTTCAAAGGTCAAAAAATAGCCTTACAAATGGCGGTATGGCGAAAAAAACACAATTTTTCAACGTTCCTGTTCGAGCACTATTTATTAATATCAAAAATTGCGAAAAGACAAAAAATTTCAAAAATTGAATCTGGGGAGGTATTTTGGTTCCTCGGGGCATCCATACCCCAAACCCTCCCTTCCCCCGCACCCAGGTGTGGTGGCCACTGCTCACTTATGTATCTCACGAAGTATATACTTGCACAAAACAAAATTTGTTACTTACTTTGAATGTGTAGACTTTGTACAAATTATTGCATGGCATATATCGTCGCTGCTATGCAAAAAGGTGCTACATCCACTTGTTGTGAGAAATGAGTTACACGCATTTTTGATTACTCCAGACTATTTCCTGTTTACTAAAAAATTCAAGCCCCAAACCTCAAATATTAATGAGAAATGAGCATCCATTTGTCGCAATGTACACAGATCTCATACCTCGCATAAAACTTTAAATGCGTTTTTCTCAAAATTGCAAAAAGTGGATGTAGCACTATTTTGCATAGCGGCGACGATATATGTACGAAGATGTAACTTTGATAAGCTTAAGCTAAGAAAGTGTCGTGGTAGCATTTGTGGTACAAATGCTTTCATTGCTAACTGCAAATTTTGGCATTATTTTTCCTCGTTTAGTTAAAAAAATACAAGTTTTATGCGTGCTTGTCAAACTCTCCTCTGCGCGGTCGCTCATCTTCCAGGGTCAACAAAGTTGAACAACAGTTGACCCTGTGTCCATTTATGGTAGCGTCCACACGTGGGCAGGGGCGTAACCAGGATTTCATTTCAGGGGGGGCAAAATTTCTGAAGTCCTACACCTCGGGAACCACTGGGAGATACGCGAAAATAATGACATTTTTGAGCGTTTCTCGACGAGATCTATGCCATAGTTAAGTGTTTGATTTCAAACTTGGATATCAAAAATCAATCTTTTAACCTATCGGTATGACTAATTTCTCAATATCAAGTTAAAGCTTGACTCCAAAACATTTCGAAATTCTTTTCTTTGCATTCAATTTTGCGGCTTTACAAAGAAAACTAATGCAGAAAGTAATAACCGAAAATTTTTGACATATTCGCTATTTTTAAATCAAATCTGGGCGTCTGAGGTAAGAAATGAGATAGAAAATAAGAAATCCGTAAAAAATAAGAAAAAATAAAAAAAATAAAATAATAAATAATGTAATATAAAAAATGAATAAAATTTTAAAAAATTTAAAAAAAAAATCTAACCTAAGCACGTGGGCGTTTCTGAAAATCAGGTAGATCCTCTCAGTATTGAATTTTTGGCATATTTTTAGGGATTTCTGCCGAGCTAACCAGACTCCCAGAGTTTGGCTGCTGCTATACATGTAACGGCCGAAATTCCGGGGGTCTCCGGCCATTTTTAGTGGAGGAGGTGGGCTAACGACCACCAATTTTTGACCAAAAACACCTAAAAACGGCCAAACAATTGATTTTTTCCCAAAATCAGGGGAAAGGGGGGTCAAAAATTTTCTGGCGTTGGGGGGATTGGGGGACGGCCGACATTGGATGAAGGATTCCCTCATCTCCTCTCTAACTTGTATGGCTGCTGCCCATGTATGTCCACACGTCGGCGTGGTTGGTGGTGGGCATGTTTGCTTGGGATTTTGCCGGTTTTACACCACCCTATCCTCCAGAATTCGGCTGCTGCGCATGTACGCAGCTTACTCAGGGGGGCCGCCCCCTCGTAATGGGAAAATTTTTTTTGTACCTCTCAAGGGTTACACAAACGGAAAAATGGAAAATTGGCGAAGTACGTTTGAAACACCGCCAAAAGAGGTTTTTAGCGTACTTTTAAGCTAGTAAAGTCAAAATTTTCCGGCGCTTCGTGCTAGATTTATTGTTAATGTACTATACTTTTTCCTGCTAAACCGCTTGAAATCGCTCAAATTTGAGTTAGACATAGAGCGCATGTCATTTTTTCCGGCGCTGTGCGCCGGATTCATGTTAAGCTTTATTTTTCGCCTTCTAGCTCACTCGAAACAGATTAAATTTGAGTTATGACGTAGGATACATGGAATTTTTCCGGCGCTTCGCGCCTTATTAATTGTTTATTTATGTTTTTTGCCTACGCACATTATCGTTTATATAACATTATTACGCACATTATCGTTTAGAGGACGAAATAGAGCTATGTAGTGATGCATATGTATAGTATATTAATCGATTAAATTGTTTTTTTATTTTAAGAAGAGTCGTTTTGGCGGGTCGTTCGGAATCGTCGCGACTGCCGTCGACGCCGGTCAACGTTGCTCAGTTTTACGGGTCGCCTGCGGCAGCGTCGGCGCCACCGCCGCCGCAAGCCGCGCCCATGACGTCGTCGGTCAGATCGCTAGCGCAGGGCGCCGTCTACGCCAACGTGTCGCCGGCCTCCGCTGGTCTTGACGCCGCCGCGGTGTCCTCGGCTCCTCCCGCGGCCGCTGGCGCGGCGCCTTATTTAAAACCTCAGCCGCAGACGTATTTCGGGGGTCAGTCGTCCGCAACCAGCGGCCCGCCACCGCAGTTGACGCCGCAGCAACATCAAATGACGCCCGGCGGTCAACAGGGTCCAAGCGCTACGTATTACGGGCCGCAGCCCGTCCTCAACCCGCAGCGTTATGGACATCAAGGTAAAAAAATATGATGAGCATACATGTAAGGGTGGGGGGATCTCCCCACGCAAGGTCGGCCGTCCTCCATCCCCCAAAGCCATGAAATTTTTGACCCTTCCCCCGATTTTTGGAAAAATCGAATTTGTTGGCCATTTTTAGGTGTTTTTTGGCCGTTTTTGACCAAACATTGGAGGTCATTCACCCTACCCTCTAAAAATGGTCGGGGACCCCCACCGAAAATTCGAACCGTTACACGTACGATGATGAGTGGTGCGTTTGGAAGTCCAAAGGTCAGAAGTAAAAGCCCAGTGGTCGCCGTCCTACATGTAACGGCTCGAAATTTCGGTCGGAATCCCGGCTATTTGGGGGAGGATGAATGACCTCCAATTTTGGCCAAAAAATGGTCATAAAACTAGTAAAAATGGCCCAACTTTTTTCCTAAAAAGGGGGAAATAAAAATTTTCTGACTTAAGTCCTACTTTGGCTGAGGGGAATCCCCAAATACGATTTACGCTTTGCTTATTCGCCTAAAATTTTCAGCTGCCGCCGGTTCGTCGAATATGAATAATCAGCAGCAGCAGCCGTTCGACAAATTTCAAGGAAGAATATCGCAGTTTCATCAACAGCACGGCGTGCATTATCAACAGCAAGCGGCCAATTCATTCCCGTACAATAGCATGAATGCGAACAGCGCTTACTCGCAGGGCCGAATGTCGGATTTGGCGCTTAAAGTACAAGTCAGTTCGAAAGCATAAAAATTTAGTTTTTTACAATTATTTTTCAAAAAATTATAAAAGTGTAGTAAACAACCACTAAAATAGTCTTTTTAGGATATTAAGCTGACATTGTATTGTTTTTCTATTATTTTGGGCTTGGCATACCCACACAGTCTAAGAATCAACTCGCAGGTGTATCAGGCAAAATACAAAAAACATATTCATTTTTATCGATTTTTCGTTCCAACGGAGAATATTTGATGAAAATAGTCGAAAAAAGACGTTTTTGCTCGTTTGGTGTGTGTGTGTGTGCGTGTGTGTGTGCACTTCATTTTTGTCATTTGTGATTAGGTCATTTTTAATGTGTCTATCAGTGCTACTTATGTATTTTCACTGCCATACATGTAACTGCGGGATGAGCGATCCCCCACCAAAGGTTGGTAGTCACCCATCGTTCAATTAAAACCAAAATTCTTGGCCTAAAATTGGAGATCATCACCCCCCTCTCCCCTTAAAATTGCCGGGGAACCCCCCACCCTAAATTTCGAGCCATTACATTTATGTTCACAGTCGTTTACCTTTGAATAATATACAAGGCATTGCGGCCGCAAATTGGCGTGGGTGGGGGTCTCGGTATGGGGTATACACCCAACCCCGGAGAAGTTGAAAAAGCCCCCGCTAGATTACTCCAGAAATCTATGTTTAGTAACATCTTTGACGATTTTAGACAATTTTTGGAGATTTCACCCCTCCAGAATTTTTTTGCTGCCCATGTATGATTGCAGCTATTGTTCGTGTTTTAGGCTGATTTTCGGCACAAAAAATGTTTTTTGGCCGTTTTAAAATTGAAAACTTGG
Source organism: Mermis nigrescens (assembly GCA_036768485.1). Taxonomy (NCBI): domain Eukaryota; kingdom Metazoa; phylum Nematoda; class Enoplea; order Mermithida; family Mermithidae; genus Mermis; species Mermis nigrescens. Next base: position 1,475,541 of record JAVLUZ010000144.1, read on the forward strand.
AAACAACTTCATCCTTTGTCTTTAAAATAGGTACAAGCTGCCAAAACCAATTCCATGCCTATGTTGAGTCCGCGGAAAGACACACTGATGCTGCCATCGCCTGTAAATACGAATTGCGTCGAAGCCACTGTGTTCAAAAGTATCAAAAGAAGAAAGCTAATGGCCAAAGATATCGGTAAAAGCAGATAGCTTTGATATATGTAAATTTTTAAATTAGTGCGAACCATGCCAGCCCATATTGTGCTAATTATCGTTTGAATTCCTCCGGAACATCTGATTGTAGACAAATATCGGAGTCGGAATTAAATTTTATTTAAAGCTAAATTAATGAAATAATTTTATTTTTTAATATTCGTTTAGTATAATTCTAGGTTTTAAAATATTGTCAAAAAATTAATCCGCCCTGGACACGCAAATATTTCTACTCACACTCGGGTTTTTTAAAAATATTTTTCAATTTATAATTATTATTGTAATTATAACAATAATATTTTAATTCTGTATAACTTTTTCATTAAAATGAAATGAAAAATAATTTTCAGAAATCTATAGTTCAAAGACTTTCGTAGTAAATTAACAGAAGTGTCTGGTGAATATTTTTTCTTTCTAGTAGTTATATGTATAATATGAAGGTGTTTCATTCATTCCGACATCAGTCGGAGAATTTCTTTCCAAAGAATACGCCATTGATCCTCGAATGCGTAGCATTTTCGGTGATTTATTTAAATTTGTTTAATATTTAAATTTTTATTCAATTTTAAATTGTGTTAATTTATGTTTTAATTTAATTAATCTCATTCGACCTTTGTATTACATATTTTATCATTCATTTTATTTGATGATTTCATGAAATAACTTGCACATACTTTGCCTTTTTTCTACAGAAAAGGTAGACGTTTGGCGCCTAGTCATGGCCCTCAAATCGGGTCTCTATTTCGAAACGTGCTGGGCGCTCAACGTGCTCACCGTTTTGCTCCACGACGATTCGACGCTGGCCTACTTCGACCTCGGTCAAATGCCCGGTTTCTGTTGCGCCTTGCTCGACCTCCTACGTCATCACCTGATTAGTTTCGTACGCGAAGCGTTGCCGCCAACGCCGACGATTAAGACTCTGACGTCGACGGCGCCGACGGCTCCGCCGCCGTCGCCTCGATCCGTGATGACGACGGCGCCGCCGCCGCAGCCTTCGTCGCGTCCACTCGTCCGATTCGTCGAGGACGACCGCAATGAACCAACGATGACGTCATCGGAGACGTTGCCCGCCGACGACTGCGACGACGTTTCGTCGTCGCGCGATCGATTGATCGAGTACATGACGTCACAACGTAAACGGCGGCGGGGGCCGAACGACGACGACGACGTCGACGAATACGCGTTGCGCGTGCCTACGTTGCGATTGTTCGGTTCGACGATGACGTCATCAGCGGCGGCGGTGACGTTATCGCCGCCGCATTCGGCCTTACGACCGATGACGTCATCGTCGCGTCATCACCTCGACTTTTGCCGTTGCGTCACTAACGCTTTGCGGACGCTGCTCGGCGCGGCCGAAAACGAGCGTCGCGTCGTCGCGGACAAACAGGCTTGCGACGGATTGCTGAGCGTCTGCGCCGATTTGATTCGCCTGTGCGCCGAGTGCTTGGCGTCCGATCAGGCGGCGATACGACGCCCCGCTGCGACGACGGCGTTGGCGGAGTTTAGCAATGCGAAGTAAATACATGTCTATTTTATTAAATTTCTCATTCAATTTGTTGACTTCACGTTTACATTAATCTATAGAGATCATTTATAACGATTTAATTGATTGGCGATTACTTAATTGAATTAATTGAATTAGTAATTTTATTGATGTGTTTAATTAAGCCTGGAATAGTGGCTAGGGTCACTGTCGTCCATGGGCAGTAACCCTACATCTTACGGCTCGAATTTTCGGTTGGTGGTGGTTCCCCGGCCATTTTTATGGGTGATGGGTGAATGACCCCAATTTTCGGCCAAAAACGGCCAAAAATTCAATTTTTTCCAAAACTCGGAAGGCGGGGAGGGGGAGGGTCGAAATTGCTCTGGCTTCGGGTAATGGGGATAGACGATTAAATTTGGGTTGGGGCATGCGTCATCCTCCCTGCTACATTTGTGATAGCAACCGAATTTTGCTGGTGGAGTCTAATGGGTCCAAGTATAAAAATCAACTTTGACTGCAGACTACTCATTACTCACGTGTTAGGTAGGACTGTTTCCTTCATCTTCCAATTTACCAACCCCTAGAATTGAGCGATTACACTTGCGGAAGATTGGCGTTTTTCTTCATTCTATCAATATTAAATGTTTTCCCCAAAAATCATGCATGAAAACACTGTTGTTTTTTTGTACGAGACAAAGATTTTGAGGCTCGTACAAAGATTTTCGGAGCCATCTTTGTACAATGTACAATGACTTCTTAGGACAAAGTAATAGTAATTTTAACGTTTTTGGAGTATTTTTTAGCCAAATTTCTAAGAATTTTCGGCGCGTCGCGCCGAGTATCATAATTACATTCTATTTAGATCCAAGCGCGTGCATTTAACACTCCAAAATCTATCTGTAAGCATCTTTGTACAGATTGAAGCATCTTTTACATCTATTTCCACTTTTTTATAAAGATTTTATGCAGAAAAAAGAACTATTAAACAATTTTGCACTGTTTTCTGCCGTTTGAAGATAAAATTGACTCTTTTATCTTTGCGTTGCATTAAATTCACAAGCAAATTGGTGTCTATTATGAGATTCAGTCAGCACATTGCAACCGCTTATTATTTATAATTGTGTAACACAAGTCATTTTAACTTGCTGAGTCGAATTTTATGTATAATTTCAACCCAAGACTCATGAAAATTTTGGCGTTCGGGCTGAACTAATATAACCAGCTGAATTTAGGACAAAGTTACACCTTTTGCGAAGCGTGCAGGTCACGGATAACAATTTAGTAGTACGTAAAAATGTGTACGTTCAATTGCATATCTATATGTCATATGTACAAAAAAATTTTCGCTCGTACAAAGACTTTTTCGGAGATCTTTGTACATGTACAAAGAGCGCTCGTACAAAAAAAAACAGTGCATGAAAATCTTTCTATTAAAAACTGGCCTGTTGAAACATTAGAAATCATCCGTTTTTTGTTATTTTTTAGTTATAAGGAGTTGGCCCTGGCAAAAAAGGATCAATATGTCCAGGGACTCGTCTGACCCAGACATGTAACGGGGGGTGAGGTGGGTGGGGAGATCATTAATCTAAAGCTAGTCGTCTCCCTATCTGCCCAAAGCAAGAAATTTTTTCACCCCCACCCGTGATTTCCGGAAAAATGCGTTTTCCGACCATTTTTTGCGTTTTTGGCCGTCTTTGGCCAAAAATTGAAGCTCATCCGCCCAATGGCCGGGAACCCATCAGCCAAAATTTTGAGCCGTTATATATCTGGTCCGACCCCCCCCCTCTCGCTTATGCTCGAGTATATCGCGGCGTCAAACTTGTGAAGAGTTTGTTTATATTGGGAAAAGGAAAGCAGACAGACGATCTTACCTGCAAGCACGTACCCCCTCAAAATTCAGAAAAATCCGAAAAATAAGACTTTTTAAACGTTATTCTGTGCAATTTCTGGCCTTTTTGGGCTTAGTCCCCCAAAAAATTGGTGTTGTTCCCCCCAAAATAGGACGGCCAGCTACATGCCTGCTATCCTGACTCTGGGCAAAAGCCAATGCTATAGCCCTTCCAACTAAGGGCTCTCAAAGGTTCTTCTAGTTGAGTTGAAAATGGGTTGAAAGATTTTACACTGTTTTCTCGCATTTTTTTAAGTCAGCCCATCCAAATGGACTCTTCAGCTCGTCCAACTGTTGTATCAGCCCGTCCCATGGATGGGCTGAGATATTTTCGAGTTGTGCCAGCGATTTGATATATTTTATCGATTTTCAAATGTCAAACATGGGCTGAAAAGTTTATGGTAAGGGCAGTAACTAAATTTTTCGATGCTTCTCATCAAATTCTATCTAAACAATTAATTTCAAAAATTGAATTTTCCGAACCCCTTAACGTCCTCCTCCCATTCATGGTTGCATTTGTCGTATTTGGTCGTGAAGTCCTTATCCTCCTTACATTGTGAGCGAGTGATTAGAACATACAAGTAAAATTGTCAATGAAGTAAAACCTCACCCGAATCATTCATCTTCGAAATACGAGATTTTCGACACCCTTATTTTTGAACCAATGCTTGCAGCGACCAAATTCTGGGGGTCTAGATGGGACGAAAGTTGAAAAAAAATCGCAAAAAATACCAAAAACTCAATTATTTGGGGTCTACCGTGTAATCTGCGGGAAATATCTTTTGAATTTCGGAGGTCTAACGGGTGGTGAATCAAATTTGAGACAATGTTTGCCCGGTTCTATTTTGCAAACAAGTCAAGGGATTTACAAATCCAAGTGGGTGATTGTAGCGTGACATGTCGTGATTTTATGTGTGAAATTTGGTTGCTTCTCTGTGTAATTTGATTGAGGCTTATTAAAATGACTTCATTATCCTAGTAGAAACGTGTGTATAAACTGCTTTTCCGCACATCGAGACAAAAGCAAGTCTTTTATTGCCAAACATTCTATGGCTGAATCAGTTCTCATAGCAAGTTTCTCTCGCATCACACGATCTTAGCTTAATAAATGTCAAATATGCTCCATTAAGTGTTAAGTTCATGGTTTTAAAAAAATCAAGAGAAAGTTGATGGTTTGGGTAGTCATTTCACCTCGTAGAATTTCGCAATCCTTCATTGCTCCTTCCAAAATGACCATCAGCCAAGGTGTGTACATATTTAAAAAATTATATAATATAAACAGATTAGTCCCTTATATCCAAAAATATCTCTCTGTAAACAATTGTGCCTTACGGCCCATCCTGACATCGTCTCATTATGCAAAATAAGTCGTCACTCACGTTCATAAACGGTATCAATTTTGATGAGAAGAATGGTAATCCTGTGTGTGTGTGTGTGTGTGTGTGTGTGTGTGCCTGAATCACATCCAATTTAAAATTTGACCAATTTTGAAAGGACTGGTGTGTAGCGGTAGATGGGAAATCATTACGACTGATCAGTTGTAAAAACGAGTCAAGTACTGCTTGAAGAAAGTAGAAATGAGAATCATACTCTTTGTGATTAATGACATCCCTAGCAAATTTGACAGTGTATGCCGAATAGATGTTAAATCTTTGTTGCAAAATTAGCCTGAATTATTAGCTTTTTATCGCTTTTTGGTTGAATCGAATGATTGGAGTTTTGAATAGTTATTTTTGATTTTTGAAGTGTTTGTCTCAAATTTTAGTCATTCACTACCCGTTAAACTGCAAACCCCACGCCCACGTGTGAGCACCATAGGTGCGCGGCACCAAAGTTCTGGGGGGTGCATGATTTTTCCATAGGTCAAAAATGGCCTTAAAATGGTGGCATGGCGAAAAAATACTATTTTTCAACGTTTTTCATTGAGCCTTGTCTATTGGCATCAAAAAATTACGAAAAAAAACAAACAAAATTTCAAAGATTGAATTCTAGGGGGTAATTATGGTTTCTGGGGGATATTTTGGTTTGTGGGGGGTGCTTACCCCCCGAACTCCCATGCCCAGGTATGATGAGCACCACTTTTGGCTGCTCTCATCAAAAATTTCGAGCCGCTGCCTGTGCAATTATAAATTTTCACATAGAGTGGACACCGGCGCCCCTGCGAAAAACGGTAAGTCTTCTAAAGACCTTGATCGTAAAGCAACGTCTGAATCGCCTAAAATTAACTCGATCGCCGCGAATCCAACTACAGTCGATAAAGGACGCGCCGTTACATGGGTCGACGAACCGAATCCAAGCAACTGCCCTTCGTCGATAAACGATGCGCCATCAACATCAGCCTCTTTGGAACGAACGATGGGCGATAAAACGATCGGGTCACCATTTTCTGGTCATTCGGCCAATGAGCGCGCAACTTCCGATCATTCGACCAATGAGCGCGCGACTCCTAATCAGTCGGCCAGTGAGTGCGTGGATAATCGATCGGTCGAAGCGACTGCAGCGCTGGTTTCCGATTATTCAACTAATGAGCACGCGAGTAATAGATCGCTCGAAGCGACTGCATCGCCGGCCTCCAATCGTTCGACCAATGAGCGCATGATCGATAATCGATCGGTCAACGCAACTGCAGCTCCGGCTTCAAATCACTCGACCGAGGAGTGCGCAGATAATCAATCGGTTAGAGTGAATTTTTTAGCGCCGAATTCTGATCATTTGACCGATGAACGCGCGGATAATCGATCGGTCGAAGCGACTGCGGCGCCGGCTTCCGATCACTCGACTAATGTGCGCGCGAATAATCGATCCATAAACGCGACTGAAGCGCCGGCTTCCGATCGCTCGACTAATGAGCGCGCGAATAATCGATCCGTAAACGCGACTGCCGCGCCGGCTCCCGATCATTCGTCCGATAAGCGGCCGTCGGCGTATTCGCTCGCCGCCGAACGAAACGCGCAGGACGATCGCTCGATCGAAGCGACGGCGGCGCCGCCGCCTTGCGACTGCGACGACGCTTGTTACTCGGATTCGCTGTGGTTCTACGACGATTTGATGCGGCTGTGCGACGACGCGTTCGCGGCCTTGTGTCACGTGAGCGCCTACGTCGACTTGTTCGACGCCGACGGCGAAACCGTCCAGTCGTTGTTGTCGTCGCTGCTGGATTTCGCGTTGATGCATACGCCGGGCGGCCAGGATTTGGCGCCGGCGGCCGCTTGCCTGGCGCCGATCGATTTTCCCGTTACGCCGTTCAATAGGTGCGTTTCTTACATAAATTTTAACAATTCACAATCGTTAAGTTTTGCTAAAGATCAGTGTTACCAAACTCCGGCTGTAAAAAAAACTCCAAAAAACCTCAAAACTTATAAAAAATCTCAAAAATGCTAGTCAAAAGTTTTAATTTTCAAGCAAGAAAAATTTTTTTCAGAAAAAATAATTTTTTTCAAACAAAGCGGGAATTTTCGCTTTTATCAGACATTTAGCAACTCGCATCTCGATTTAGGTATGCAAGCAATGCAAATTAATGTTAGTTACCTAATTCGGCACTGAGCTCGAGCTATCGAGTCGCGTTTTTTGGCCCTTTTCATGTGTTTTGTGGCTGTTTTTGGTCAAAAGGCATCTAAAATTGCATGAAACAACTCATTTTTAGTAAAAAAATCTCAAATTTAGAAAAATTCTCAAAGAAAGTCACGGAAAGACGCAACTCAAAAAATCTTAAGAAACCTCACATTTGAGATAAAAACTCACGGTTGGCTGCTAAGGATTGTCATGGTTTCACCATAGGTGGGTAGCACCAAATTCGGGGGGGGGTGTTAGATTTTTCAAAGGGCAAGAAATGGTCTCAAAAATGGTGGTATCGCGAAAAAACACCATTTTCCAACGATTCTCATCGAGCACTATCCAGTGGCATCAAAAAATTGCAAAGAAAAAAATCAAAAATTGAATTCCGGGGGTATTCGGCCTTCTGGGGGGATGCATACCCCCAAACTCCACCTCCCCACGCCCACGTGTGGTTTTCACCCCGCAAAGTTTTTCACCCCTTCCGAGATAGCGATTTTTTGAAAGTTCTCAAAAATATTCTAAAAATTTGTAGAAAAAATGCCTTTTAAAGCGTTTTTAGCTATCTATCTGCTCAAAAGTGACAACTTTTCGGCGCTTTGCGCCGTTATACTCATGTTTTGACTATATTTTGTTCGATTTGTTCCGACTTTTTAAAAAATTTTTCAACGTTTTTAAGCTTAAAAAAGGCACTTTATAATTTCACCCCCCCCAGAATTGGCGATTTTCGAAAGTTACCAAAAATTTTCTACAAATTTTTAGAGAAGATGCTTCTTTAAGCGTTTCTATAGGTATCTATTTGCTCAAAAGTGCCAGATTTTCGGTGCTTCGCGCCATTATACTCGTATTTTGACAATATTTTCAATTTATTCAGACTTTTTGATTTTTTCGAAATTTTTTGTTTTTATGCTCTAGAAAGATACTGCATCGACAGAAACGCTGAAAAACGATGTTTCCGACGCATACCTATGTACCATTTTAGGACCCAAAAATGACACTTTATAATTTCAACTCCCCAGAATTCCCATGCTCATGTTTTATAGTTTTTTGTCTTCCCTAAAATCCTGTACAAAGACGGTTCCGAAAAGTCTTTGTACATCGGGAAAATATCTTTGCCGAATACAAAAAAAACCGTGAGGCCTAGCATTTTGAATTTTGTGACGACAAATTTTTAGCTTTTTGACTACAATTTGACACAGCTTTCTTTAATTATAACGAAAATTAAAGCTTTGGCACTGGAATATAGTCGTGGATAGATGCCTAGCTCAAACTTGTCCGCCAGACATGTAACAGGGGAACCCCGCGCAAAGTCGGTTGCCCCAAAGACAGATTTTTTTACCGTCCCCAGTTTTGGAAAAAACTTGTGTGTAGGTTACCATTTCTAGAGTGCTTTTTGTCATTTTGGCCGAAAAATTCAAGATCATCACAGCTTCTCTAAAAACGGTCGATTGCCCTCTTTCAAAACTTTAATCTGTTTTTCTATTCATTATGTACAACGTTCAGTTTGTTTTAAAAAATGTAAAAAATGAAACTATGCATTAAATTTTCGCCTGTATTTTGAAATTTTTTTCTACGCTTTTTATCACGCGCGGGTCTTGTTTTGTTTTATTCTTATTTACTTATCTATTCATTTATTTTTCAATAGGTGTGCTATCGAGGTGTTGTGCAAGATGACGGTATTTGAACACAATGTTGACTTGCTATTGGCTACGCCCCCTTGGTCTCGCATCGAGCGACTATTAATTCGGCTGGCTTCGTATTTGGCAGCGGGCCAAGAAGCCGTCCTGCTCGAATTCGCATTAGTTCTATTGAACGCATTTTGTCAGGCCAACCAAGATGTTTGCATGGTGCTGGCGTTAAAAACGCCGCTTATCAATCGATTGGCGACCTTCCTAAGCTGCGCCGATAACGAAATGCACAAGGTTGGCGAATATAACGTATTTTCAAATGGACTTTAAAATATTTTTTTTAGTTTTTTATTTTTCATAACTATGTAAATCTTTTAATTTTGCTCGTTTTTTCCAGTGAAATTGATTTCAGGTATGAACTTGAACTTTCGAACGAAATTCTGATCGATCTTACTTAGTTTTGTTTCAACAATATTGATTGTAAGCTTTAACAGATCAACTTAAAATTAAAATTAATTTAATTCTAAACCTAGGATTAAATTTTTCTTAAAATTTTCTTTTTTAACGCATTTTTCGGTCCTTTTACGACCTTTTAAAATTTTCGGACCCTGGAATGTAAGCCTCGCCTATCATACGTGACACGATGTCGATTATTTTAGGTCAATATTGGCAAAAAGTTGAAACTGGAATAGCTATAAGAGTTTAATACATGTTGCCATACATGTAACGGCTCGAAATTTCGGGGTTGGGGTCCCGGCCATTTTTAGAGAAGGGGGCCGAAATGACCTCTAAATTTTGGTCAAAACGGCCAAAAAAACGTCTAAAAACGGCCCGATTTTTCCCAAAAAATCGGGGGGAAGGATCAAAACTCTTCTAGCTTTGGGAGGATGGGGATCCTTCATCCCCCTGTTACATGTATGCATGTTGTTTTTTTCGGAAATTTTGTGGACCGAAAAATTGTGCTAGCAATAACGGTCATGCATTTGCGTATGCGTCGCTCGGGCCACGACGACGCCATGTTTTTTGTTAGTTGATATGGATAAGAATTCCTTTTTAGTCTAAATATTTCAATATTTCTTATATTTCTTCGTACTTGTAAACGGTTCGAACTTGACAAACTAATGATAATAAGTAATGAAAAGTAAGTTTTATTGTGTAAAGTTGTACTACTGTAGACTCAAGAAATTATTTTTGTATATAGCTACTAGGGATGCAACGGATATCCGGATCCGGATCCGTTATTATCCGGTATTATTTTGGATCCGGATCCGGATCCGGTATTTTGAAAAATTAAGATCCGTATCCGGATCCGGTATTTTTAAAAAATAAGATCCGGATCCGGATCCGTTATTTTTACAGTTTAAAACGGATCCTAAACGGATCCAAGAGATTGTGATAAAAGATCATTAAACCTTGAAGTGTATTGAAGAAACAACATCATTATGAGACAAAAGCTTTACTTTGATTGACTTAATACTCAAATTCAATGACAGGCAAATTGTATTTAAGAAACAGCAGCTTTTCCGCAACCAAAGAAAGTGGTAGACTGCTCAAAGTCATAAGCTCAACTAACCGCTCATCTGTATCAATTGATTTTGCATCATCGTTATTCCGTTTTTTACCCTTAAATCGTACATAAGTTAATTAGGAATCCTCTCATAAAAATAAAATATTTCATACAGCAAGTAAGCATGCTTCCATTGTCATTTGCACCTTTTGTTTTTTCATGTTTCAAAGCAGTCTTTTCGCAATCTGCGCGTTTTTCTGCAAAGGAAAGTAGACATGCCTGACGCGAACCTTCTACAATCTGTGCTTAACAAGAATACCTCGTTCCCTTTCTTCGATCTGCTGGGACTCCTCTGCTTTGAACTTTTTATAGTCCGCCGCATGCTTAGTTTGCAGACGCTTTTTCATACAGGTGGTACCAGTGTTTTTTTGTACTCGGAAAAGATTTTTCCTGATGTACAAAAACTTTTCGGGACCGTCTTTGTATATACATGTACAAAGATTTTTGGGAAGACAAAAATTGCAAAAATGGTCTGAAATTCGCAAAAATTTTCGGCGCTTTGCGCCGAAATGAGTAACTGTGTGTTGGATATACATGTCTTTACAATGGCAGAAATTGGATTTCAATAGGAAAAATGTCAAATTTTTTGGCGCTTTGCGCCGTTTTAAGATGATAGTGATTTTCGCACTTGGAGACGCAGAAATTTGCCAAAAAACACTACCAAAAGTCGATCAACACTGTGTTTAACACTAAAATCGCTACTGTACCATATTATAGTACCCAAAAATTTGTGTGTACAAAATGTACAAAGATTTTTGGGAAGACAAAAACTGTAAAAAGGTGTGAAATTCCCAACGCCAAAATGAGTAATTGTTTCTCCTATATATCTTTAAAATAGCAGAATTTGCATTTAGAATGGAAAGATGTCAAATTCTTCGGCGCTTCGCGCCGTTTTGAGACAATTTCTAATAATTTTTGCCGCCAGAAACCCAGAAATTAGATAAAATACGCTACCAAAGATCGAAAACCCCGTTTTGCCACACTAAAATCGCTACTGTATTATAGTACACAAAAATTTGCATGTACTAAATGTACAAAGACTTTTGGGGACTATCTCTGTATATACTTGTACAAACGGACCTTGTACAAAAAAAACACTGGGTGGTACCCCTCCACCGCTTCTGGAAAGCTTTGCTGCGCAGAGATTACATTGCGATTTAGTTTCATTATCAGCTAGCGTAAAATAGTTTCAGACAGGACTAGAAATGCTTTTGGCATTTCCGATTAATGAGGGGAAGGCGCCAGATTCGCAGTTTTTCAAGCTACAGCCGATTTAAGATCAATCCGGACCACTGAACCAAGCTCATGCAGCTTTGCTTTTTTCACCATCCTACAGTAATTCTGCTTCTGAAACTAATGAGCACCGTACTTGCGAACAAAAATTTAAGTATTAAAAAAATTAAGCGTTCATAATGCATATTCATGGATCCGGATCCGGATCCGTTATTATCCGTTATTTTAATAATTAAAGATCCGGATCCGGATCCGTTATTTTAAATTTTATGGATCCGTATCCGGATCCGGATCCGTTATTTTGAATTGTACGGATCCGGATCCGGATCCGATATTATTGGAAAACCCGGATCCGTTGCATCCCTAATAGCTACTTGCTTGAACGCTGAAATTTTATTTCCATGCGCGACGTTTCGTAAAAAAGATTATAGTATGGTTTGCTTCAAAAACATTGGTTAGGATAACAACGAACTTCCCGACGCATGACCACACCTGGGCGTGAGGGGTTCAGGGGGTATGTACACCCCCTCCCGAGAAACCGAAATACCCCCCCAGAAATCGAAATACTCCCCCCAGAATTCAATTTTTGAAATTTTTTTCGTTTTTTTCGCAATTTTTTGATGCCAATGGATAGTGCTTGATGAGAAACGTCGAAAAAAGGTGTTTTTACGCCATACCACCATTTTTGAGGCCATTTTTGACCTTTGAAAAATCTTGCATCCCCCTTCCCCCAGAATTTTCTTGCTGCCCACGTATGCGCATGACTCGACTATGGTAAAACATGGTATTCAAAAAAATAATGCACAAATGAATAAAACAAATGGGCACAAAACAATCAACGCTATGCCGACTTTTGTTCAATTTATTTTCAATAAAAGGTATTAAATAGAAAGGGTCTTCGTGCATACTCGACTGCGCTTGAATGATGGAATTTAGAGAAAATAGTATAAAATGAAATGAATTGACTGAAATGAATCATAAAATGAATAAATATAAAATAAGCGGAATATGGTCAAAAAATGAGTATCGGAAATTTGACGTTTTTGAGCAAACATATAGCGAAAAAGGCTCAAAACAGCACCTTTTTTACGAAATTTTTGGAGAATGGCGAATTCTGGGGTTGGAAAGATTTTCTGGTGGGGGGATTTTTATTTGATTTCTTTATTTTTTATATGATTTTAATCAGGCCCGTATCCAGAATACGGCCACGTGGGGGGATTTCTAAATAAATTGGTCTAAATCTTTGGAAATTCGTCGGGATAGCTCTGAAAAAATAGCATTTTTTGACATTGTTCGGCATGATCTATCATTGAGATCATAAAAATTCAAACATTTTAAAAAAATTCTCCACTCAAAAACCTATACTCAAATTGTCGCTTCTTGGTCGCGCTCGAGCCAAAATCATGGAAAATACTGCACATGAAAATTTAAAGATTTTATGATTAAGATATGCGATTTTTTCATTTTCCCTTGCATTATCTTACCTTTCAGAATTTTTTTAGGCCAGAGGGCGCCCAGACGTAAGCGTGAGGTTATGCACCCTTCCAAAAGGCCGAATACCCCTCCCCCCAGAAACCTAAATACCCCAGAATTCAATTTTTTGAATTTTTTTTTGTCTTTTCTCGCAATTTTTGATGCCAGTGGATAGTGCTCGATGAGAAGCGTTGGAAAATTCTGTTTTTATTCATATCACCATAGGTAGGCGGCACCAAAGTTCTGGGGGTGCAAGATTTTTTTCAAAGGTCAAAACATGGCATTAAAAATGGTGGTGTGGCGAAAAAACACCATTTTCAACTTTCTCATCGAGCACTATTCATTGGCATCAAAAAATTGCCGAAAAAAAACACAAAAAATTCAAAAATGAATTCTGGAGGGTATTTTGATTTCTGGGGGGTATTTTGGTTTCTGGGGGGTGCATACCCCCAAACCCCCACGCCCAGCTATGCATATCACCATTTTTAAGACCATTTTTTGACCTTCAGAAAGATGCACCCCCTTAGAATTTTGGTGCTGCCACCTATGGCGGCATCTCCCTTTTTCCCTCTGCCCTGATTTTAATTAATTTATTTGATTTTACACCATTTTTATTGAAAAATCAGGTTGTCCAATTGCACGGCATGCAGGCGTTGACGGACAATCCGGAAATAATCGGCACCAGCGTTGGAATGCTGAGGCGAGCGGCGTTGACGCTGCTGAGCATGGCGCGAGTCAGCGAGTGCCGCCCGCGATTCGCCGACCAGTCGTCCACTTTTTTGGCCATCACGGCGTCCAGTTTGACGGACACGCGGGTCGGCTTGATTATGGCCGAATTATTGTACGAATTGCAGAAACATTAACAAAACGGGTTCTTACGGAACATGTCAAATATCCGGCATTTATCGCTAATATTTAATTATATTTCCCCGGCAGTCATTAGATATATAGATAATGCATGAAACAATAGCATATGTATTGATAGGACAATTATACATTGGAGGATATTGAGGCGGAAATGATTTTTCGCATTTCCTGCTAGCATCTAGTGTATACCATACATGGGCAGCGGTCTGTGGAGTCCGATGGAGCAAAATTGCTAAAAATAGCAACAAAAATTCAGTATTGTGGGTTTTATCGATTTGGGGGTTTTAGATTTTGGGAGGGTGTGAACCCTCCCCCCGATCTTCACACGCCCATGTTTGGCGTGCACACACACCTGTTCCTTTATGTAATGTGTACCTAAGCTGGCTGGTATTTGCCAAAAATGTCCAGCATTTTAAACACCTTTAGCTGTTTCGTAAAATTTAATGAAAAAACTGATAAAGACAGCATCGTTTTAGCTGCATTTCATTGTATAAGTGCGCTTTCTTTCTACAATAAACTTCATCCGATTTTTATGTATGTACGTCGGATAGAGTATTGAATAAATTGAAAATTTTAGTGATGTTTCTCCTGTTGTTTTCCGTTATTTATTCGATCCTATTAAAAAATTACACTCATGGTATATAAATTTGAATTTCTTGACTCGGCACAACGCATTTCGTTCGGTACTGTCATTGAAAACGATTGACAGCATGCATATATTAGCGGGCGGCGACCAAATTCTAAGGCTTAAAAATTTTTAAAGGATAAAAAGTGCAAAAAATTGATGGAGGGACGAAAATCGCCATTTTTTCGACTTTCCTCGTCCTCAATCCATCGTTATCAAAAATGACGAATTTAAAATTTGAAATTTGGGGGATTTTAATTTAGAAGAATTTCAACTTTAATCCAATTAATTTAACTTTTTATTCAATAAAAATTTTATTCTCGGAATCTGCCGAATTCTGGGAGGGTTCGGATCATAGTTGAGCGGCACCAAAATTCCGAGGGTGCAAGATTTTTCAAAGATCAAAAAATGGCCTTTGAAATGGTGGTATGGCGGAAAAACACCACTTTTCAACGTATTTCAATGAGCTCTTTCCATTGGCATTAAAAAATTGCGAAAAAAATTCAAAATTTGTATTCTGGGGGATATTTCGGTTCCTTGGAAGGGGGTTGCATCATACCCCCACGCCCAGGTGTGGTTCATATTCTGAAGAGTTCACCCACACCTTTGTGTGATTGATATTTTTGAAACACCGACTCTATGTTTATTTTAAAGCAGGTACAAGTGTAGTTTCATTAACCGTCCGTAATTCATATCCAAACGCTTCCTCCGTATTTCCTTTTTATAATGACGGGTTTTTGATGTAAACTCGCATCCAAGCGCAGTTTACGTTTGGCTTTATTTAAAGTAAATCGCGTTCGTTAGACATTCGAGCCGTTTCGTATTTGTTAGGCTAACAATAAATTATCGACTGATTTGTACCTAATGTGTAAAGTGATCGATGAGAATGTAATAAAGCGTAGTGTAAAGCGTCGCGCAATTCGTTCGGCGATGCTCAAAAATGTGTGTGTGTGTGTGTGTTGTAAAAGAAGTCATTGATTACCGACACGGGAGCTTCTTTGCCGTATCAACGTATAGCTTGAGTCGCTCTTTGTTTTTCTTTGTTTAAACTGAGTGCGTTCGTCGTTTTTTTCGTTTTAAATTTCCCGAACTCGGTTGTAATCGTGTTGTAAGCGCTATCATTACATTATTGATTTATGTATTTTTGTTGCGGATTTGCGAACCATAGTGGTTAATTATCTGATCACATTCAAATATTGAGCCTAGGCTGTGCGATAATGTGTATAATCTAACCATAGTTGGGCGACATCAAAGCTCTGGGAGGTGCAAGATTTTTTCAAAGGTCACAAAATGGCCTTATAAATGGTGGAATGGCGAAAAAACTTCATATTTCAACGTTTCTAATCGAGTACTATCCATTGGCATCAAAAAATTGCGAAAAAATAACATAATTGTATTTTGGGGGTATTTTAGTTTCTGGGGATTTATACCCCAAACTCCCACGCCCAGGTATGGACCTAACCCACCCATTTTACCGCTTATTCCTCTTAAATTCGTAGATTCTTTTTTTAAATATGGAGATCAAATATGTTGAAGGCAGCCATAAACTTTGCATGATGAAAATTTCAGAATACGACTTCAAGAGACTTCTGCTTGGATTTTAAACGAACGATTAGGTGTAACAAATTTTTTGTAATAAAATAATAAGAACAAAATAAATCGCTCGTAAAACAGAATTGAATTGAAACTTAAATTTTCAGAGCCACCACCATACGTGGGCAGCAAGAAAATTCTGGTGGAGAGTGCAAGATATTTCAAAAGTCAAAAAATGGTCTCAAAAATGGTGGTATGGCAAAAACACCATTTTTCGACCTTTTTTCATCGAGCACTATCCATTGGCATCAAAAAATTGCGAAAAAACGAAAAACGTCTTCAAAAATTGAATTCTGGGGAGGTATTTTGATTTTTTGGGGGAGAGTATTTTGGTTTCTCTCGGGGGGGGGGTGTATACCCTCACGCCCAGGTGTGGTCATCACACGTGGGCGTAGTGGGTATTAGTGTTGTAAAAGACATCTTTATCTTTATCTTTTTAGCAAGATAAAGATACAGATATCTTTATCTTTATCTTGACGATTTTTGATCTTTATCTTTTGAAAAATCACAGGCTATCTTTATCTTATCTTTTTGATAGGAATTTATCTTGCAAAAAAGATAAAGTATGTACTTAAGTTAGCATGTAATCCAAAATGCAGGTTTGACGTGAACTACTTTTAGATGCATTCAAGTTTTATTGTAATACAAGAAAAGAAAAGAAAACGATTGCTTAAAACCTACGTCGTGCGGCCCAAAATAATGCCTGTAAATCGACCTAAGTAAGCGGAAGCGATACTGATTAAAGCGGGAGTTCTACTACTAGCAGCCAAGTTAATCTAAGTCTAAGCTAAGGAAAAAATAGAAAAGTTTGAAAAAATCAATTACTGTTGCGACTATGCTTTGTACAGGCGCACAGAGCAGGGTTCTGAAGCTTGTGAAAGGAAAGAAGTGACTCGCTATCTGCCAGTAGTAGTAGTACTTGGGTCAGTCAGATACCGCGGGTAAACCCCCAAACCTGGATTTGTGTGCTTAATGCCTATCACCTCTTTGATCTCAGGTGTAAATATTAGGGCATTCAGTTGGCTGCTTTACATCACCCAATCTCGTTTATTGCACTTAACAAATATTATTATCATGGGCCCAGGCGACCATATTTACATATGTGCACATTATCTTTATCTTTGTCCTTATCTTTTGGTTCCTTTATCTTGCAAATTATCTGTATCTTTATCTTCTAGATTTTAAAATTTTAACTTCATCTTTTATCTTGCAAAAAATCCTTATCTTTTACAACACTAGTGGGTATGCAATGCGCCCCCCTCCCAAGGCCGAATACCCCCCATAATTCAATTTTTGGAAATTTTTTTCGCCATTTTTGATTAAAAATGAATAGTGTTTGATGAGAAACGCTGAAAAAGGTGGTTTTTCGCCATACCACTATTTTTTAATCTTTGAAAAATCTTGAACCGCCAGAATTTTGGCGCTGCCCACCTATGGTAGCCTACATACCTGAGTTGGGGGTATGCAGTATGCACCCCTCCCCCGAGAAACCAAAATATCCTTTTGATTAAAAATGAATAGTGCTTGATGAGAAACGTTGAAAAATGGCGTTTTTTCGCCATATACAACCATTTTTTAATCTTTGAAAAATCTTGAACCCCGGAATTTTGGTGCTGCCCACCTATGGTAACCTACATACCTGGGTTGGGGGTATGCAGTATGCACCCCCCCCCGAGGAACCAAAATATTCCTCCCAGAATTCAATTTTTGAAAATTTTTATGTATTTTTTCGCAATTTTTTAATGCCAATGGATAGTACTTGATGAGGAACGCTGAAGTTTTTTCGCCATACCACCATTTTTAAGGCCATTTTTAAGACTTTGAAAAATCTTGCGCCCCCAGGACTTTGGTGGCGCTGACCATAGGTGGGCAGCACCAAAATTCTAGGAGTGGAGGTGAAATAATTTTCAAAGGTCAAAAAATGGTCTTAAATGGTCGTAGGCACACATGGACGTGGGGTTTGGGGGGTATGCATCTCCCCATAGAAGTTGAAATACCCCCCCAGAATTCAAATTTAAAAGTGCTGAAAAATGGTGTTTCTTTCGCCATACGACCACTTTTAAGACCATTTTTTGACGTTTGAAAATTTTTTCACCCCCCCCCAGAATTTCGGTGCTGTCCACCTATGGTCGTAGGGCGAAAGAAACACCATTTTTCGACGTTTCTCATCCAGCACTATCCAATGGCATCAAAAAATCGCCAACAAAGCAAAAAAAAACTTCAAAATTTGAATTCTGGGGGTATTTTGATTTCTGGGGAGTATTTCAACTTCTGGGGGTGCATACCCCCAACCCCCACGCCTACGTGTTAGCGCCGACCTATGCTAGCCTAGCCAGAGCCACTAAGTGATTGTCAACTACTACAGGATGTTGTATTCCATGTCCTCATCAGTCAGACAAAAGCGGTTTAAAATTAAGCGACGATATTTCCAATAATCAATCTACAAAAGTAATATGCGACATTTTCGTCAGAAACGACATCACGTTCTTTTATTGAATTTATATAAATTGCCACCAGAATAAATTGAATTACTGTGAGAAAGATACGAATTCATTCATTCAATTCCTTCTTTAGTTGCGCTAAACGTGTCAAGCATCTGTCGCGTGTAAGACGTCTTTGATCCAACTGATCAGCTGGCGCCTGCATTTAAAAAGTGTAAATTAAATTAGATACCTATTTACTTCCTCGACACAAAGACCGACGAGAGACTATATGCATAGAATGTGGGAGCGGAAGTCCACTGCACATACAAATGATTTTTTCATTTTCTTTTTGACGCCATGCCTTGAAGTACTTTGAGCAGAACTAATTTGAAAAAGTAAAATTTAAAAACCTTGTCTATTCCTGTTTGAGTTGAGTTTGCTAATCTGTTAAAAATTTGCACATTCGCGATACATTTTTACCTACAGAAACAATCGGGAGATGAAGTAGGTAAATAAAGATTTACATTAAAAATCATGTGCATGTTAAAATCATTGAATCACATATCAATGTCAGAATTTTGAAAATGAAGTCCCTCGTTTTCCAAAAGCTCTTCTCGCATTACATATATGTGCACTCTTAGCGCTCCTTGGACTAATACCACGTTTTTATTTCAACAAACTGATTTCGAATGAAAATATAAAGATTATAAGATTAAAAAATTTCTATATATAATTTAAAAAATATTGCTGGCTTCGAATGTCACCAGAAATCGAAACATTTTGAAAAATGAGGAAAGGGTGTATACATAGGCGTGAGGCTGAAACTCCCCGCCGATTTAATTCGGCGATATCGCCGGCTGGAATCGGGAGCATAGGATCCATTTCTATTTTTCTGCGATATTGCCGACAATTTGTGTACAAAGTATAGATACAGTCAGTTGAAGAAAATATGTGCACGCGCACGACACGCTTATGCATTAAATAATTAGTTCCGGACAAACTGAGATCAATCAATTAAAATTACTAAATTAATCAATATGAATGAATAATTTATCAATCAATTAATTAATTAATTATTTGATTAATTAGATGTTGGATTAAGAATAAATCAAATAAAAGATTACGAATCAATTTTCTTGAATTGTTTTTTAATTGAAGAGACAAATTTAGTAATAGTATGCCTTTTGACTTGTAAAATCCTTGATTTTCTGAGACAGTTGTATATTCATTTCCTTCAATTTTCTGGCAGGTTCGAAAAATTTAAGGAATGAGCATAATTGAATCTGTCCCGGTGTTCAAAAAAATGTGTTCTTCATTTGCGTAATTTTCGAAGCTAAATTGTATTGCATTTTACTTTCATTGATTTTTTCGGACCTTTTGGGCCAACCCGTAAATCCTACTAGTGTTTTTCCCCGGTGGGAGAAACCTGCTTGAGACATCTCCCATTGATGGTTTCGTTGTTTCTCCCATTAGGCTCCGGTGTGGTTGCTTACCTTTGCCCATCATGATTTCGCCGTTTCTCACGGGCTCCGTGTGTGATTACTTATGCTTATCATGGTTTCGCCATTTCTGCCAGAGCTACGGGTGTGGTTACCTATACTTATCGCTGGTTTCGCCGTTTCTCCCAAGCTCCGGGTGTGGTTACCTATGCTTATCATCGTTTCGCTGTTTCTCACAGGCTACGGGTTTGGTGACCTGTCCTTATCATGCTTACGCCGTTTTCTCCCAGGCTCCGGTTGTGGTTACCTATGCTTATCATGGTTTCGCCGTTTCTCCCTGGCTCACCTACGCTTATCATGGTTTCGCCGTTTCTCCCTTTCTCCAGGCCGGGTGTGGTTACCTTATATGCTTATCATGGTTTCGCCGTTTCTCCCAGGCTCGGGCAGTGGTTACCTTGCTTGTCATGGTTCCGCCGTTTCTCCCAGTCTCCGGGTGTGGTTTCCTACACTTGTCATGGTTTCGCCGTTTCTCCCGTTTCTCCCAGGCTCCGATTGTGGTTACCTATGCTTATCATGGTTTCGCCGTTTCTCCCGTTTCTCCCAGGCTCCGTGTGTGGTTAGCTATGCTTATCATGGTTTCGCCGTTTCTCACAGGCTCACCTACGCTTATCATGGTTTCGCCGTTTCTCCCAGGCTCCGGGCGTGGTTACCTTGCATGTCATGGTTTCGCCGTTTCTCCCATTCTCCCTGGCTCGGGTTTTGTTACCAACGCTTATCATGGTTTCGCCGTTTCTCCCAGGCTCCGGGCGTGGTTACCTTGCATGTCATGGTTTCGCCGTTTCTCCCATTCCTCCCTGGCTTCGGGTTTTGTTACCAACGCTTATCATGGTTTCGCCGTTTCTCCCCAGGCTCCGGGTGTAGTTACCTATGCTTATCATGGTTTCGCCGTTTCTCCCGTTTCTCCCAGGCTCCGGATTGTGGTGACCTAGTCTTATCATGGTTTCGCCGTTCTCCCGTTTCTCCCAGGCTCCGTGTGTGGTTAGCTATGCTTATCATGGTTTCGCCGTTTCTCCTGGCTCACCTACGCTTTATCATGGTTTCACCGTTTCTCCCAGGCCGGGTGTGGTTACATTATATGCTTATCTGGCGTTCGCCGTTTCTCCCAGGCTCGGGCAGTAGTTACCTTGCTTATCATGGTTTCGCCGTTTCTCCCAGGCTCCGGGCGTGGTTACCTTGCTATGTCATGGTTTCGCCGTTTCTCCCATTCCTCCCTGGCTTCGGGTTTTGTTACCAACGCTTATCATGGTTTCGCCGTTTCTCCCAGGCTCCGGGTGTGGTTACCTATGCTTATCATGGTTTCGCCGTTCTCCCGTTTCTCCCAGGCTCCGTGTGTGGTTAGCTATGCTTATCATGCAATTTCTTTCTTCCTATCTTTTTCATTAGTGGAATTTACGGGTTGGGCCTACCTTTTCCATTTTTAAATTTTATTCCATTTTATTGTCTCACATAATTGTTTTAGCTCAGGAGGAAAGTAGCTGACATTCTGCATTAGGGAGGTTAAAAGTTAAAAAATAATGTTGTTTTTGAACGTACATAATAAGAATATTTTAAGTTTTGGAAAAATTTAATTTGATTTCGATCAAATTCAAAAACAAGTTGTATAAAATGGTTTCACAAATGATGTCTAAATAACCAAGCTTGACCCTGTGTTTCACTTGTTTTGTACTCAAAGGTACATTGCAAAGAAATACGATGTGGGAAATAAATAATTCTGCGCAGTGCACTAGAAAATTTTGACTATCCCTCGCGTTCCCGTGAATTATGAGGGCGTCCTAGCCGATCACTTGTTGTGTGATTTTTTTCGTTGTATGTTTTGTATGACTACAAAACTTTGTCTAGCCTCATTTTAGCCCTCATTTGAAATGTTCAAGCTAGTAAATAAAATTATACATCCTAAATTAATTGTCATATTTTCATGATTATCACGTAAAAACTTGAATTACAAAAAGTTTTGGTCAATGATTAGTACAAGAATGGTGAGCTCCTACTTTTGAATCAGCTCTTACAGTCCTAAAATGATGTTTTAGTCAACTAAAATACACCATTTGTATTTATTCTATGCATGCCACCTCATGCCTATGCTTCAGTATAGTAGCAGTTTTTTAGTTATAACTTCTTACAAAGTAACTTTAGCGAAAAATGACAAACTTATTCGGAAAGAGCTTAAAAAATCGCTCAAAATGATACTAATATTTGCTAAGTTGAATGAGACTAATTACATTTTAACCTGGCTAGGATAGGACTACGTCCTAGCACGGGAATCTTTGTCTTCAAAAAACACGGGAACGCGAGGGATACTGACCAGTCTTACTCAAACTTGGGCTGTTCAGTGAACAAAATTTATGCAAAAACAATAAATCCGGCACGAAACGCCGGAAATTCAGGCATTATCAGCTCAGAAGTAGGCTAAAATCTATTCTGGCTGGGGAGGACTAGTCTCCCCCATCCCCCACAGCTGCCTGGACCGCCAGAATGACAACTGACCCCCGCAAAAATGGCTGCGACCACACATGGGCGTGGGGTTGCACTTCCCTTCCCAGAAAGTTGAATACCCCATCAGAAAGCGAAATACCACCAGAATTTAATTTTTGAAATTTTTTGTTTTTTTCGCAGTTTTTCGATGCCAATGGATATTGCTCGATGAGAAACGTTGAAAAATGTGTTTTTTGCCATACCACCATTTTTGAGACCATTTTTTGACCTCACTTCCCCCTAGAATTCTGGTACTGCTCACCTACGATTACATGTTTCTAACAGATTCAGAAAGCCCATTCAATTCTCTACGTGATGGCATAAATTCCTTAGAATATCTTGAAATTTAAATTAAATGCATCTAAAAATACACTGGATTTTCTACAGTTTTTCAGTCGTACACAAATAAATACTCATCGAATCGAAAAGAACAATATGCTATTTTGTAGCTTGTATAACCTGCTTTCCGAATATATAATTTATTTTAAAATTGTTTCAAAACTTATTTAATTAGAACAATTTATAAGTTTCTGGCGCCAAAACGTCGTAGACATCATATTTGCATTGCATATACGAGTATACACAGTGTCTCTAGCTTCTCAGGCGGCTCTGACATGGGGCGATATCGCAGATTTTTGTCCGCGATATCAGCGACACCGGCGACAAAAACTGGCGATATCGCAGACATTTATGTACATACTTCTGAAGCGGGCTTAAGGGTCTACTCAAAATCACATTGATGTCAGTTGTTCGTTCGAAAGTGCACAGCTACCCGTCTGAATCTCATCTAGCCAAAATGGCGTTGAATATTCAATGTAAAGAAAGTATTGAAACAGTGCGAAAAAACCTTATTCACAGTTACATAATATGAATCCAAGCACTTTCCGCAAAAGAAAGTTTATATTTTGTTCATTTTTTGACTAAATTTTCCGCCTCTTCTTCTTGGATCTTACCCATTCATGGTAATTCTGAAGAGAGGTCAAAATTGGCAAAAATCCCCAAAAAATGCAAAAAATTCAATTCTGGGGATAAGTTATCGACTTTTGTGGAGAGGGTGGGGGGGGTAAACCCCTCAACTCCCATGCCAATGTGTGGTCTTAACCATATGTAGATAGGCAGCAGCGAATTTCAAGGGTCCGATGGGGCAAAAAATCGCCAAAAAAGCATGGATAATTCACTTTTGGGGGTCTATAGATTTTTGAGGGGTCCACCGGATTCTTGAAGGTCCAGACCAGATTTGGGCAACAGACAAATTCTGAAAGGGGTGTCCGATGGGGCCCATGTTATAAAAAAACTTAATTCTGGGGATCTATCGATTCTTAAGGGAGTCCACCGGATTCTCGGGGGGATCGTGTGGTCCAGGACTATCGGGCCCACGTGTAATCAACCCAAAGCACCCTCATGCCAGTCTGATATTGCTTAAGTCAGAATCCTCAAGCTCTCAAATTTAAATGTGGCTGCTAAGCTATGCAAAAAATGTTAGTTTGCGATAAAAACATTCCATAAAAAATTATGTCAAGCCACGCTAAGCTACTTGCTGTCAGATTAGGAATGATTTTGCCGTTAAAACGCGACTCATGCAGCTGAGATTATTTTACCAGAAACAATATTTACATACCTTATTTTCTAAATATTTCTTAACTTTAGCCAGAACGTCCGGTTCTTGTAGACTCAAAGTTGCCTGCGATTCGCGGCGAACAGCCATGTAGACATCGTTATATCGATTCGCATGATTTACGATACCTTCAATATGAAAAATGTTTTGAGTCAGACCATACATGGGCAGCAGCCAAATTCTGGGGCCTGGGGGTGGTGTAAAACCGGGCAGAAATCCCATAAAACATGCCGGAAATTCAATTCTAGGGAGTCTATCGATTTGGGGGGTCTACCGGATCCTCGGAGGATTTAACTCCCCCCGCCCAAGTGTGGTCAGTACCCTGCGTTTTTTTTGCCATTTTTATCTACTATAAAACCGCACAGATAAATTGGCTCTATCCATAGTCTGTAAAATAAATAGTGCGTGACCCAAACAAAGGCTACACCCCAATGTTATATCACAATTCGGGCTAATATACTAAATAAACATATAATTTCGAGACTTGTTGCATTAGATAGAAAGACAGTCATTGTTTAGAATATGCAAAAAACTTCAATGGTTGGCCTGCTGTGGTGGCTTCTTTACATTCCGTTTTGATATTGTTTAAATCACCGAGTTTCTGCATTGTATCATATTACTGAACATAAAAAACCATCTTTTTGACAATAATTTTAATCAGAAAAATTTAATTTATAGTATAACTCCCAGGTAAGGTAGGTGCCTACCTATTTATTTGTCCTACTATGTAGGTGCAAAAAATCGAAAGATATCGTCAAAAAAAGTGAGAAAATTGATGTCAGAACCGATCGAGCTTTTGGCGTCTAGACAAGACTTGAATAAGATGTAAAGAAACCGATGCAGCGCATGAACCGCTGGCAACTGGCCAACATTTTTTACACGGTTTAAGCGAAAATATGTTAGACATATATATTTAAGGCAACTAGTCTCAAAATTCTAGGTTCATATTAGCTGAGCCGAAGTTAATAAAAACGGGGCTTATGTAGCCTTTATTGGGCCACTCCTGCATATACCAGCGTTCTATAATTTTAAAAGAGTTTTCCAAATTATAAAAAGTAATTAGTTCTTCTATGTTTCAATATACCATTAATTATTAATAATTATTGGTATAATGTCCACATAAAGTCCTCTTAAATTCGTCTATAAGTGCTCATTGTTTATTTACCATTCGTATTCAAATGCATTGTTTCCAATATTCCCGCAAACGCATATCGAGGGCCTAATCCTTCAGTCACAGCTTTTTCTAGATCCTCAGGATCCGCTACGTCATCGGATATCAAACGCCAGCATTCGGCGATCAACGCGTACTGTAATCGATTGAGGACGAATCCAGGAAGATCCTTTTTCACTTTTATGGGAGTCTAGGCAATAGCTCAGTATTATTTATTATTCTGAGATTACTAATTATAATTAATTAATTAAGAATTAAATAACCTAATAATTATTAAGAATGATCACTTGTGATTATACTGAGATTCTATATGTGTACCAAATCGTTCCAGGCATAGAAATGATTTTACGAGAATGTAAAAAGCAAACGTTAAGTAGAAAAATGAATTACTGTCACAAAATCCAGAAAAAACGTTGAAATTCTTTGCATTTCACATAATAAAGGTTACAGATTTTTCTGTTGTATTAATATATTCAAATGATTCTCTCGGCACACACATCTCAGATCAAATTATGAGAAATAATAACGTTTTCATTAAAAGAACTCGTTCAGACACCGATAAAATACATAGTTGCTTTGTTTGACTTATAGTACAATATATGTATACGTCTTAGTCGCCCTCGTCACCAGACATGCACGCGATGAAAGGGTGTTTTGAAGGTCTGCAGACCAACAGAATAGGACAATGAGGAATTTGGGGGATAAGGCAAAATTAAGGCTAAAAATCACACATGGACGTAGGGGGTTTGAGGGTATGCACCAATGGATGGTGCTAGATGAGAAACATTTGAAAATAGTGTTTTTTTCGCCGTACCACCATTCTAAAGATCATTTTTACCTTTGAAAAATCTCGCACCCTTCCCCAGAATTTTGGTGCTGCCTATGTATGCCAAAAATGAATTAAAATCATAATTTTGCTGCGAAAGTACTTTAATGATTAGAAACTGTGAAATACCCCATTTCATTATTTATATCAGTTCTTGAGGCACCTCAAAAAAAAGCTCTCTGTCTGACCCCTCAGACCAACCATGATGTCCACATTCGATTTAGACCCCCGAGTTTTTAGGCAACGAGTATTGTAGCATTTTTATCAGTTTTGAGCTCAATTTAGCGAAAAAATCCCCGTGTCACACCCTATCCCACCCCAGACTAACTATCTTACGCATCTACGGAGTCGTAGCCGCATGTAAGCGTGGGGGAGGGGTTTTGGGAGGGTTTAGACTTCATACATGGGTAGCGGCTGAATTCTGGGGGGCTCGATGGGGTGAAATTGCTAAAAATAGCACCGAAAATTCAATTCTGGTGGTCTATAGCTTTCAGAGTGGAGTCTGCCGGAGTCTCAGGGTTGTCCAGCCAGACCCCTCCCACGCTCATGTGCGGTAGACCCCTAGAATCCAGCTTACCACCCCGACCTCCCAGAATTGAATTTCGGCATGTTTGTTGGGGATTTTTGCCAGTTTTACACCAACCGGACCTCCAGAATTCGACTGTCGCCAATATATAGTCATAAACTCTCAATCTTCCAACCCAGATCAGGCTTGAATCGACTCCGCCGTGACTCACTGTTCGGTCAGGCTGGGAAAAAAGAACTAAACGTTCAATTGCACACAATTTCTTAAGTGCGATTAAAAACAAACGATTTTTCATTTCTGAGGAAAATTTTACATTTTAAAACATTTTATTTCAAGTTTTGCCCTATTTTTAGCGAAATATTAGAAGTACCAGCCTGAAGAACCAAGAGCATAGATGGGCGGGCAGTAGCCAAAATCAGGGGGTCCGATGGGGACAAAATCGTCAAATATAGCACCAAAAATTCAATTCTGGGGTCTAGCGATTTTGGAGGTCTCTCAGATTATCAGGGGGTCCAGAGACCCTCCAGGTCCATGTATGGTCCAGAGCTAAAAATGCAAGTTTTTGCTCAGCTAACCTGTCCTAATTTGACCATCATTTCGTACACTTTATCCACAACGTCTTCATTTGTCCACTGAGCCGGAACTAATTCTACTAATTTCATCAAATAAGGCGGGTTTATCGGATGCGCGACCAAAAATCGATTTTTAAGTCGCAGGTTCTCGCTTATTTTCGTCGTTGACAGCGTTGAGGTGCTGCTTGCTAATATTACAGTCGATTTTTGCGATTGATCATCGATTTCATCCAATATAGTCCGTTCGATTGATTGAAAAATCGACTGTTTCAATGCCAGATCTTCAGGTACGCATTCCTGGGCAATGTTAGCTTGTCAATACACAACACTATTTAAAAATAGCTAAACTATTGCAATGAAATAATAAAATGAGCAGATTTAGGAGAAATGAACAAAAATAAAACATAAAAGTGGTCTATCTGATGAGAATAAATACTGAATAATAAAAAATGCAAATAATCACCAGACATGCAAATTGCAAAGCATTCGGAAAATGCGTTTTCTTGCACTCAAAAACTCACTCAACAAATTACTCGAAAAATCAAACACTCTCAAACTTAAAAACTCGAAATCCCCAGCATTTTGTCTGGCGTTTCTGACAACGCTCTATCTTTCTAGAGCGTAGGAACATTTAGAAAAACTCGAAAAAATATCAGGAAAATTCGAGTAAATTGAAGAGAATTTGGTCAAAAAATTAGTATATGGCGCGAAGTGCCAGAAATTTGACACTTTTGAGAAAAAGATGGCTAGAAACTATATGTGGGCGGCACCAAAGTTCTAGGGGGGGGGTGCAATATTTATTCTAAGGTCAAAAAATGGCCGTAAAAATGGTTTGCGAAAAAAACAGAAAATTTTCAAAAATTGAATTCTGATGGAGTATTTCGGTTTCTGGAGGGGTATTTTGGTTTCTGGGAGGTGCATACCCCCAAAGCCCCCACGCCTAGGTATGCTAGGAACACCTAGAAGGCACATTTTCTACGAATTTTTATTTTTCGGAGAATAGCGAATTCTGTGGGATAGAAACACACGTGGGCGTCGGGGGTTTGAGGAGATATGCACCCCAAGAAGTTCGAATACCCACTCCCGGAATTCAATTTTTGAAAATTTTTGTTGTTTTTTTATGCCAATGGATAGTACTCGATAAGAAACGTTGAAAAATGGTGTTTTATTCGCTATACCACTATTTTCGAGACCATTTTTTGACCTTTGAAATATCTTGTGCCCCCTCCAGAATTTTGGTGCTGCCTACTTATGGATAGAAACCTTTGGGAGGTGTGAACGTGAAACCCCCAAAATCCCCAAGATCGAGTATGATCATTACTGTATTCCATGAAGACTTACTTGAACGTAGCAAGTATTAATTAAGCAGGATTTCAATGATTCGCTGAGCTCTAGCGACGCAGAAATTCGCTCTAAAGGCAAATCTGATCGCAAAATGCCGCTTTCCTGAAAAATTACAATTGCAGCAAAGTGTACGATTTCGTCAGCAATTATGCAATATACGAGTACATACTATTTTCCTTTTGCTAACCATTCTATTAAGATCATGAGCAAATAGCAACCATTTAAGGGATCTTTAGATTTTCACAAACAAAAAAGTCAAAGAAATCAATAGTACTGGCACGTTGAATATATGTATTTTTAGGAACTTCTTTTTATTTTTTATCCAAAAAATTAAACGAAAAAGCAAAAAGCAATTTTCCAGAATAAATAAGGCAAACAGAAAAAGACCAAAGAAAAATTCACCTGAAAATACAGCAAAATAAACACAAAAAACAAAAATAAAGATGATAAAAACTAATAAAAATGAATAAAACAATGAATAAAATAGAAGATGAAAAAAATAAAAATAAAATTATTATACTTATTTTTGTTGTTGTTGTTGTTGTTGATTAGTCATCGATTATTAGTATTATTATCGATTAATATGTGCTATTAATTAATCTGACATGCTTTTATATCTCGCTGACATATCTTCTTTTTATATAACAGTTTGATTTCGACTCTTTACAAGACGTCACAAATTTCCTAATTTTCAATATGTCATTGTACGTACCGTTTGTATCCTGAAAGCAAGAAAAAATGCTCTAATGCAGCAAAAAAGGTGAATATACTTGAATTTCTTCATTTTTAAGGATGTGAAAGGAGGGGACAAGGGAAAATTTCCCTATTTGCGCAGAACCATAGGAATTTACCAAACAGTTAGACTTCCTCTAAACAACGCAAAAATCGAAGTATATTCTGCGGCCTATGCGCGGTTCTGCAGTTTTTCTGTAGTAATCTCTATTACGAGGCAAATGACGAATATTTTGAATACTTTATTTTGGAAAATTTAAAGAATATTGTTGTGGTTTTTAATGCAAACTATTGAGTTGGCCATGGAGGTGTAAAGTTTGCACTATTACCTTTTGCATCAGAGCATTGTGAAAGGTCAAGATTTCATGAAATAAATAAAAATTGATTATTTAATAGTCATAAAAAAGTCTTCAATGCTCTTTTGCGAAACACTTAAAAACGTTTTGTGACTACACCCTCATTTTTCACAGGCCGCAGAATATACTTCGATTTTTGCGTTGTTTAGGGAAGTCTAACTGTTTAGTGGCTTCTGCGCACATAGGGAAATTTTCCCTAGTCCCCTCCTTTTACATCCATAACAATGAAGAAATTCAAGTATATTCACCTTTTCTGCTCCACCGGAGCGTTTTTTCTAGCTAGTATTCTACTTTTTCTTAGCATGATTTTGTTCTTAAACACTGCATCATCGTTACAAAAAAGGCAATCTAGCTAACCCTAATCAGAGGAAAAAACCTACGTAAAAGTCCCCGTTGGATCGATTTAAAAACTAGCTTAAATATTTCCTTAATGTATTTTAAACCAGAAATGCTCGAGGAAAGTTAAATTCAGAGCTTGCATAAGCAAAGATTAACGACAACACTTTTTACCCTTTCTTCAACAGTTCATAGCTTCAATATCAATTGTTGATGTTAGAGGAAAGATAACAACGGTAGTAAGAAAATTTATTGAATTAAAATGTACGCCAATGACGTTACTAATCTAATTAAAGTAAAATTCTGCATCGACAGAAAGAGCAAGAGAAAGCCAGGCATGGAGCAACAAACGCATCAGTGTTTAAACCAACGCAATGATGTGCGGCCGCCATAAATCGTTTGCAATTATACAATGCACGAGAAAGCAGCAAAAATTAGTAGTCGAGCAAGACTACATGAACCATTCCGGCCACAAATCAACAATCCGGTCAACGCGTCAGCAAATGCAAACAATTTCAGAAAATTTATGAGCCGCATACATTCCAAAAATGGACAGACATAAATTTGCATGGATTTTAACAAGAAAAAATTGGAATCGGTCTGATAAAGACAGCGCATAAGAATCATTATTATTACGAAGTAATTTGCAGGTAGTACTTTGAAAACTGTTTCTCATTCCAGTTTCAAAACACTGCATGTTTGCGAATAAAAATGATTAAAGATGAGTGAACAATCTTTGAAATAAAAACTGAACAAAACATATGCAATATGGAGATCATTTTTAAAAAGAATGACCATACCCAATGCACTGGGCGGAAAAGTGCTTCTCGAGGTTAACTTTATACTTGCCCTAATAACGCAATTTTGGGTGTACAGACAGAAAATAAACTATGATGTGTAACGCTTAGGTCAGGGCACATTTTAAGTATAATCAGCCTGTTCCGCCTACTTAGCGGAGTAGCTGAAGAAATTTCATTATTCGTCTCGAACCTTTTGCACTAGAACGATTACAGATCAAGAAATAATGCGTTAGAAAAGAAAAAAAATTTTGCTTTTGAGATATTGTTACCCTCTATATTATGAAGCAATTGGACTGCAAAGAAACCTAAATTTAGTTAGGTAAGCTTTAGGACACGTAAAGAGTAAAAAACACGTATACTCTACACTTTGTGCAACAACCATTGATTGTAAAGAAACTTTAAGGTCAGATTCGTAATCTACAACGCGGGAGCAACATTTAAAAAAATTGGCCTCCACCAATTATTTGATTATTCGGTTTACACTTTACACACTCATTGCTAAATTGGTATTGAGTGTTAACAAATTAAAAACTAAGATCGGGTTTTTTAATTATCTATCGATTGAAAAAACCGCACCTCCCACGTATGTGCTGTTGTTGCTGTTGAGGAGGGACACGAAATTCGCACACGCTGTGATAAACATATAAGAAAAAAGCGTGGCTTAGTATATTATAGGTAGCGCTATCGCGCTACCTATGATATGGTGACCATCCATGTAATAGCTCAAAATTTCGGGAGGGTGTTCCTGGACGTTTTCAGGGGGAGGTAAATGACCTCCAATTTTTTGCCAAAAACAGACAAAAAGCACCTAAAAGCGGCCAAAAAATTCAATTTTTTTTAAATTGGGGGAGGGGATTAAAATTTTCTGGCTTTGGGGGATGGGGGGACAGCCAACTTTGGGTGAGGGAAAATCCCCCATCCTCCCTGGTACACGTCTGATGTTGTCTTTCCCTTAACACGCGTATTCGTTCGTAGACGAAGGCTTGGGTACCGCTGACTTGATCGGAAGACTGATCAAAAAGACTAACCTCGAATCCACTATTCAGAAAAAGAATGGCCCACGAGCGACCAATCGTTCCGCTGCAAGTTAAAAATTATTCAAAAACATGTGATAAAAAATAAAAAACAAGAAAAAATATTAAAGATGACAAAAAATCTACCTTATCGATGATTAGATTCACAGAAAAACTTTGTTAGCACAGCTCTATCAAAGGTGCATATGGGAGAGAGTGAAGGTTCAGACAGATATTGTTGAGCGATTCAAAGCATGCGGATCATACACAGATAGTAGCCGAATTCTGGGGGTCTAGGTATTGAAACATAGGCTCGGAGCCTGGACACCTGAGAATTCGAAAGACCCCCAAATCAATAGACCCCCAGAATTAAATTTTGGTGCTATTTTTGACGATTTTGCCTTATCGGACCCCAGAATTTGGCTGCTGCCCACCTATGGTCTATAGCCCAAACCCCCACGCCCATGTGTGATGATGTGTGATGAGGATCGTTATCTGCTTAGATTCCTGAAACAACATCAAAAATTTTTGCGCTTCCCGTCGGATCGATGATTTTTCGCTTTTCTCAAGACAGAGCGCCTGAAATTGACCTGAATATATTTCCGCATCGTTTATCGTTGAGAATCGCAGAAAAGTGCCAAAAGAAGCTAGAAGAAAACGGCCAGATAAGCACCGACCCGTACAAACATTGTCTATTTTAGCAACTTTACGGAATTCGTGAAAAAGAGTCAGACCTTGGATTTGTGCACCTACTGATAACTTGCCTGTCTGACCGAATGCAACTTAAAAATGTCAATGTCAAACTAAATGGCAAGCATGCTGCATTTTAAGTTTAATATACGTAATTAATTACATAATATTCCATTTCCATTATTGAGGCAATATTTAAACAAAAATAAAAGTTGGCCGATTTTGCTATACCTGCTTTTCAAAAAGCAGATTCAATCCATTTATTGCTAAAAATAATTTTAAAAAATGGCACAAGCGTATTATAGAATAAAAAATTTATCCCATATCTTCTGTCTAACGAAAACGATGTAAATGTGAATTATTGTCGCATAGTTTACACTTGGCATTGATTTGTACTCGCGACGTTTCTTCCAAAGAATTACGCTCGTAATTACAGCGATTTTGCAAATTATCTTCGAAACTGGGAGATGAGAAAATTTTTTGATCAGTATTTGTTCACTGAAAGATTTTCCCGTGCTTATTTTATAAATTTCTTGAAATTTTCAAAAGCATTATTTAGCATTGTACAAGTGTTCCTTATAAACGCGCACAAAACTCTACTCACTTCCATACATAATCTTGGGGGTTTGGGGGGTTCATCCATCAAGAAAATTTTCACCTACCTCCAGAATTCAAGATTTTTTAAAAGTTCTCAAAAATTTCCTAGAAATTCGTAGAAAACGTCCTTATTTTAGCGTTTTTAGCCACCTATTTGCTCAAAAATGTCAACTTTTCGACGCTTCGCGCAATATACTCCTGCTTAGACTATATTTTGTCCAATTTATTCAACTTTTTTTGATTTTTTAAAATTTTTTAATGTTTTCAAGGTCTAGAAAGATAAAGCATCGTCAGATACGCCGAGAAGCGATGTTTTTGACGCGTACCCAGCCACCACTTTTCGGCCAAAAAAAGGGCACTTTAAAATTTCAACCCCTCCCAGAATTCCCATGCTGTGCATGTCTGCTCACTTCTCAATCTAATTAGTTAGACTTCTACTCACCAGCCGATTATTGAAACCTTTTGATGTTGAACCATGATTATGTGAAAAGGCCGCTGTAATTAATATGAATATCCGAAGAAATCAATAACATTCCATGAATCAAATGAATTGCCGAGTTCGAAACAATGGAAACCTTATCGTTTTAAATCAGCGCTCTTAACTTTCTACTATTACTTTGTACAGTTTTGGTCCAAAATATGTCCATAGTGCCGGCGAAGCACAAACACCAACACATCGGGAAAATCGACTAAGAAAAAATCTGTGAAGCACATAAAATTTGAGAATAATAACAAGTGCGAATTTTAATAATTTTTCCTAATTAACTAATCACAAGCGGTTGATTTATCATAAAGATGAAACCTTACAAAACTTTCGAGCCGAGATTGCCTTTGAAAAAGACCCAATGCAGTTTATTACTTTTTAAATGCAGCAAATTTTCGAGAAAATGATTTTCAACAACTTAAACGAATTAAAGATTTAATACCCTGATCAATAGCATAGATTTCAAGAAGCGACCTCCGAAGGCCACTTGATAAAACAAAAATACAATTTTTGTTTTGGAAAAACTTTTTTTCTGATTTTGTGATGACAATACAATTATCCCGGAAATTCTATAATATGCAGCTAAAGCATTCATTAAGAATAATTTTTTCAGTTTTCCAGAATTTTTTAATTGGCCGTTCTCCATAGTCTGCGGTCAGCTATGTCCCGATTTATCCATCTAAACCATTGAAATATCCGAAAACGAAGGCATAAAAAGGTTTTAATTTGCTCGTAAATTTAACTCCGTACTGCACCGCAAGACAGAATTGGAAATACTATTTGCATAGGCATGCAGTGATTGATATAATTTATTATTTCGACCAGATAAGCCGCAAGAAAATCAATATTTTATCAATCAACGCCAAAAAGTCAACATTGAACAGTCGTTTCTACCGATATCAGGCTCAAAAACGAGACCAGATGTTTTGAAATTCAAATAGGCGAAGACTGATAAAATAAGTGCAATTTCAAAATTTATCATATTTTATCTGGTTTTATCGGAGAAAACTAATGGAAACACAAAAATGACTTTAAAATCAGTTAATCAACCGGAAAAAGGAATATGAATCTAGCAAAATACGTGGGAATCATTTGATATGTACTAATCATTTAACCAATTAGCCAACGACTAACCAACCAATAATCAATAACCAATATTAGCCAATTAAACACTAAGCAACCAATAAACCAATCAAACAATCATTTTATAAAAGGACAACCAATCAAAAAATCGGGCAGTCGGTATCAGGGGCGTAGCTGTGGGAGATTCGGGGGTACTAGTCCTCTAAAATTTTGGGAGTATGGGCAGACGGTCCCGTTTCGCTTGACTTACCATCCCGCTAGACCCACTGTTCCACTAAACCCACCTCGTGCAGGTGTCAATCACTTTTGCAACCGTCCCACTAGTCCTGCTATCTCGGAAGACACACCAGAAAAATGTAAGCTTATAAGGTTGAAGCGTTGACGTTGCACTAGCTTTGATAACACGGATACACACGAATATAGTGAAAAAGTTTTCCAGTCAGCTGGATTATGATCGAGCCGAGTGGATTGTTGCAAATTCTAAACAGAATAAAGCGAAAATGCTAATTACATCAATATCAATAGGTCCGAATCTATTTTAAAAACATAAACGAGATCTAACATAGTCTTTTCAATTACTCAAGATAAATTCGCGAAAATTTTTGGAATTTCTACCGTTTTCATGTAGACTTTACGGCCTTTCTATTAACAAACACTTCAGAAATCATAAGTGGCGCAAAGCGCCAAGAAATTTAGTTATTTTTTACCACCCTTAACATTTTGTAGCTCTGTGAAAACTAATTCTGACAGAGCAGAAAATTATCACATTTGTACTGAACAATTTTGACACTTCAAGCTTCTAACAAGAAAAATGCGAATTAGTAACTTTGTCTGAAGATATTTTGAGTGATTCGGGCTTTTAAAACGCAAACAGAAAGAATAGTAACTGGCGGCGCTATGCGACGTTTTTGCACTTAAAACTCAATTTATGCCGCGCTTAAATCATACAAAACAGACAAATTAATGCCGGCGCGAAGCGGCACAAATTATTGCAACAGAAAAATCAACAATATTTCTGAAAAATTCCGGGGGGGCATGTGCCCTCAATGCCCCCCTGGCTACGCCTATGGCATGAATTTCAGTTGCGTAAATTTCGTTTTCACACGCTACATGAAGTCAACTGTGGTGGTTTGTGAAGCTGATGAGATGATAATGAGTGTTATATTTTTCAAAGGTGAACTTCAATTTAAATTCACATTAAATTAAGCTATGAATCATTAAGCGAGTATCACAAATGCAGAATTTCTTGACAAGCGCTCAAGATTACCTACATACGTGAAAACCGTATAAAACGCCTTTTAATCACTGCAACTCACATTAGACGTGTTTTTAAATTAATGATTATTGAACCCCCAAAAATTCAGAAAATTATTACTTTTTAAACGTTATTTTGTGCTATTTTTGACTTTTTTAACTTAGTCCCTCCAAAAATTGGTGTTGGTCCCCCGAAATAGGACGGCCAGCTAAGTGCCTGATTGTGGGAATAATTTTCAGGATCCCCTTTAAGCTTTTACTGTTTAATATAAATACCTTCATTTTGTCTGGTGGGTTTTTCCGAGACAGTGGGATCATACGTGGGCAGCACCAAAATTCTGGGGAGGATGCAAGATTTTTTAGAGGTCAAAAATGGCATTAAAAATGGGGGTATGACGAAAAAATACAATTTTCAACGTTTCTCATCGAGCACTATCCATTGGCATCAAAAAATTGCGCAAAAAACAAAAAATTCAAAAATTGAATTCTGGGAGGGTATTTTTGTTTCTGGGGGTATTTCGGTTTCTCGGGGGGGTGCATACCCCCACGCCCATGTGTGATTAGGACTAGTGGGACGGTCGCGAAAGTGATTGACACCCCATTATGCACGCGGTGGGTCTAGTGGAACGGTGGGTCTCGTGAAACAGTAGGTTTAGCGGGACGGTGGGTCTTGTGGGTCACAAACGAGCAGACATGCACATGGGGGTCCTCCTGACCCCTCCCGTCGGAATGGGAAAATTTCTCGGGAAAATGAGGCAAAATGAAGGCAAAAAATGGAGGAAAATTAAAAATTTTCTTCAAGTGTTTTCAATGATCGGAAATTGTATAATAACGTTGTTTTAACGCTATTATCTTGGTCATTCTGGCCTAAAAATTTCAATTATTGAGACCCTTCCAGATCGGCCATGCTGTGCATCTATGAGTACGAGTACATTTAACAAGGGTCCCTGAAAGGAAAAAATTAAAAATTCTCAGCAGGCTAACTTTCATGAGGCAGGCAAAAATCTATAGTCTGTTTCAAAATTCTTGAGACTTTTTATACAGTATGGCGATTCGAAAGAATTGTCAATTTATCCAACCGGCAAAGAGCAGTTCTTTAGTATCCGCCTCTCACATCAACTGATTCGCTAATCGTACAATGAGCCATGTAATCTTCGCCGCCGCTCAGAGTGCCAAAGCACAAGGTTTAGATTCAAATAACGTGCAATAGATGATAGCCAGCCGGATGAAAGCCTTACGCTAATGGCTGAATTTATACTGCTTTCGAATCACCTTATTGCAAAAAGTCTCAAGAATTTCGAAACAGGCTGTCTCACAAGATTGTCCAAGTTTTACTCAAAAACATCATCAAAAAGTTAGACTGGTCAAGAAAAGTCTAACTCGTGGTCTAACTTTGATTATTGTGTGAAAGATATTGTTTCAAAGCACATTTGTGTTTATGTAGGACAAATTTTGTATGATTTTTTAACTGGCAGAATTTTCATAAATCACCTTTATGAAAAGTTTACAAACTTTGAAGACTTTTACGAAATCTTTGTCGATTGTAAATCTATTGCAGAATTGACACAAAATGATACAATTACCGTGATAATGAACATAGTAATGAAATAGCATAGAAAATTGTACAATGCGAAATTTTACTTCAGTTTCTCCCTATCTGATTTGGTAGTCAGTCACCCTCGCCTTTATTATTTCTTTATCAAAAAGTAAAATTTCCAGATGCAAGGAGAAGTGAAACCCAGAATCAAGTTACTGTTTTGTGGAACCGGAAAAATTTGTGATCGAACTTTAGCCGGCTAACTCAAAAAGTTAGCAGGCCAACTTAAATTATCCGGCTCGACTTAGACCGCTTTGTGAAACCGGCCCTTGCATGAAAATGCAAGTACATATGTAATGTGGGGGCTACCTATGATGTAATGTCAACAACTGGAATTTAAACCGGACTCGTTTCAATTTACTAATTAAATAGCAAAAAATGCCAGCAAATTTGTCAAATGCAAGCTGTGTACATTTTAATATGGACGCCAGCCATGTCGGAAACTAAATGTGGCGTAAGAACAAGGAGCTAAAGCATCTCACGAGAGCAGTAATACTTTCAAACCTGCTCATCATGTGCTACGCATTAAAATCTTTATTATGGATTTAAAAAAATAAGGCCGAACACTGAAAATGGCGAACGAGGCTAAAGAAAGATTATCTATGTATATCCTCAGACGAATAACCGGAAGCTGAGCAATTTTACAGAACTATGACCATAATTTAGATACTAGTAATATAACATTCGCTTATATAGTTCAACTATTAACAAAATTTGGCACAAATGACATTTTTTGGAATTTTCGGGGAAAAATGGGATCAAAACGTGCTAAAATTAGTACCTACTCACAGAATTTTGGTCCGAAAATTATGTAGAAATGTATGCAAAAGACTTCCAAATATTTACAAGAGCCGTAAAATCTTTCTTATGCAAAAAACTGTACTTCTGCCTTTCGTTTCCCGTAGTAAACGTTAATTTTTGCGACAAAACTAGAAACTAAATTGCACATGTATTCAGAAACATGACAACAAAACAATTCACATATTTGTTTACATATAAAGGGGCAGACGCGTTTGCTTACGGTATTACGGTATGCATTTATCCAAAATTCAATATCGCATGCCGAACCACCGATTTAAAGCGTAGAATAACGCATAACACGCAAATTACGAACGGTTGTTTAGTCACGTCAAGTACAACAGGCACTTTTTAATAGTAATGTATTAAAGGATAATATTTTGGCGAAATAAGTTCAGCAGCTCAAACTTCCAGGATAGACACTAATTTTGAAGAATTAAACGAGTCACTAAAAGTCATAATTTTCCTCCTAAAAATGAAACTAAAAAACTGTCTTAGCCCAAAAAGTTAAATACGATTCTACGAAAAAAGTTCCTATAATTAAACACAGTTTTGATAACGATTCCTTTCATCACTTATTGAAGAAGGGCTTGAACGAACACGCATTTAGGGTTCTGGGGACGATCTAAACCCCAGAAAAATTTTATCAGGAAGTGAAGAAAAATAAAGGTCAGAAGTAGACCAGATTGAATGAAACCTTTGGCAGAAGTGCTCAAAATTAATTAGAAACTGTCAATTGTTGTAATTTTACACTACTTTAGGGCTTGAACCAATTTCCAATATTTTCGCTCAAAAACTGTCTGGCTAATGCGAATACCGAACAGAATTTGATCTTGAAAGCAAGCCAAAAAGTTCCTCTGAGTATAGTATAGTGTTCTAAACTAATTTTGCGGCTTATTACGCATAAAAAGCATTGATTTTCTAAATTTTAAAACATCGTAGTAAATTTATAACTTAATATAAATATAACGCTTTGACATAGTTAAAGACTTAAATCTAGCAAGCAGGCTTCCAAACAATAAGCCCCGAAAGTGTAAAGTACTCTACAGATTGATCACAGCCTGGACTCGGCTACGAGATTCATCCGCAAAAACACAACAATAGAGTAACATACAGTTATGGTCCCTTCACCTCAAATGGCATGCTAAACAGATGTCAGCGTAAACTGGATTAAAACTACAAATTTAAACTGAAGATTGAGGAAGCACCGCGAAAATTCTTCACTCTCATTAAAAACCAAAGGCTGCCAAGTATAAATTCAACAAAAGTCAATTATTCCGATTAAACCTAGATTTTTATGGCACAAATGCCAGAAAAATTGCATTAGGTGGCAAAAGCATATTTTTGTAGGCAGCCGGCAGTCGATTCCGAAAATTGCGATACCGTTTAGGAAAAAAGCTACGAAAAATGAGGAATTTGATAAATTATGTTTTTACTGTTTACTGTCTTACAGCAGGCTTCAAGATTTGTATATTATTCCATGAACTTTAAAATCTTATTCAAAGCTCACAATTGGACAATATACTTAAATTACTTGGCATGGAAAAGGTGTCAGCTATATGTCTTCCTGTTAAATGACTCGATTAGCCTACGTTCTACAAACATATATGAGCAGGGCCGAAATTTGGGGTGCAAAAAATTCCTAAGGGTCCACACCATAGGTGGGCATCACCAAAATTGTGGGAAGGGTGTGTGCAAGATTTTTCAAAGGTCAAAAGATGGTCTTAAAATAGTGGTATTGCAAAAAACGCCATTTTTCAACGTTTCTCATCGAGAAAAAAACAATTTCCAAAAATTGAATTCTGGGGAGTATTTAGGTTTCTAAGGAAATGGGGTTTTCGGCCTTCTGGGGGTGTATATCCACAGCTAGGCGTGGGGGGGTTTGGGGGTATGCAGCCCCAGAATTCAATTTTTGAAATTTTTTCGTTCGCAATGTTTTGATGCCAATGGATAGTGCTCGATGAGAAACGTTGAAAAATGGGTGTTTTTGTCGCCATACGACTATTTTTAAGGCCATTTTTCGACCTTTGAAAAATCATGCACCCCTCCCCAGAATTTTGGGGTGCATACTCCCCACGCACACGTGTGGTCCACACTTATGGCAGGGACAAAAACGTTTTCGACATTTATCAACGGATGAAAAACAAAAACCAAAGCGAAGCATTGTATTTAAATTGAGATATCAAACCGAATTTTAACTTTAATTCTTAAATTTCAAATTAAACCAAATCGTCAAAATTGGGAGCCATAAATTGTCGAAAAACTATTATATTGAAATAGCGGAAAAATTATGCAAATTTGCATTTACTGGTCAAAAGCTCCAATTTTGCAGATAAAAATACGCGATTTTCATCGATTTTCAACAATAATCTTGCCTAATTTCCCCCCCCCCGAAAAATTGGCATTTTTATTATGGATTCCGGTCCATACATTGTTAGCAACAAAATTCTGGGGGTCATATGTGGCCAAATTGCCAAAAGTAGCGCTGGAAATTCAATTCTGGGGTCTATCGATTTTGGGAGTGGTCTTTCAGATTCGGGGATACAAAGACCTCCCAAACCCTCCCGTGCCCATGTCTGATCTAGTCTTCCAACATCCCCTCATGCGTGTTGTCTAAGATTTAGCAAAAACTGGCCATTTGAGATGAAGCCGACTACAGTACGAAAACCCGTACGTTATGAAGACGAAAATGCGTTAAACGACACCACTTTTCGGTACGCACGAACATTCTTTAGGAAACGCAAATACATGTCGCCTCTCTTACTAATAATAAAGAGAAAATAAGAAAAAAACAAGAGAAAATCGAGACTTTACGATCAAATATAATCTTCCATAAAGAATGGCTGCTTATTCCTCGATCTATAAAATTGTCTCCTATCGCCCATTTCCGGATTTTCCTTCAGTTTTTGCTCGTACCGCTCGGCCATTCGTCTCAGTTCATCGGGAACTTCCTAAATGTTGATTCGATTGATCAGGAATTCAAGCACACATAAGAAAGACTTTGCAATTTTTCAAAAACCCTAAAACATGCCATATTTTAAGCATTTTTAGTAACTTTTAGGCTCAAAAGCATATATGATCTTAGGGATGGGTTAGGTTTTCATCAAACCTGGACGTGAGTGGGGGGTTGGGGGTATGCAGCCCCTGAAACCAAAAAACCCCCCACAGAATACAGTTTTTGGAAGTTTTTCGTTTTTTCCGCAATTTTTTGGTGCCAATGGATCCCCCAGAGCTTTGGTGCCGCCCACCTATGCTTTTCACCGTCATCCCCCCGCCAGAAACGTTTTCACCCTGACCTCGAAAGTTCGATATTTTTCAAAAATATTCAAGAAAATTTCAAGAAAAGGTGCTGTTTTGAGCCTTTTAGCTGTCTGTTTGCTCAAGAGTGACCAAATTTTCGGCGCATTGCGCCATAGACTCATTCTAAACAATATTTCGTTGACTTTCATCGAATTTTTCTGACATTATTCCGGAATTGTTTTACAGATGTTTTTACGCTGTGAAATGATAGAGCGTCGTCTGAAACACCGAAAAAATGATGCTATTGACGCGTATGCATCTGTTTAGCCCAAAAATGCGCTTCCAATTCACTCCCTCAGTCATCTTATTCATATTTTTTCTATTTTTTACTGTCTAGAAAGAAAAAAGAGTAAGTACTGTCAGAAACGTTGAAAAATTATGTTTTTGACGCGTATCCACCTGTAAGTGGGCAAAATTCTGGGGGGTGCAAAGATTTCTTGAAGGTCAAAAAATGGCCTTAAAAATGGTGATATGGCGATAAAAACACCATTTTTCGACAATTCTCATCAAGCACTATCCATTGGCATCAAAAAAAAATGCGAAAAAAACGAAAAAATTTCAAAAATTGAATTCTGGGGGGTATTTTGGTTTCTGGGGAGTGTATACACCCCAAACCCCCCACGCCCAGGTGTGGTATCCAACCATTCTTGAGTCTAAAAACACTATATAAAAATTTTTGTATCGCCTCCTGCAATTTCCATGCTGTGCACGCATGGTCTGGCTCATAGAAGGGCAGCATCGAAATTCTGGGGGTGAAAAAAATTTCTGGGGGGACGTTTCTCATCGAGCACTATCCAATGGCATTGAAAAATCGCTAAGAAAAGCAAAAAGAAATTTTAAAAATTGAATTCTGGGGGGAGTATTTTGATTTCTGGGGGGATATTCCAACTTCTAAGGGGGTGCATACCCCGCAAACTCCCACGCCCACGTGTGGTCTGACTGCTGGACCAGGCATGTATATACGTGAGAGGAGGGGTCGGTTGGGAGTTTAGACCGAATGTAAAATTTTCTAGGGAAAATTTTACCAAAATGAAGGCGAAAATGAATGAAAATCAAACATTTTCTACGAAAGTGCTTAAATTCAACATACACGATAGATTAACATAGCTTAATCCTATTCTAGCATCTACGAGGGCTGATCAATAAAGGTAAGGTACAGCTTTTTGTGAAAAACAACAGAATGGCAATAGCAATACTCTATTATCCAACAAAGTCATCAGACAGGCTCAAACACTTAAGCCAACATTCGTGGCACTTCTCTATGCTATCTTGCATATAGACTGAACTTAACTTAGACCCCCGAAACCAGTAAAAAGCGACGCTGTACAAAATCAGATTAGGGCGAATATTGCAACTGGTGGAACCAGAAATCAACCAAAGTTTCTTGTGAAAACCGTGCTTTGCCAAGTGGTGCATTTTCGTGCAAAATCAGTACTCCCTGGACATCATCCCGCTTACACTTTCCTTGATTAATTTTTGCAACTGGTTCAAGAGTTAGCAGTAATAATTGGCATTTACATTTATTATTATATTGTTTGGTGTGAAGTCAATCAACAGAGGACAGAGAATCCCAAAGAAAAGTTACAAAATGATGTTTCTGGCTGATTTGGAGGCCTTGGCCTTCGATTATGGTCTTGAAGCCTCCCCAACTCGCTGGATTGACCGATGTTTGGTTTTTGGGTCATAACAGTGAACCCCTCTCTCATCGCAAGATACTATTTACTTAGTAAAGTTTTCTGTATCTTGTCGAAATTGATGAAAAACGTGCTTAATGTTCTCAGCTCAATCATGCTTTTGCTCAGCTGTCATAAGATGGGCTCCCATTGAGCGCAGACCTTTGGCAATTCCAAATCTTCTGTTAAACTGAATTATGACGTGCTATAATTTAACCTTAATACCAAGGCTAACAGATGCACCTTAATTCCCCTATCTACCCCATTAGATTATGAACAGATTAAATTTCTTCTTGAGTGATCACAAGTTTGGATGTCCAGTGAACCTCCCACCTTAAAAGGACGTCACGCTAATACTGCCAAAAAAGCTATGCCTTTGTTGACCATCCCTAGTATGTTTACATATTTTTTGAGATAATTTTGGTCCAACG
Organism: Mermis nigrescens; assembly: GCA_036768485.1. Taxonomy (NCBI): domain Eukaryota; kingdom Metazoa; phylum Nematoda; class Enoplea; order Mermithida; family Mermithidae; genus Mermis; species Mermis nigrescens. The sequence goes on from JAVLUZ010000144.1 coordinate 1,519,234, forward strand.
AAGATCACTGACTGATCTTCCCTTCAAAATTATGACCGACCATGCTCCGAATCTATAATCCGAAAGGCCTTTAATTAAAATTAAAAATTTGAAGACACATTTTCGGGTTTTTGTCGGAGCTTGATAAGAAACGTTGGAAGAGATGTTTTTCGCGCTACCATCGATTTCGCGACATTTTTTAACATTCAAAAATTTTCAAAATCCAACCCAGACGTCCCAGAATTCGATCCAGTCAGCCCATTAATTAATATGGCGCACACATACATAATGTACGTATGCGCATCGGGTTAAAATTTAAGGTCTCTATCCGGTTTCAAATATTAATAACTTGATTCGCTTGAGGTTCAAAATCTAAATAAGTTTTTAGACGACTGCAAAATGCTTCATCTTCAATTAGAATACGGCAAAAACAATTTTTGCACTTGCAGACCAACGAAAAATATAAAACCAATAGAAAAATGCACTCCGTTACAATGCTGCAAATTATTCTAACCGATAGAATAAAAAGAATATATATAAGGGGGTCCAAAATTGGTGACTATATATTTCGAGATACGTTCGCCGGGGCACCAAATAAAGTGCATTTTCTGACGAACAAGTTGTATTTTCGCTCAATAAGCTATGGAAAATGACGTTTTTTTGGCCGCGCATGGACCTACATTAATGAAAATAATGATTCTACGGCGCGAAGCGCCGAAAATTGCGAGATTTTTCGAAAAAATATGTCAATTTTCTTACCTCACCAAAATTGTTTTTGGGCTGAGGGGGGGGGCGGCGCCCCCGCTCCCTCTGCGTGCGCACATGTACATATATATACATATCTTGTTATTTTGTTACTTATTCATGTTTTGTACTTTGTTCAATTCGCGCGAATTCTCTAGTAGTTTTACTAAATTTTTTATATTTTTGTCTTCTAGAAAGGAACAGCGTCGCCAGAACCGTCTAAAAATGGTTTTTTGACGTTTCTTAGTCCAAAATTCCATTTCAGAAAAATTTTGAATCACACCTTCAAACCCATGCCATGCATGTATGATTATAATCATACGCTGAATAATCTAGCACAAAGCGATCTAATTAAACTAAGGAGGAAAAACGTGAAATTAATACACATGATTGGCAAACCCTAAATACATACATGCACATTTCACAGGATCACCAAAATATACTAATTTCCTGACCATGTCATATCCACACATGGGCGCGGGGGGGGTTCGGGGTTCCTCCGAGAATCCAGAAGGCCCCTTCAAAATCGATAGGCCCCAGAATTTAATTTTAGGCATGTTTTTAGAATTTTTTCTGTTTTACACCACCTAAACCCTCAGCTTTTGGTCGTTGCCCACGTAAGGTAGTATCGTTATTTTTAATAATTAAGATTTATACTAATATTAAAACAGTTAAATATAAGTTATCATAGAAGTAACAAGGTGCTAAGTAAAAAACAGTACTTCTACGTATATTAGTTGAATTAAAATTCAGCACAAGGCTCGCGATGATTATAAATGAGAAAACGATAAAAAATTACTTAAAATGGGTAAAAAAAATTTTTATTAATAAAACTCTACTATTGGGAACTCTACTATTGCTCGCCGTAAACCGACATGGCTTTATTTAGTTATTTTACGTTGTCTAAACTAGGTCGAACTAGGTCCTACGAAAGCAATTTAACATTACATACAGACAATTAATCAGTATTTTCATTTTGCACAAGGTACGTTTGTACATGTACAAAGATGGTCTCCAAAAAGTCTTTGTACATTCAGCCATGCAAATTTTTGTGTACTATAAAATGGTACAGTAGCGATTTAAGTGTGGTAAAACAGGGTTTTTCGACCTTTGGTAGTGTATTTTAGCTAACTTCTGGGTTTCTGACGCCAAAATACTAGAAATTGTCTCAAAACGGCGCGAAGCGCCGAAAATATGACATTTTTCCATTCTAAATGCAAATTCTGCCATTTTAAAGATGCAATTACTCATTTCGGCGCGAAGCGCCGATAAATTCTGGAAATAATTCCTTAAATTTTTGTCTTCCGAAAATTTTCTACAAAGACGTTCTGAAAAGTCTTTGCAGTGCAATACAAAAAACCGCGTAATTAATAGCTCAAAATTTTGGAAGGGGACGGCCAGGCCATTTCTAGGTGGAATGACCTCAAATTTTTGGCCAAATACGGCAAGAATATTATCTTAAAATGGCCAACAAACGCAAGTTATTGCCAAAAATAGAGGGGGACGAAATTTCTGACTATGAGGTTGGAACGATCGACCGACTTTGGATGGGGATCCCACATTCCCCTGTTATACCTGTACGCATGATCACAAACCTGCTTAGCTTCCTCTAAAATCTTAATCAACTCTCCCGCGCTCCGCCAATCATAGCGTGTGACGAACGTAACAGAAACCCCAGATCGGCTAAAATGAAATCTGTTTAGTTGACTTGCCTTGATGACAAAGATACATATTTATCTCAATATTATAATAAAAAATTATAAAAAAACAAAAAATTATTAAAAACTTAGCAATAAAAAATTATCACAAAGGTATTATACACATATATGAGCATATAAATCGTATCAAAATTAACGCATTACTTTCTAAGCGCACACTTAGAAATTTATATCAAATCTTATCAAGGGTTAAATACCCTAATTACATGATAAAGAAAAGATAGCCTACCCGGCTCGACCAGTTCGCCCAACTCTATGGACATACTCTTCCATGTGTCTCGGGAAATCGTAGTTAAAGACGTGCCTAAAAGCGAAAAAAGAACAAGTTATTTTCATACAATTTTGTCAAAATAAAAAATGTGAAAACAAACGTTATATCAATGATGTCCAGACCCCTCGAGGCAACGTCCGTAGCAATCAGTATTTTTACATCACCGTTACGTAAAGCATTCAAAGCACGTTCTCGGTCCGATTGGTCCCTGTGAACCAAAAACGATTGAAAAACGTAATAAAATGAAAGATCTAAATGTTATTCCAAAACCGTATGTTAGAATGGGTACGCGTCTGCTGTTGCAAGCTTTTTTGGGACCTTCTTTGTAAATCTACACAGATTTTTGAGAAAACAAAAATTACAAAAAAGGTCTAAAATTCGCAGAAATTTTCGGCACTTCGCGCCGAATTGAGTAATTGTGTGTTCCCATACATCTTTATAATGGAAGAAATTGCATTTCAAAAGAAAAAATGTCAAATTTTTCGGCGTTTCGCGCCGTTTCAAGACCATTCTTAGTGATTTTTGCCCTTAGAGACCTAGAAATTAGCTAAAATACACTACCAAAAGTCGAACAACTCTGTTTTACCACACTGAAATCGCTACTGTACCATATTATAGTATCCAAAAATTCGTGTGTACAAAATGTACTAAGACTTTTGGGGACCATCTTTGTACATGTACAAACGGACCTTGTACAAAAAAACACTGTTTTGCGCCATGTCTTCATGTTTTGACTGTACATATTTTGGTAAATTTGTTCAAGTTTTTTTTGCTTTTTTTAGATTTATATTTTTATGCATTAGAAAGATTCAGAGTGCATCGCCTAGAAACAGCATAAAAAATCATGAATTTTTAAACGTCGTAATGAAGCGACCATTTTCAGGTCAATTGTGAAGGACGCAGACGTAAGAGAAGGGATGAGGAAATCCCCTACCCAATGTCTGTCGTCCCCCGATCCACTGAAGCCTCCCCCTGATTTTTGAAAAAATCAAATTTTTTGGCAGTTTTTAGGTGTTTTTTTGGCCGTATTTGGCCAAAAATTGGAGGTCATTTACTCCCCCTATAAATAACCGGGGACCCTACCGAAATTCGAGCCGTTTTGTATGGTAATAGGCAGACATGCCTAGCATGGGAATTCTAGGGGGTGTAATTTTAAAGTGCCCTTTTTGGACCCAAAACGGAGGGTACGCGTCAAAAACATCGTTTTCCGGCGTTTCTGACGATGAAACAAAAGGAAAAATTTCAAAAAAAATCAAAAAAAGTCGAACAAATTGAACAAAACATAGTCAAAAAATGAGTAAATTGAGCGAAGCGCCGAAAATTTGACACTTTAGAGCAAATAGATACAGCCACGTGCAAAAGTTTAGCACCCCCCTCGTTTTTCGCAAAAACGCATTTTATTCACAAACATGAGCAACATAAATATTTTTAATACTTAATAGGCCCTCCTTTAGCCTTTAAACATCAGCCATACGTTTTGGCATCGGAAAAATTTATTTCTTACAGTAATCAACGCTAACATTCTTCCATACATTTAACAATTTTTCACGCAATTCTTCATCATTTTTCGCACGAAAACTGCTTTTAAGCAACTCAGTTTTCATCAAATACCACAAATTTTCAATTGGGTTAAGGTCAGGTGACTGTGGTGGCCATATCTAGAACTGTAATGTTGCTTTCTTCAAAAAATTTCATGGTAGAATGGGCCTTATGCTTAGGATCGTTATCTTGTTTAAAAATCCAATTGTTAGCCGACGACACCGACTTTATCCCTGGTTACAATTATCATTTCTTTGATTTTATGAAAAAATACATCTAACAGATACAAAAAATACAATAAAAAATAGCACCCCCTGTATTTTTTGATAAAATCAAAGAAATGATAACTGTAACCAGGGATAAAGATCGATGTCGTCGGCTAACAATTGATTTTTCAACAAGATAACGATCCTAAGCATAAGGCCCATTCTACTATGAAATTTTTTGAAGAAAGCGACATTACAGTTCTAGAATGGCCACCACAGTCACCTGACCTTAACCCAATTGAAAATTTGTGGTATTTGATGAAAACTGAGTTGCGTAAAAGCAGTTTTCGTGCGAAAAATGATGAAGAATTGCGAGAAAAATTGTTAAATGTATGGAAGAATGTTAGCGTTGATTACTGTAAGAAATTAATTTTTTCGATGCCGAAACGTATGGCTGATGTTGTAAAGGCTAAAGGAGGGCCTATTAAGTATTAAAAATATTTATGTCGCTCGTGTTTGTGAATAAAATGTGTTTTTGCGAAAAAACGACGGGGTGCTTAACTTTTGCACGTGGCTGTATGTAGCTAAAACGCTTAAAAGAAGCACCTTTTTCTACGAATTTTTGGAAATTTCGAAAACTCTCGAAAACTTGCTGATTCTGAGGGGAGATGGAGAAAATTTCTGGGGAAACCCCACAAGATCATATATGGTAATAGGTATCAAAAGGTTGAAATAATCCAGAATACCTAGTTGAGCTGGACGACAAACGGATCAAAATATTCGCCCTGATTATTTTATCCTGATCATCACTATGCACGCAACCTATGAATTCTGGAGTGTGAGCCAGAGGAAAGTTATATAAGGAATTTTTGGGCATAAAAGCGATGGGTAAGCGTAAAAACAATATTTTTTGATTTTTCTGACGAAGCTCGCTCTTTCTATAACATAAAAACAATGTCGAAAGATTTGAGCGAATTGAACAACAAATAGTCAAAAAAATGAAGAGGTAGAAGACGCGCAGCGCCAAAAGATTGGCACTTTTGAACCAAAAGATTGCTAAAATGATTAAAACAGTATGTTTTCTAAGATTTTTTTAAAAAATCGGAAATTTTGGGGAAAAGGGTCCAGCACACTTCTGGGCATGGGGGATTGGGGGTATGCATCCTCCCTCCCCGAGAAACCAAAATACCCCCAGAATTAATTTTTTGTTTTTTTTGCAATTTTTTGATGCCAATGGATAGTGCTCAATGAGAAACAATAAAAAATGGTATATTTATCGACATACCACCATTTTAAGGCCATTTTTTTACCTTTGAAAAAATCTTGCACCCCCAGAATTTAGGTACCGCCCACCTATGGTCCAGCAGCATTTCGCTGGGGGTCCGATGTGTAAGCAAGGAAGTTTGGGTCCAGAAATGTTTTGATTTCCGCCAGTATCGCCTGTTTTGCAAATCATCAATTACCCAACTAAAAGGTTATCTATGCAGGTGCTTTTATTCATTATTAGCGATCTTCTCCATTTTTTTAAATAAAATAGTTAAGCTTACGGCTAACAATGCTTATAAAATATATTCGAGAGCTTTTCTGGCCACTAAACCAATTATATACATAGGGTTAATTTAATATTGGACAACAAAACATTAAGAAATGATCAAAAACTCCTCAGACAGAAGACAACGGAAGTTTTCCTACCATTTTAACCTTTTGGTATTCATCAGAAGCGCGTAAAATTCTTATTATCATACCTGGGCAATGGATTTTGGTTCTGAAGGTACCGGGGTCCCTTTTGTTGAGGTTGGTTGGTTGGTTTTTGGCCGGTTGGTTGATTGTTTGGTTCATTAGTTGGTTGGTTGGTTGGCCGGTTACTTGGTTGGTTGGTTGGCCGGTTGGTTGGTTGTTTGTTTGGTTGGTTGGTTGTTTGTTTGGTTGGCTAGTTGGTTGGTTGGTTGGCTAGTTTGCTCATTGTTTAGCTGGTTGGTTGGTTGTTTAATTGGCTAGTTGGTTGGTTGGCTACTTTTTTGGTTGGTTGGCTAGTTGGTTGGTTGGTTGGCTAGTTGGTTGGTTGAGCGGTTGGCTAGTTGGTTGGTTGGTTGGCCGGTTAGTTGGTTGATTGGTTGGTCAATTGGTTGGTTGAGCGATTGGCTAGTTGGTTGGTTGGTTGTTTGTTTGGCCAGTTGGTTAGTTGTTTGGTTGAGTAGGTGGTTGGTTGGTTGTTTGGTAGGTTAGTTGGCCGATTAGTTAGTTGGTTGGTTGGTTGTTTGGCCAGTTGGTTGGTTGGCTAGTTGGCTGGTTGATTGGCCGGTTAGTTGATTGGTTGGCTGGCTAGTTGGTTGGTTGTATCATTTTCTCACTTTTTTATTTCGGATCAAAAAATTCACCCCAATCAAAAGCTCTTTTTTCTGGCGCCACCCAGCTAGGGTTCTGAAGAAACCGAAGTGCCTTCTGGCGCCACCCGGTGGCGCGGGTGGCGCGGCATTGCCCACCTATGCTTATAATTACAGTTAACAAAGGTTTCACAGAAAACACATACATAGTTTTGATCAATTTCCCGATTTCGACCAATTAATGTAAGTTTTTCGTTAATGATTTTTCGAAACTTGAGCGAGAAAACCGATTTGTTTTTATCTCATCTAGCTAGACTCATTTAACCCCTTCCAAAGTAAACTCGGTTTACCACCCTACTGGAAATTTTGACCTTGTGCATGTGTGGAGCAGATGCATAGGCGCCCAAGATCAGGGTAGGCGAGGGGGGGGTAAAATCACAGAAATGCAAAACAGTAATTTTTAACGTTCACTAATTTTTTTAAATGACCAAAATGGTCAAAATAGCTTACAAAACGTCTTTTTCGTGGCTATTTCGCTTTTCTGAAGCATTTTTAGTTCGTTTTGACTGCATTTTATCACTTTTAACACTAAAAATACACAAATTGATTAATTTTTGGGTGTTTAGGGGGAAAAGTACATAGAAGTACTAATCCAGCGCGAAGCGCCTGAAAAATTTTTTTGACATTTTTACTGCTTTTCTTTGACCTCAAAAATGAAGCAAATAAACGTTCGTCAGCTCAAAATCGCAGGACAGTACATATCTGGCTGACCCTTCAGCGGAAGGCAATACCCCTTCACCATCCCCCCTATGTGCATGTATGAACAGATGTAGTCTTCCATATATATATGCTACTACAGCTAAAAATTTTGGGTAAGCTTTGAGTGAACGGCCTCAAATTGTTGGTAAGAAAGCAAATATATTTATGTACATAGGTCCATACATGTAACGGCTCGGAACTTCGGGTTGGGGTCCCCGGCTATTTGTAGACGGGGAGGGGGCTTAAATGACCTTCATTTTAAAGCGGAAAAATAGCAAAAAACACCTAAAATGGTCATCAAAGGATGCATCGCAAGTGTTCGCCAAAAAATTTGAAGGATCAAACGTTTTCGAATTTTGGGAGGATAGGGGACAACCGAATCTGGGAAAAGGATCCCACATCCACTCCTTTGACACCTATGGTATGCAGTGTATTTTTGGACGAGGTCTCTTTGTACATGTGTGCACAAAATGGTCCCCAAAAGTCTCTGTACATTTTGTTCATGCAAAATTTTGGGTACTATATCATACACGCACACAGGGGGTGAGGGGAGGTACCCCCTTGAAGGATCAGCCAGACAGGTACTGTCCGGCGATTTTAGGCTGGAGGAACGTTTTTTTGCATCATTTTTGAGGTCAAAAGCGGTGGAAATGTCAAGAGTTTCCAGCGCTCCTACGGCTTTTTACTCAAAAAAGCGCCCAAAATTGATCAATTTCTGTATTCTTTAGTGTTAGAAGTGATACAATGCAGTCAAAATGGACTAAAACTGCGCTAAAAAGGCGATATTACTTCGAAAAAACGTTTTATATGCTATTTTGACCATTTTGGTCGTTTAAATAGCAAAAAAATCGTGAACGTCAAATTTACTATTTGGATTTCTGGGATTTTGTTCCCCTGCAGACCCTGGGCATGTATTATCGCAGCATGTTTCCACCATCGGAAAAACGATCCTCGAACAATGTTTTCTAGCAAAAGTCATCGATTATGTTCATATTTGATACGCTTATGACCATATGTACATGCACAGCATGGGAATTCTGAGGGAGGGGTGAAATTATAAAGTGCCTTCTTTGAGTCCAAAAGTGTTAGGTATGCGTCAAAAACATCCTTTTTAAATGTTTCAAATTCGAAAAAAATCAAAAAAGTCGGAACAAATGGAAGAAAATATAGTCAAAACATGAGTATAATGGTGCGAAGCGCCAAAAATGTGGCACTTTTGAGCATATAGATAGCTTAAAACGCTTAAAAAAGCATCTTTTCATACAAAGTTTTCATGAAAATTTTTGGGAACTTTCAAAAAATCGCCAATTCTGGGAGGGTGGCGAAAAAATTATTGCGGGGAGGAAGTGAAAATTTTTCTGGGAATCACCCCAAGATCATGTATGCTTATGACGAATATGATAGTCATTTAAAAAACACGAGTATCTAATTATATATGCAAATTTAATTATAGTTTGAAATTGTGCATGACCGGTTGTGGCCTGATTTGATTAGCTGACCACAGATATAATAAATACTTTTATTAGAAAGGCTGGTATTATTAAAAATTTTTTGTTTTCAGGTTTTTAATTTATTTCTCATTTTTTATTTTTGTGCATGTCCTTCATATTAAAAACTACAAAAAATTAGAACAGTTCAAAAAATTAAAAAAATAGATATGAAAAATTGAAAAAAAACGAAAGAAACTAAAAAATTATGAAATATGAAGAAGACTTTGATAAACGAATGAAAACAATTCAAAAAATTTAATAAAATAAAAAAGTAAAACATCAAAAAATCTAAAAGAAAAGAAAAAATAATAAAAATTTAGGAAAAGAAAAAAACTTGAAAAGGAAAAGATAAGAAAAATTAAAACAAAAAATTAAAAATAATATTCGCTTTTTTTATTAAAAATGTTTATTATATTCGTAATCAGCTAATCAAATCAGGCCAAAAAAGACATGCATAAATTCAAATTTAAATAAATTTGCATATACAATCAAATATACACGTTTGTTAAAACTGACTATAATATTCATCATCAGCATATGTATCAAATATGACTATAATCGATGATTTTTACAAAAAAACATTGTTCGAGGATACGTTTTTACGAAGGCGGAGACGTGCTGCGATAATAATCCGACCCTGGCCTTGTGCACTTAAGTATAATATCTTGAGTGAACGCAGGGGGCGGCCGCCTTCCTTAGCCCAAAAATAATTTTGAAAAAGGTAAGATAATGCATGAAAAATGATGAAAAGTGGCATCTTTTCATGAGAAAAATCTCAAAATTTTGGCGCTTTGCGCCGTAGAATCAAAATTTTCGTTAATTTAGGACAAAGCGTGGCCAAAAAACATCATTTCTCACAACTAATTGAGGGAAAATAAAATTTTTTCTGTAAAGTTCAAATTTTATGAGCTGAATGGATAGATAATATTCGGAAACGTCAGAAAATGCATTTTATTTGGTGCCCTGGCGAACGTATCCCGAAATATAGGGTCACCTATATTGGACTGCCCCCCTAAAAAATCATTCGTACGCTCCTGTATACATAATATAGTAACAGTAGCGATTCTAGTGTGGTGAGACAGGGTTTTTCGACGTTTGGTAGTGGATTTCAGCTAATTTCTAGGTTTCTGACGATATAAATTACTAAAAATCGTCGCAAAACGGCGCGAAGCGCCAAAATTTTGACATTCTTTCATTCCAGATGGAAATTCTGCCATTATAAAGATATACATAAAAGACAGACAATTACTCATTTTCGCCCAAAATTTTTGGAAATTTTACATTTGTTACAGTTTTCGTATTCCCAAAAATCTTTGCACACGTACAAAGGTGGACCCCGAAAAGCCTTAGCACATCGAAGAAAACCTTTGCCGAATATTAAAAAAACTGTGGTGGTAGGTACCTAGAAAAGACCTAAACAGAACAAACAAACAAGTAAACAAAACCGAAATTCGAGAGGGAAATCTGAGCTTTCTGACGGATGGAGAACCCGCCACTTACCCTTGCACGTTAACATCTTTATATCCCACCCTAAAGGGTTGAACGCACATATGGACAAAGGCCGGTCTTCCCATTGATACCGGCTGCCTAACTATTTGGTTGGTTGTCCTTTTACAAAATGGTTGTTTGGTAGGTTGATTAATCGCTCAATGGTTGACTGGCCAGCACACGTGGGCGTGGGGGTTAGGGGTTTGCCCTCAGGAGTAAGCATACTCCAGGAGACCAAAATATGCCCCCCAGAATTCAATTTTTGAAAATTATCGTTGTTTTTGTTTCGCAATTTTCTAACGCCAATGGATAGTGCTCGATGAGAAACGTTGAAAAATGGTGTTTTTTCGCCATACCACCATTTTTAACGACCATTTTTTTACCTTTGAAAAATCTTGCACCTCCCCCAGAATTTTGGTGTTGCCCACCTAGGCTGGCCAGTTATTAATTCTTTGATTGATTATTGGTTGGTTACTTAATGATTGATTGGTTGATTAGTGGATTTTCACACGGTTTTCATTTATTTTCCTGGATTCATATTCCATCTTCTAATTGATTGACTAATTTTAGAGTTATCTTTGTGTTTTTGTATCATTTTTTCTATTTGTACAGAATTTCTGCATTTTCCATTGATACCGGCAGGTTTTCCTAGTCGATAAAGACCCGGCTCCCATTGACACCGGGTTGAATTGAGTTGTGCGATTTGCCCATGTATAGTTGAACCCCAAAATCCAAAAGGGCCCCAGAATCCAGTAGACCCTTCAGAATTTATTTTTAACCATTTTTTCACAATTTCGCCCAACTAGACCCGATGATTTGATTGCTGCTCAAGTATGCTCCCATCAACATAAATTGAGATTCTCCACATCCCCACATCCCGAGCTTAGGGTAAGATTAGCACTTTTAGGTCATTTTATGTATGTGCCCATTTTGTCGTTTTTGGCCAAAGATAGAAGACTATTTACGGCATACATAGGTGCGCAAGGTCAAACCTTCAGAGGGAGCAGGTAGGAGGGGGTTGAAAACCGAAAAATTGGTAGATGGCTAAGTGCTTCGTTAAAACGGTTCTATAGCCTTTTTGGGCTCAGAAAACATCAGCAATATAGCCTTTTTGGGCTCAGAAAACTAGCTATATGGCCTTTTTTTGACTTCAAAACATGGCCATATAGCCTTGTCTGGACTTAAAATAGTTATTTAACTGTTTATTGAGTCGAGAAAATGAGCTAAATAACCTCTTAAAAACTCAGAAAAGACAACTACATATGTAGCATCTCTGAGCTCAAAAAAGACTATATACCTAGTTCTCTGAGCCCAAAAAAGTTATAGCTTTTTTTCTAAGCCCAGAAAAGAATATATAGCAATGCTTTTTCGGCCAAAATGGCTGTATAGCTATCAGTTTTTCAAAGCTCAGGGGGAGTAGTACACCCCTCACCCCATGCTTTTGCGTGATTTACGCCACTCCCAATGGCCGATCACCTAGACCCTAAATTTTGAGCCATTACATTCACTCATCTCTCACCTCCCACCATGATAACTTTGGCAACGTACGCCCATGCGAGCCAAATCACTGGCTAAGTCATCGACTCTAAAATTACAAAAGCAAATATAAAACGTGCATGATGATTATGCACAGTGACAACTTACTGACTCTTTTTACCAACAAAGACGAGTATTTTTTCTTGCGGTTTCAGCGACTTGAGGAAATTGAACAGCTGAACGGAAACGAAAAGCAAATATTTTGTATACCGCGTAAACTTTTTTTGTCGCGTAATTAGGTGTAAAGTATGAAGTGCAAATTTGAGTGATAATGAGTGTAATAAGTGTTAATGAGTAGAAAGTTCAAAAATCGGAATAAAAAAGGTCGATGTAACCTTTTAAAGATTTTTCCCGATGTACAAAGACTTTTTGGGACCGTCTTTGTACATGTACAAAGATTTTCGGGAAGACAAAAGCTGCAAAAAAGATTTAAAATTCGCAAAATTTAGGCGCTTCGCGCCGAAATGAGTAATTGTGTGTTCTATATATCTTTATGATGTCGGAAATTGCATTTTAAAAGGAAAAATGTCAAATTTTTGCGGCGCTTCGCTTCGCGCCGTTTAGAGACGATTATTATTGATTTTTACCCTCAGAAACCCAGAAATTAGCTAAAATACACTACCAAAGGTCGAACAACTCTGTTTTCGTCACACTAAAATCGCTACTGTACCATGCTATAGTATCCAAGAATTTGTGTACAAAATGTACAAAGACTTTTAGGGACCATCTTTGTACATGTACAAGCGGACCTTGTACAAAAAAAACAAAGGGTCGAAGTAGGCTCAAGCAGCCGAAATCAGGTATCGCCTGCACACCGGAACCGTAACGAAGCAATATTGATGATGACGTATTATTATTTTACAGCCTATTTCATTGTTCTTTAAATTTTTGAGCATTCGTATCGCGTACATAACTAATAAAACACTTTAAAACTGGAGTTTAGATGTCGTTCGTATAATAAATATAAAAAAATATTCATACTAATAAGATTAACTCAATTACAACCATACAATGGATTATAAGCAACAAGGGGTTCCCAATCTATCTTGATCTTTCTCCAAACCTCCCAAACTCTGAAATTATGACCCCTTTCGATTTTTGGCAAAAGCATGCATTTTCCTGGTCAGTTTTATTTCCTTTTTGCCATTTTGGCCAAAAAAATCAAAGATCATTTAGCCCTCCCACCCAAAATTTTGAGCAGTTACGTGCCTAATAACGTACAATCATTTATGTGTACAGGATCAAGTTGATTTAGGTCATACATACGCACTGGGTATAAGAGATATACCTCCTAAGAGGACTTTTAAAAAGAATATCCCCTCAGGCCAGTTTGGGACAAAACCTATTGCTCGAACCATGAAAAAGTGTCAAACGACGTCTAGGCGTATAATTTCAAGTATGCATACTTATTTTTCGAGCAGTATAGTGTTCAATTCATTAATCCAGATAATTTTCTTTCATTATTTTATATGTATATATATATATATATATATATATATATATATATATATATATATATATATATATATATATATATATTTAATATCTTAAAGGTCATTTTTCGACCTGATCGACATTTGTTTTCAATTCATGCTAATTTAACTACAAATATACATGGAGAATAAAATACAGCGAATTGAGTAGGTATCAAACCTTGACATTAAATATTAAAATTGACCGCTTACTTACCCCTCCAAGGAAACTCGTTTAACCCCCGATGTTTTTTGCACAAGGTCCGTTTGTACATGTACAAAGATGGTCCCTAAAAGTCTTTGTACATTTTGTATACACAAATTTTCGGGTACTATAATATCGTACAGTGGCGATTTTAGTGTGGTAAAAACATAGCTTTTCGACCTTCAGTACTGTATTTTACCTGATTTTTGGGTTTCTGACGGCAAAAATCACTAATAATTGTCTCAAAACGACACGAAGCGCCGAAACACAATTACTTATTTCGGCCCGAAGCGCCGAAAATTTTTGTGAATTCCAGACCTTGTTTGCAATTTTTGCCTTCCCAAAAATCTTTGTACATGTACAAAGACGGTCCCAATTGTACACCTAGAAAAATGTTTGCCGGATACAAAAAAACCGACCGCCAGATTCGTACTTTTAGGTACTTTTTACTCAAAAAGCGCCCAAAATTGACTGATTTTTGCATTTTTTAGAGTTAAAAATGATATAATGCAGTCGGGATGAACTAAAATGCTTTTAAATTACGATATTACCACGAAAAAACGTTTTATAGGCTATTTTGACCATTTTGATCGTTAAAACAGCAAAAAAATCGTGCACGTCAAGTTTATTGTTTTGGACTGCCGCCCCGACCCTGTGCGCCTACGAAGTAGACCAAACAAGTAAAATTTTTGCCAAGGCTGAGAAGGATGAGAAAGTGTGGAAGATGAAGGTGTGGCTGGTCATGAAAGTGAAATCTCTAGCCAAATTTCTCAACTAAGTTTTTGTATCGCTCCAAGTGTATTAAAAGTATATGATAATGATGACCATAAATGCACAGCATGGAAATCCTGGGATGGTGCAATTATAAAGTGCCTTTTTGGACCCAAAAATGGTAGTTACGCGACAAAAATTTTGTTTTTTTTGTCTTTCAGCGTTTCTGACGATGTTCTATTTTTCTAGAGCATACAAACATTAAAAAATTTCAAAGAGTGGAACAAATTGAACAAAATAGAGTCAAAAAATGAGTAAAATGGCGCGAAGCGCCGAAAATTGCCACTTTTGACCAAATAGATAGCTAAAACGTTTCAAAAAGCACCTTTTCTACAAATTTTTAAAATTTTTTGGGAAGTTTCGAAAAATCGCTAAGGGGTGAAAAACTTTTTGCGAGGGGGGGGTGAAAATTTTTCTAGGGGTGGGGGATGAAACCCCCTCCCGAAGATTATGTATTATGACGACTACTTATTGAACGTACTTTAGCAATCCTTCAACCGAAATTTCATAAATTTCGCGCAGAAATCACGAGCAATAAAATATTGTCAGTGTAAGTGAGTACATTTTTCATGTAAAATATCCCAAATTTCGATTTTTCAGACGTTTCGCGCCACATACTTATTTTCTGACAATAATTTAATTTAAGAGAGACGTTAGAAAGGTCAAAACAGTGCTTTTAAGGCAAACCCAGCGTTTTTGATTCCAAAAAGGCACTTGCGAACTAAGTACTTATACGTAAAAGACCAACTATATTTTTAAATTTAGTTAAGCAGTGTTCAGATTTATATCAGCTAAGAATCTGATCCGAAGCATGTTAAAATACACTTCTTTACACTGAGCTTTCATGATGAAAACCATGATGAAAACCATCTTTCTTAAGCTTACATTTACAGGAAACATGCGACATTACCATACGTGGGCAGCAAGGAAATTCAGGGGGTCAGGATGCGGAAAATCGCCAAAAATGTTACTAAAAATAGAATTCTGGAGGTTCTACAGTAATCCGGGGAGTTCAACTTTTAAGGGGGGAGGTACAACCTCCCACGCCCATATGTGGGCATTACCCGTCCACGCTTCTCATCCTCCTGGACAATTTCAATGACTTGAGTGACGTTTTGGCACGCTCTGAGATCCAATGATCCCACGACGACTAGGAAAGGATCTTTTGTATAGCTCGAGCCCATTCGGCGCACTTCGGGTGGCCAAGTAGCGCTAAAACAAACATAAAATATGATATGCTTAATATGCTAAAGAATATGTTCAAATCAAACTTTCCCAAGGTCGAAGCTTCAGAGGGGGTGGGGTGAAATCTCAAAATTTGGGACCACTGAATTTAGAGTTCTAGCCTTTTTTGCAGGTCAAATATGAAAAAATGATTAAAGCAAGCTATATAAAATGCTTTAATACGGAAAACTGCATTTTTTGGTACTTTTCATCCAATTCTGACTTGTTTCGTCACTTTTATAAGTAAACAATATAGGAATATATTTAAAAAATATTGAAAAAAATATATTAGCTGCACCAGGACCGCCTTTTCACCGGGGCCGGGGCCTGGAAACATACCATATAATGTGGCATATGACATGCCCATGTTGGCATTTACTACGTAATCTACGTGCCCAGCTCTTATTCGTCATATATATCATATTGATAAAGATAAAAAATCATAATAAAATAATAATAATGATGATAATATATTTATGAAAAAAATAATTATAATTTCTTTGCGTAGCATCTTTACTAGAATCAAATTCAGTTGAACAATTTTATGTTCTCATGGTGAATGCCTGCTGTAATTTTTTTATGATTGCATAGTAACTTTCTTCACTTATGTAGCTATTTAGCTTTTTAATTAAGCAAATGAATGCCCTTTACCGATGTGAGCAAGAATTTCAAGAGACATTGTATCAAAACGATTTAATTTTCAATGAGGGTTTTATACCGGGAGATATATTACGATTTCCTCCCGTATCTCCTGGAGTTGCCAGCAGACGTAAACGTGTGGAATTGGAGAATAGGCGAATTAAATCTACCGAGGAATTATGGTAAAATTTAGGCCAGAAGCGAACAAAAGTCAGACTTTTTCGTTAAAAAGATTGAAATCGACCAGAACCTGAGAATTACTAGTTTTTACGCGTTTTAAACATTTCTACCCATTTTTTTAAATCATAAAACTCGAAGAGGCACTATGATCCTCAGACCAGGATGACCCTAGATCGTAAATGCTATGCATACACTAGCTTTGAGCGCAATGAAGAATAGATGTGGATTTTTTCGATGATTTTAGACATTTTTATCACGATTTTTCAGATTTATCCGACGCTTTGCGTTGGAATAGTACTAATTAATGACATGCATTGACTCTCTCGACGCTCTAAAAACTTAACGTCAGGAGAGTAGTTGTTGTACAGAAAAAAGATTTGGAGTTCCTACAATGATTTATCGAGTGTTTTTTTCAGCGATTTGTGTCGATTTCTGCATTAATTTTGCAAGTTTTTCATGAAATTTCGAATTTTTTTCCCTTTTTTCCATCAGAATTAATTCTGCCTATCGAAAGACAGAAAAAAACTGGTACATACTTTAAGCATAATATACGAATTTTCGGACAACGTTTGGCACTTTTATGAGAATTCCGGGTTCCGCCCCCTGTTAAGAAATCCTGGATCCGTCCCTGTATGCAAACGTCTTTGTTTGATTGATTGAAATATGTACGAGTATTGAATTCCGTCACTTTTATTGTCTCAAGAGAATTGAATGTGCTTAGTTCGTTGACATCTTTAACAAAATAAAAGTGAGACGGGTATAACTACCTCAGTTTTCCTTCATTTTCAACCAATCTATCAATGCAACATTTTGCATCTAACAACAATATTACAATTATTAGGTCCCGGTGCCGGGGCCAGGCTGCTCCCGGCCCGGAACCTAGGCCCCGGCCCCGGTACAGCTCTAATGTATATAGAGAATTCGTTTACATAATATGCACGTCAAAAAGCTGAAGGAAGTGCGTTAAAAATTGACAATCAGTGACAGTAATTACTTTTCAATCAAATAACTTCTCAAAACTTTAAAATGATAAGCATAGTTAAGCAAATTAAAAAATGCTAACATTCATTCTGTACGTGTAAATGAACTTTAGTAGTCACAACAGGACACTTCTACATACACAAATAATAGCAATTTTTGGCTCACACGCTTAAATTGTAAATTATTATAAATTTTTAGTAAATATAATTATGTACATATTTTCCTAAATCCAAACGACTTAGATGAATTATGTGAGCGAAGAGTCAAATTCAGCTTCATATGTATATGTACCTTGCAAACATGTAAAAGCGTGATGGAAGGATCCCCACCCGAAGTCGGACGTCCTTCCTCCCATCCCGCCCCTTAAAGCCGGAAATTTTAGACCCACCCCCGCCGATTTTTGGGAGAAATCAATTTTTTGACCGTTTTAAGGCGTTTTTCTTGGACGCTTTTGTCCAAAAATTGGTGGTCATTTTCCACCTTTCTAAAATCGGCCAAGAGCCTTCGCCCAAATTTCGAAGCGTTACATGTATGGTACCTTTTCAATTTTTTGGACGGTTTTAGGCGTTTTTTGGCCGTTTTTGTCCAGAAAGCCCCGCCCATATTTCGAGCCTTCACATGTATCTTACCTTGTCATAATGGTCTGATGATCCGGGCGGATGCTTTGTAAAATGATTTTAATCTGTGGTTCGAAACCCATGTCCAGCATACGATCCGCTTCATCAAGCACCTGTGTGATAAAGGAAAATAACAAAAGGTCGTACTGTAAACGAAAAACCACTATGGATGTAATTTTTTTGCGAGCTATCTGGACGAATTTTCCTAAATATAGACCAACTTATGTTAGGTCCGCCCCACCCTCCCCCCTTTGGCCGGATCCTGGATACGGGCCTGTATACGATAATATTGAAATAAACGAAAATAAAATAATTGAAATATACAAAACAATAAAATATGACCGAAATACCACGTGACAAAGACATACCACAAATGTAATCGTTTTGAGATTGACTACGTCATCGCAGACCAAATCATTGAGGCGTCCTGGAGTAGCTATAATTATATCGACGCCTTCTAAACAACTTTCTATTTGTTTGGCCCTATCGCCCCCTCCGTACAAGCAAACGCTAAAAAAATACGAATTTCCTGACGTTTACGAAATAAATTTCCCCTTACAAACTACAGAAGACTTTTAAAACATAAATCTAAAAACCTAAAGTTTAAAAAATCCAAAAAATTAGGCCCCACTCTAGCAAGACGTAAACTAAGATACAGGAAGCAGCCTGAAATTCTAGGTCGAGCGTTTAGTGATAGAAGCAATTCCGTAAAGGTACATATATGTATAGGTGCACAATGATCAAAATGTTAAATAACAAAATAGCCTATAAAACGCTTTTTCGTGGTAATATCGCATTTTAAAAGTATTTTTAGTCCATTTTGACTGCATTATATCACTTTGACTAAAAATGCAAAAATTTATCAATTTTTGCCAAGCTTACATGATCTTGGGAGTTTGGAGCGGAAGGAGTTCACTGCCGCCACAAATTTGTTACCATACTCCAGATTTTCCGATTTTCGAAGAAAAATCGCAGAAAACGTCCTGTTTTAGGCGCTTTTAGCGATCTTTTAGTTCAAAAATTTCAATTTTCGACGCTTCGCGTCAAACAGAAATCTTTCGACATTTCCTTAAATTTTATTCAATTTTTGTTGTTTATATCGTCTAGGATGATGAAACAACATCGTCGGAAAGCCGGAAAATGAAATTTTGAACCACACTCGTTGATTTTGAACCCTTAAAAGGAACTTTTGAAAAATTTTATGATTTCGTCACTCAGAATTCGCATGCTGTGTGCGTGTTGGTGCCAAATACGACGGGAACTAGTGCTTGATAAAATCATTTTATACACTTGTCGCTTGCATTTTAAACTTTATTGTGTAATAATTATCGGTCAAACGTGCTTATTTTCGCAATAAAAATTGTTAATTGAGCTAAGCTATTCAAGCATGTATCGAATTGTTTCAATGCTTACTCAAATCTTGATTATTAGATTACCTGAAGCGAAACTTAACAGTAGCCTAAGCTTAATTTTAACGAAATTTAGGTTATTTTTAGCGAATAAATAAATATTATGTTGCGTAATTCAGCAAACAAGATTAATTTTGTTCGATTTTCATTAACTTTTCATCGTTTTTACAGGCCCCGGCCCCGGCGCCGGGGCCTGCACATCTCTAATATATATGTACATATGTATTTATGTATATAGTGTATACCTAACCTATATACTTATGTAGGTATCAGTGTTTTTGTACTCGCCAAAGATTTTTCCCGATGTACAAAGACTTTTCGGGACCGTCTTTGTACATGTACAAAGATTTTTGGGAAGACAAAAATTGCAAAAAAGATCTGAAATTCGCGAAAATTTTCGGCGCTTCGCGCCGAAATGAGTAATTTTGTGTTCTATATATCTTTATAATGCCAGAAATTGCATTTAAAAAGAAAAATCTCAAATTTTTCGGCGCTTCGCGCCCTTTTAACACGATTTTCAGTTATTTTTGCCATTAGAGACCCAGAAATTAGCTAAAATACACTACCAAGGATCGAAAACCCTCTCTTACCACACTAAAATTGCTACTGTGCCATAATATAGTACACAAAAATTTGCATGTACAAAATGTGGTACAAAGACTTTTGGGGACCATCTTTAAACATGTACAAACGGACCTTGTACTAAAAAAAACACTGATAGACATACGTTTTCACAAAAATAAATACATAAAATAAACAGGTTTGAGTAGCGACATTACCTTTTTATTTTCTTGTACCGATACTTTTTCACTTCGGAATGAATTTGTAAAGCGAGTTCTCGGATAGGCGATAGAATAATGCATCCTGGTCCTTTCTTTTCTTGCTTCGGGCTGCAATAAAAGCAGTGAAAAAATGAAAAAGGAAAAATGCAGTAAAATGAATGGGAAAAGTCGCGCAATAAGTTGGTGAAGGGAAGTTTAAATTTGGCGATTTACGCAATGGGTGCTTTCTACGAATTATAATTATATACAAAATTACAGTTTGTGATCTCTTAATTTGTAATCCTTGTAAGCTCCATACGTGATCGAGGGGTGGGGGCATAGGTGCGCAAGGCCAATTTTTCAGAGATGAGTGAAAACCGAAAATTGGTAGATAGCTAAGTGCTTCGTAAAACGGTTACAAATCCTTAATGGGCTCATAAAATTAGCTATATAGCCCTAAACTAGTTATACAGCCTTTCTGTACTCACAAAAATAGCTATATAGCCTTTTTGGACTAAAAATAGTTATGCAGCTCATTTTGGAACCAAGAAAATCGCTATGTATTCTTTTGGAACTCAGGAAAGACAACTATATAGCATTTCTGAGCTCACATCAGGGGCGGATTTAGGGGGTGGGGGCGGCCGCCCCCTCCCCCATTGGCCCAAAATAGTGAGCAAAATTAAGGATTTTTGAGCGATCTTTAGCGATTTTCGGGTTAAAACGGCTAATTGTTCCGCCCAAGTCAGGGTTTCGCCCCTCTTAGCGGTATCGCCCCCACCCCTTAGGAAAATCCTGGATTTGCCACTGGCTCACATGGTATGTTTCTAAGTCCGAAAAAGCTATACATAGCTAGTTTTCTGAGCCCAAAAAGGCTATACAACTAATTTTTTCAGCCTTAAGAAGGAAACATGACGATTTTTTCGGCCAAAATGGCTGTATAGCCATAAGTTTTTAAGAGCTCAGGGTGCGTAATACCCCCCTCTCAGCTCCTCCCCATGCTCTTGTATAGGTGGGGGAATTAGGGAGTTCACTCCCCAAAAATTTTGTCACCCACCAAGAATCGATCTTTCGACAGTTTCCAAAAATTTTCTAAAAGTTCGTAGAAAAGGTGTTTTAAAGCGATTTTGGTTATTTATTTGCTTAAAAGTGTCAAATTTTCGCGGCTTCGCGCCATTTACTCATGTTTTGACTATATTTTGTTCCATTTATTCCAGTTTTTTACAATTTTTTTCGAAATATTTTTGTTTTTATGCTCTAGAAAAAGAGCATCGTCCGAAACGCCGAATGACGATGTTTTTGACGCGAACCAACCATTTTTGGGGCAAAAAAGGCACTTTAAGATTTTAGCCGCCCCCCATCCCCAGAATTTCCATGCTGTGCATGTCTGATAATCTCCGTACGAAAATCAATTGACAACGGATTAGTAATGAACGAGTTGTGGAATAATGACTCATTAAACATCATTTACGTAAGTAATGACTGCGGCAATTCCATATTTTTTGGGATCATAATATTTACATATGTATGGGATCATTTGAGTGTGTCAACAATAATTTTCCGTCTCGGATGGATTAGCCAAGATTGAAAGCAAAGGGCAAAATTTTCTGATTCTCTTTCGCACACACATGTATTTAAAAACACCGAAATCCGACATACAAAGAGTAGCTCAGAGAAACTAACGTGCATGCATGTGTAATGAAAGCATAGACATCGAACTGATTTTCTAAGCGCAATCCATAACTTAACATAAAACACAATGTAAACAAAATATATATTGGCCTTGTGGTCATAGATGGGCAGCCATAAAATTCTGGGGGTAAGATTTTTTGGAGGTCAAAAAATGGTCTTAAAAATGGTGGTTTGGCGAGAAAAAACACCATTTTTCAACGTTTACCATCGAGCTCTATCCACTGGCATAAAAAACATCGCGAAAAAACAAAAAACATTTTCAAAAATTGAATTCTGGGGAATTATTTTGGTTTTGGGGAGAGTATTCGGCCTTCTGGGCGATGCATACGCATACATGGAGCAGGGGGAATAGGGAGATCCTCCCACCCAAAGTCGGACGTTCCCCACCCCATTCCCCCAAAGGCAGAAAATTTTTGACCATCCATTTTTGAAAAAAAAATCGAATTTTATAGCTGATTTTAAGCTTTTTTTGGCCGTTTTTGACCAAAAGTTGAAGGTCATTTATATAACCCCCAAATTTCGAGCCGTTACATGTATGTGCATAACCCCCACACCCACATGTGCTAGTGGTGTGGTTCAGAATTCCTACGGTACCCTCGTGATACTAGTTGTGCGCACTATAATAGTCATTGTCTCAGTTTGAATCTCAAAAATGACGGGTACGCGTTAAAAACGTCGTTTTCATCGATTCTAACGATGCTATATCTTTCTAGAGCAAAAACATAAAAAGTTGAAAAAAATCAAAAAATTCGAATAAATTGAAGAAAACATAGCCAAGCAATGAGTAAATGGCGCGAAGCGCCAAAGTTTAACTCTTTTAAGCAAACAGAAATCTAAAAAGGCTTGAAGCAGCAACTTTTCTACTAAATTCTTGAAATTTTTGGAAACTGACGAATTCTGGGGGAGGGTGAAGACTTTAAACTCCACCCCCCCCCGGATCACGTATGTATGCTGATCAGTCGTGAAAATTCCTGATACTGATAGGTGTCGCAAGGATCGTGCATGCACAGCAAGGGAATTCTGGGGGAGGTTTTAAGCGAAATTTCCTTCTAAAGTGTACTTTTTGACCCCAAAAACGACGGAAACATTCTTTAAAATTTAACAAAACTTCATTCAAATTCAGCCAAATATAGTCAAAAAATGACTGTTTTGCGCCGAAAAAAATTAGCACTTCTGAACTTAAAAAGCACTAAAATTAACAATTAAACCAGCGTTTTCTACTGATTTTTTCGGAAATTGCGAATTCTTGGGGAGAGGTGAAAATATTTTAGCGCGGTTGGAAACTTTCTGCGGGGGGAGGTGGTAAGAACTCCAGATCATAGATAGTACATATATGCGTAAGGACTCTGAAAAATACTTCGCTCAACTGTATTATATGTAATTAAGCTAAAAAATCTTCAGCAAAGCATAAGGTTTGCTAAATATTCAAAGTTCGCGGAAAAAACTGCAGAAATATTAGCGGGCATGTAGGTGGCCGTCCTATTTTGGGGGACTAAGCCCAAAAAGGCCAAAAATAGCACAAAATAACGTTTAGAAAGTCATATTTTTCCGATTTTTCTGAATTTTGGGGGAGTCAGGACCCCCATTACCCCCCAGAGATACGTGCCTGAATATTAGCCAGAAAAAACCTTTTGAAAAATGTAAAGATATTTACATTTCCTGGTTGTCTAAATGCACGAATATGGGCAAAAGAAAGCCGAGTGTTTTTCCGGTGCCAGTCTGCGCGATGCCGATGACGTCATAGCCACTGAGCGCCACGGGCCACATTTGGCACTGAATCGGAGAAGGTTCACTAAAGCCTTGTTTTTCGATCGCGGCCAAAATTTCGGCTAAATGGGACATATAAATTTCATAAAAAAATTATCAAAGATGCACACTGGGAGGGGTATGAGGGGTAAATCCCCCTACCAGAACTTTTGTATATCATAGCCCCTCAGGCGATTTTCGGACTAAGACTATTGCTCAACGCAAGAAAAAGCGTCAAACGACGTTTAATAGTATAATTTTAAGTACATACATAAACTGGTTTTTTGAGCATTAGACAATTCATTTCATTCGTCCAGGCACTTTCCTTCGATTGTTTAGTACATATTCAAGATTACAAGTAATTACATCACCTTTGTTATTATTTGTTTCCATGCAAACTTAAGCACTAATGTTCGAGAAAAATAAAATTCAACGGATTCAGTATCAAAATTTTACATTAAATAATAAATTTGCTCATGTACCTCAACCCCGAAACTTATTTGTCCAAAGTTTATGTTGACTATCACATGCATATTATTATTTCTATTCATTATTTAATATTATTTTTTAATAGCATTTGTTGTGCTTTTATTTCTATTATATACTATCACTATTTCTATTATTATTATTATTATTATTATTATTATTATTATTATTATTATTATTATTATTATTATTATTATTATTATTATTATTATTATTATTATTATTATTATTATTATTATTATTATTATTATTATTATTATTATTATTATTATTATTATTATTATTATTATTATTATTATTATTATTATTATTATTATTATTATTATCATCATCATCATCATCATCATCATCATCATCATCATTATAATTATGATCATTATTATTATTATTATTAATATTATTATTATTATTCTTTTTATTATTATTTATTTTTATTTTATTTAGAACTTCGCAACTTTGTTTAGATCGAGTGTAAAACGCTTGATATGTTTGAGATTAACAGATCATTTTATAATTTACTTCACGCTCGCTTAATACGACTTTAAACTTTACACACGCTTCAATGTCGACCTTTATACTAAATTCGGTATTTATAAACATATATGCAATAAGTTTCGACGAAGAAAACCTAATTTCCAATTTACAAAATTTAACAAGGTCAAGTAGAATGTTTATAGACAATGCAATGGAGTTTCCAATAATCTAAAGGAAAAATTCGAAAGTGAATAGGAGTAAAAATACAACTAATTAAATATGCTGTAATTTAAATTTATTTTATTAATCTAGATTAGGAAAGTAGCCCTGTTTTATGGTGAAACTTGTGATCCCATTCAAAGTGGGTCGCAACCATACATGATCCCTGCAGAATTTTGGGTTGGGTTTTCAACCCCCCCCCAGAAAAATTTTCGACCGTCTCCCAAAATTTTCAACCCCCCAGAATTCGTGATTTTTCGAAAGTTTCCAAAATTACCGAAAAATTGCATGGAAAAAGCTTTTTAAAGCTTTTTAGCTATCTACTTGCTCAAAAGTGTCAACTTTTCGGCGCTTCGTGCAATATACTCATAGTTTTGACAGCATTTTGTCTAATTGGTTCAATTTATTCGACTTTTATGATTTGTTCGATTTTTTAAGTTTTTTTACGCATTAAAAAGATAGAGCATCATCAGAAACGCCGAAAAACGATGTTTTGGCGCATCCCCATCATTTTTAGACGCATAAAAGGGCACTTTAGAATTCCTTCCGCCCAGAATTCTTATGCTGTGCTGTGCATGTCTGGTCGCAACCATAGATGCACATCATGGGCGATCTAAGGGCAATTAGTCAGTCTGAGGAAGTGGTCAAAAATTGAGCTTTTTTGGGCCAAGTTGACCTCAAAAACTGGTATAAGCGCTAAAACAGCATTAAAAGTACATTATGACACAGCTTCTGGTCAACTGAAAGCACTTCTGAAAAACTTGTTTCAATTTTTATCCATTTTGACCTTCATTATGCCTCATTTTACCAAGGAAATTTTTTGCATTTATCCATTCTGGGAGGTCTAGATCCACAAACCCCGGACGTGCATGTCTGGTCGCAAACTCCTCCCCAGTCAGATATCGTTTGCTCTCATTTTTGGCAAAAACTTGCGTTTTAGGGCATTTCCAGGTGCTTTTCACCATCTATGTATGGTCAAAAATAGGTCGTTCACTAATTCTCCACTAAAACTTCGAGTCATTACAATGTACACGTTGGCACTTTATCATTATCTCGGTCTCGCGTTATTCCAGAAATACATATTGTTATTTAGCACTCTTTTGGTATGTTAATTGTGCTGTTTTATTACATAAAATGACACAAAATTTCACAATTTCGACATGAAAGGATTTTTCTTACCATTATTATAATCAATTTGGCTCAAGCTAAAATTCCGATGAATTGCATATGTTTATACTCGTATGTACATAGCATTACCATACTATTCATAAATGTACTAAAAACACGTTAAAAAGGGGGCAAAAGTCCAGGCACGTAGCAGGCATTCTGAATTTTGGGCGGGGTTAAAACTTTGAAGTCAGATATCTGAACACCTACTTGTAGACAAGCAAAAATAAGGGTGTTTTTATGCGTTTCTCAGCGAGCTCTACACAATAAAGAAAGAAAATTTTCAAAAAAATTGAGTAAACTTGATTTAAATCATATATAAAAAATGTGTTGTATCAAAGTGCTAAACAAATGATTTATAAATATTTGACCCTGCTGAAAATTTGATTGATTAATTTTGTTCTCGATTCTGGTACCAATGTCAAACTTGGGCCGTACGGAAGACAAAATGTTATACAAAAACAATGACTCCGGCGCGAAGCGCCGGAAATTTATAGCTTATTAGTTCGAAGTAAGCTAGAATCTATTCTTACAGTCTTTCGAAGAATTTTCAATTTTTTCAGGAGGAACTTGTAAAAAATATTCGTACTCTTAAAATTTGGGGGCTAGTCCCCCTAACCCCCACAGCTATGCGCCTGCAAAAGTCCGCATTATATTGAATGCAAAAATAATCTTAGCTATAAATTCACAAAAAATAATGTTAATAAACATACGGTTATTTCCAAATGCATGCTCGAACGTTAGCACCGGTTTTGGTGCAACTCTGTTGAGTTTCAAATCTTGGACCGTTATGTTATTCTTAGCTAATCTAAAACATTCATAAATCGGTCATTTATACAAGTAAAGTATGTAATAAGTTTAAGTTGCAAATGCATACAAGAAGCCCTCAGAAATTACAGTAAAATAAGTCATTACCAGCATACGTGCATGATCTTAGGAAGGGTTGGGGAGTTTAACCTCCACCCAAGTAAAGTTTTCACCCCGCCCTAGAATTCGCGATTTTCCTAAAATTTCCAACAAATTCGTGAAAAAGGTGCTGTATTACTCGTTTTTGGCTACCTATGTATGTATTTGCTTGAAAGTTTCAAATTTTCGGCGCTTCGCGTTATATACTCACTTTTGGACTATATTTAGTCCTATTTATTCAAACTTTTTCGATTTTTTCTTCAGAAATTTTATATACGTTTTTTGCTCTAGAAAGATAGATTATCGTCGGAAACGTCGAAAAACAAAAATTTTGACACGTATCCACCATTTTTTGGGCCCAAGAAGGCGCTTTAAAATTTAACGCCCCCCCGAATTTTCATGCTGTGCACGTCTTGTCATTACATACAGTAGGTACCTATATGTATTTATCTAGCTAAATTCTTATATCAAATTATTATAAATATCAAACACACATAAAAACTGCCATGATTCACGAAATAAATGCGATTTCATCTTTTAATTCAATGCTGCGCAGATCAACCGAATTTTTATGGATTATAACCACACATGATCTGGAGGTTGGGGGTCTGGAGGAGGTTTCACCTCCTCAAAAATTTTTTCGCCCCTTCCCCAAAATTTACGATTTTCCAAAAAATTCGTAGAAAAGGTGATTTTTGAGCTTTTTTAATTATCTGTTTGCTCAAGAGTGTCATAATTTCGGCGCTTCGCGCCACACTCATTTTTTGTTCAATTTAATTGAATTTTTCCGATGTTTTTTCCGAAGTTTTTTTAAAGTTTTTATGCTCTGAAAAGATAGAGCAGCGTGGGAAACGTCGAAATGTGATGTTTTTGACGCGTATTCACTCTTCTAGTTCAAAAAGATACTTTAAAATTCCCCCAGAATTTCCATGCTGTGCAAGCCTGATCATAAAATACATACATAGTACATAAAATCATTACATATGCAAATAAGAGACATACATAATCATAACAGAGATGCAAGTTGTCGTACTCCCCACCCCCGTGAGAAATTTTTCCCGTTTTGTCAAAAACTTTGGGAGTGTTTTTTCCTTTTTTACTTAAAAATGAAGGTCATTTACTCCCCCCTAAAACTGGTCGACTAACCAACCCTTCCCAAAATTTGAGCTGTTCTGTTACGTACATGCCTCTGCACGGAGTGAATAAGCGTCAGACGAAACTGATAAGGAAACATTAATGGCAATTGATAATTTGTGTTTAATCACTCACTCTTTTATTTATTTATCTATGCAATTATGTATTTATCTATTTATGTACTGATTTTATTTATTTATTTACCGAATCGCTTCTACTTCTTTGTCGGTCATGGCAGCGATAGTCGGGCATTCTACGTAGAAATTCTTTTTAATCTGAGGTAGACCTAAAGTGCAAAATTTTCGTAATTAACCAAGAGGATGTGTATAGTAGGATAAGGAGAAAAGATTACACATGGGCATAGGGGATTGAGAGGGGGTATTACCCCTGCTTAAGGTGTTGGAAAATGAGGTACTGTCAGGCGATTTTGAGAAAACGAAAGGTGCTGCGAGTCAATTTCGGAGCTCACTGCGGAAAAAAGGCCGAAGATTCTACCTGAGAACCGTAAAAATATCAAACTTTTCCGGCGCTTCGTGCCGTATTGATATAGTTTTTATATTTTTCAACACTGGACACCCACGAATTGGCTAATTTTCACTAATAAGGGCCAATAAACCCAATTTATCGCCCAGAACGTGCTACTGTACCGCATTACAGTACCCTAAAATAGATACGTGCGTAATGCACGTTGACTTATGAGCACACCTGGGCGTGGGGGGTTTGGGGGGTATGCAGCCCCTCCAAGAAAACCCAAAATACCCCCCAGAAACCAAAATACCCCTCCCCCCACAGAAACCAAAATACTCACCCCTTAGAATTCAATTTTTGAAAATTTTCTTCCTTATTTTCGCAATTTTTTATGCCAATGGATAATGCTCGATGAGAAACGTTGAAAAATGGTGTTTATGTCGCCATACCACCATTTTCAAGGCTATTTTTTGACCTTTGAAAAATATCGCACCCCCCCACCAGAATTTTGGTGCCGCCCACCTCTGCTTATGAGGACCGTATTTGTTTGTCCAACCTGACCCTGTATAAAAACGATGACTACAATTTACTATATGACCATTCCTGGATTTCAAATCCTCCCTCTGGCCACCTCTACCAAGCCCATGTATGTATGGAAAAGATATGAAATAAAAATATAAAAAAATCACTATGATGCGCTCAATATCTGATGTAATCGGCCAAATTTGGGATTTGATCACAAGCAGGCATTTTACGATAGGCGCTCAAGCATCAGGAAAGCAGATAATAAATTATTCTTTTTATTATGACATTCTTAAAAATTTAATTATTTTAGTTACTTGAAGTTTTTTAATAGTAAGTAGATCGCGAAAAAAGGACAGCTGAAACCACTTTGAAAAGAAGTGACAAGATAATAAACAGTAAGCATATACATGGTCCGGGGCGGGTTTTTCACCTACCCCCAGAATCGCGATTTTTCCAGAATTTCCAGAACTTTTCAAAAAAAAATTGTAAAAAAAGGCGCTGATTTAAGCGTTTTTAGCCATCTATTTGCTCAAAGGCGTCAAATTTTCGGCGCTTCGCGCCATACACTCATTTTTTGACTATGTTTTGTTCAATTTTTTCGAATTTTTTTGTGTTTATATGCTCTAGAAAGATAGAGTAGCAGCAGAAACGCCAGAAAACGCTGTTTGACGCAATTCCACCATTTTTTAGCACAAAAAGACACTTTAAAATGTCACCCCCCAGATTTCGCATGCTGTACATGTCTGACAGTGATTTCCCAATTATGTTTTCCTCAATTATTTTTTCCCAATTTAATATATTCCCAATACCCAATTGTCAGGTTGCAGTAAGGCTTAACACTTTGAAAATTACAGAAAATTAGAACAATCGTAAAATTTTCAAGTTGCAAAGTCGAAAAAATTTGAACGAATGCCCAAAAAACTGCATTACGAGTAAAAAGTAACGATATTGAGCAAAATAACGGAGAAAAGCGAGTCAAATCAAGCAAGGGCTAATTTAAGTTTAAAAAGCTCTGTACCAAATCTAAAAAATAAAATTGCAAAAGTGAAAATAAAAGTAATAACAGGAAAATTTTCCTACCGGCCCATTTTGCGGTTTCAATTTGCTCCATTTCTTTTTCAATATTTCGCCAATCCATGAAACCGCCGCCACTATCTAAAGCGTATATTACGATTTTTGAAGAAATGCTTCTTACAAAATATACATAGATAAAAATATTACCAAATGTTAAAAAGAAATGCTTAAAAAAGCAAAAAAATGATTCGTTTTAAAAATTTTGAAAAAAAAATTAAAATCAAATAATCATTTGAAAAAAAAACTTTCAAAAAAGGCCAAACTTAACAAATATTCAGAAAAGTAATTAGCATAGAGGCAGGATTCTTCAGAGTCTGATTGTTTTTAATTGGAATTGGATTGCATTGAATTGGAATTAGAATTGGCGATTTTTAGAATTTCCAAAACTTTCCCAAAAATCGGTAGAAAAAGTGCCTTTTTAAGTGGTTTTAGCTACCTACATATCTCTTTGCTTGAAAATGACAAATTTTCGGCGCTTTACGCCATATACTCATGTTTTTTATTTTCGATTTGTTTTCGAATTTTTTTATGTTTTTATGCTCTACAAAGATAGGGCATCGTCAGAAACACAAAAACGATGTTTTTGACGCGTACCCATCATTTTTAGGCCCAAAGAAGGCACTTAAGGATTTCAACCCTTCAGAATTCCCAGGCTGTGCATGTCTGCTTATTAATGAGCAAATATTATACACTTCTACAATTTTTCAAAAATTAGAATATTCAGTCCGTTGCCCCAAAAATGATCAAATATTCCCCATCAAAAATTTTAAGCCGACAGATGGACGGTCATCTATCCTAATGACTTAGAAACTTGAAGATTTTTCACTAAATGGCAAAAACAACCGACTTAAAAACGCAAGCTTTTGTTCAAAATTAGGTGAAGGAAGATTAAAGTCTTAACTCTTGAGAGCATAGGGAAATGGACTTTGAGTGGCGGATTCCCCAAACACATCTTAGGCATAATGCGGACGGTTATTGCCATACATGTAACAAGAGGATAAGGGAATCCCTCACCTAAAGTTGGTCGTCTCCCCATCCCCCAAAGCTAGAACATTTTACACCCCCTCCCCTTTTTAGGGAAATTGAATTTTTTGCCGTTTTAGGCGATTTTTGGCCGTTTTGGCCAAAAATTGACGTCATTACCCCCCTGAAAATGGCCGGGGACCATACATGATCTTGAGGGGATTAGGAAGGGGCCTCACCACTCCCAGAAAAATTTTCGCCCCTGCAAAAACTTTTCCACTCCTACCCACAAAATTGGCGATTTTCCGAAGGTTTCAAAAATTTTCAAAAAATTTGTATAAAGGTGCTTTTTTGAGCGTTTTTAGCTGTATTTGCTCAAAAGTACCAAATTTTCGGAGCTTCGCGCCAGTATACTCATATTTTGCCTATATTTTGTCCAATTTGTTCGATTTTTTTTCAAAATTTTTTGTTTTCATGCTCTAAAGAGATAGAGCATCGTCAGAAACCCTTAAAAACGATGTTTTTGACGCGTACCTGCCATTGTTGGGCCCAAAAAAGGCACTTTATATTTTCATATAATTTCACCCCAACCCCCCCCCCCCCCGCAGAATTCTCATGCTGTGCATGTACGCCAGGGACCCCCCATCCAAAAGTGTGAGCCATTACATGTATACTTATCGAACACTGCTAACAATAGATGCAAAGCATGGCCAGTCTAGGGTGGGTCAACAGATTATTTAGTCAAAATGGCCTGAAAACTGGCATACTTGAAATGCTGAAATAGCACAAAAACTATGTCAATTCTCAGTCTTTGGTTTATTTCAAACACTTAAAAGAAATTTTTGATTCCATTCTTCATTTTAGGTCATTCTGCATTATTTTCCCCAAAAAATTTCACATTTTTCTATTCTAGCGGAGCTTATCTTGTGCTCACCAGACAACTAGCAGCTCGAAATTGGCCATTTCTGGGACTGGCCAGAAATTAAAGTTAGGTTAGGTTAAAGGTTAAAGTAGGCTCAAGCACACGAAATTAGGTATCGCCCGCACACCAGAACCGTGTGTTACAAAAAACACCAGAAACTAGTCAGAAAACGCATATTTTAACCAGAAATGGGGCAAATGGTAGTTTTCAGTCTTTGCGGGATGTGGTGATGATTATACATGTTACGGATGGAATGTGGGTGGGAAATCCCCGGCCATCTTTAGAGGGAGGGGGTGAAGGACTCCGATTTTCGGCCAAAGTTAGTAAAAAAACGCCTAAGAATAGCCGAAAAACGCGAGTTTTCGCCTAAAATGGGGGGAAAACTTTCCGACATTGGGGAGGAATGTAGTGATGTCCGACTTTATGTGGATGCTCCCAAACACCCCTAACCATAAGTGGGCGGCACCAAAGTTCTGGGGGTGCAGGATTTTTTCAAAGGTCAAAAAATATCCTTAAAAATTGTGGTATGGCGAAATAACACCATTTTTCAACGTTTCTCATTGAGCACTATCCATTGGCATCAAAAAATTGCGAAAAAACAAACAAAAAATTTCAAAGATTGAATTCTGGGGGTTATTTTGGTTTCTGTGGGGTATTTTGGTTTCTAGGGGTGCATACCCCAAACCCCCCACGCCCAGGTGTGCCCCTCACATATGGCACGGTAATGACCGACTTTGGGTGAGGAATCCTCCATCTCCCTGTAACACATACGTTGATAAGCTTAAAATACGGAAATGCTTACTTTTAGGTGGAGATCGCTCGCGATTCGTCGACTGTTTCGGTTCCGGCTCAGGCACAAAATCCGGAAAGCCGGAACCAAAACCGCCTCCGGTCGTGCCAAAGTTGCAACCGCGACCCACCGACGAGCAACCAAAATCGTTCGGTTCCGCGGGGGGCATCGGCCGACCCCTGCCCTTGGCCGGTTTGCCCCCGGGGGCATAGTTACAGTAAGACGACGACGATAATTCCACATTTTTATCGACACTACTGGTCGACGAATTGGGTCCTTTTTGGTAAAGCTCGTTTTGAAACGAATTCGTATCGTAAGAGAACGACGACCATGCGGATCCGGCCGATTGCCTACAGTAAGCCGCCGCCGCGTTCGAATTCGCGCCGGCCCGACCGCTACAGTAATCCAGCTGAGCATCAACCGGGTTTCCGCGACCCGGACACATCGACGCCGGATTACGGTATTCAAAATTTGTGTTCGAATCGTTGTTTTTGTACGCGCTGGGCGGCGGCGCGCTCATTACGCTGGACATATTGGGTTGCTGTAAAATCGGGCCCCATTGGTTGTAGGCAATGGGCTGATTGTCAGATTGCGGGCGCGAAAGCCGATCAATCGAGTCGGACTGTGAGATGCAACGTACATGAGAACCACACATGATACTAGGGAAAGGGGAATCGAGGGGCATTTCACCATAGGTAAGTGGCACCAATGTTATGGGGGAAGGAAGTGCAAGATTTTTCAAACCTCAAAAAATGGCCTTAAAAATGCGGTCTAGGACGTTTTGGCGACGGCCGTTTTGGCGACGGCCGTTTTGGCGACGGCCGTTTTGGCCGGCCGTTTTGGCGCCGGCCGTTTTGGCGACGGCCGTTTTGGCGACGGTCGTTTTGGCGACGGTCGTTTTGGCGACGGCCGTTTTGGCGCCGGACTGAAAGTTTTCCTCAAAATTGCTGGAAATTAAAGAGAAACTGTACCATAACTTATTTTTAATGCTCAAAGAACTAATGTTATCATTTTAATCAGATGTTGAATCAGTTTTACAAAATCAGAGCAGAAATTTTTCGCAGACCTATGTAATTACTTGTACATATGTAAATTTATTCATATGCATGCATGCACGCACCTATAGGTCTGTTTCATTTATTGGAGAGCTTGTTAAATGAATTTAGTTCGCATTAATTAAGCTACAAAAGTGATATGTAAGCATGACGCAGACTTGCCTCTTAGCGATGTCAAAAAGTCATCATACAACTCGATGTATGTACTGTAATCTTTTCTCTCTCATTAGTTAAAAACACTTTAGAAGCCAATTTAAACTTTTATAAAAGCTCTCGAACAAAATGAAACCGACAACACATTGCATAATCTGTTACATTTTTGCTTTGAGATCTTTGAAAAATTGAAAGTGACTACAAAAGTAACTTTAAGCTGATACTCATAAAAAGTAGAATTGATTCAGAAATTAGAATGCCCAGGGCAAGGTTAAGGATCATGTAACGTGTAGTACCTACTATACATAGATAGCGAATCGGATGAAACGCTTTACGTCGATTGGCTGGATTATTTTTGTCTACTTTCGAATCACTATTGTAAAAGAAGTCCAAAGAATTTTGAAACAGACCATTGTAGGTCCAAAGGATTTTGAAATAGACACCAAGCCAATCGCTCGCGTAACTATGGATAAGTAAAGTGCTGTGGTGCATACGTACATAGGTAAACCTATTCCTCGTGCTTCCTTGGAAATCACACAATTGCCTCCGCGCTCTCTTGCATGGACAGCACCGAAATTTCTGGTGGTCCGCTGGGTCAAAATCGCCAAAATTGCAATTCGAAGCGCCAAAAATTTAGTTCTGGGGGTCCAGAGCGTACCTGGGCGTGGGGGGTATGCACTCCCCAGAAGGCAAAATACCCAACGAAAAATGGCAAAAACCCAGCTACACTCCCCAGAATTTCATTTTTAAATTTTTTTCTTTTTTCGGGTTTTTTTGATTCCAATCGATAGAGCTCGACGAGAAACGTTCAAAAATGGTGTTTTTTTCGCCATAGCACCATTTTTAGGGCCAATATTTGACTTTGAAAAAATTTCGCACCCCCTGACCTTTAGAGCCGCCCACCTACGGTCCAGAGCACCTACGCCCATTCGTGATAACTACCTATGTATATATACCACCTATTATGAAACCGTAGTGTGCGAAATATGAACAGGCTCCTGTGCTCACATTATTCCAGCAGTTTACAGTCAATTTGAACACGTACATAAAGCTGAGGCGAATTAAGGCTAATTTTTGACACTTAATATCATCAATCAAGCAATATCCATTGGCTTATACCCCCAAACCCCCAAAGCCCATCTTGTATGTAGATCAGTCGTTAGCCTCATAATTCCTTAAATTTTTTCCGGCGCTTTGCGCCGGATAATAAATATTAATGACATTTACTTACTTTTTGCATTTTTTGCTCACCAAATATGTATGGTCTGTTTCACATAACTTTGTGCTTTTATGTTCACGATTATAAGTTGTTGTAAACCAGAATTTCATGCACCATGTTATGTGAAACAGTCTATAGATATGCATGTGTATGTTAGCTCTCAAACTATTTCAAAAGCAGAAACAGCTATGTATTTCAGCATATGTAGAATGCTAAAACAGTCTTTTTGAAGAAATTTCGAAAAAAATTTAATTCGGCGCCAAAACGGCCGTCGCCAAAACGGCCGGCGCCAAAACGGCCGGCGCCAAAACGGCCGTCGCCAAAACGACCGTCGCCAAAACGGCCGGCGCCAGAACGGCCGTCGCCAAAACAGCGTCGCCAAAACGGCGTCGCCAAAACGGCGTCGCCAAAACGGCGTCGCCAAAACGTCCCATTTCGTTAAAAATGGTGGTATGGCGAAAAAAACACTATTTTCAACGTTCCTCATCCACTATCCATTGGAATCGAAAAATTGCGAAAAATAAAAAAAAATCAAAAAACGAATTCTGGGGGGGGGCATTTTGGTTTCAGGGGGGTGCATACCCCCAAACCCCCCTAACCCCACGCCCAGGTATGCTTTTCACCCCCCCCCCAATTCGCGATTTTCCGGGAAATTCCAAAAAGTTCGTAGAAAAGGTGCTGTTTTAAGCGTTGTTGGCTATCTGTTTGCTCAAAAGTGTCAAATTTTCGGCGCTTCGCGTCATATACTCATTTTTTGACTATATTTTCTTCAATTTATTCGAATTTTTTTGAATTTTTCTTAAATTTTTCAAAATATTTTTTGCGCTATGAATCGTCAGAAACGCCTAGAAACGGTGTTTTTAACGCGTATCTGCAATTTTTGAGCCCGAAAAAGCAATTCTTCACCCCCCTTTCCTGGAATTCCCATGCTGTGCATGTCTAATTAGAACTATACTTTTCTACCAAAAGTGAGGGAGAGGTATTACCACACGTGTAACAAGAAGATAGATCCCCACCATACCACTACACATGCACATATGGGGGGTGAGAGGCATACATGTATTTAACGGCTCGAGATTTTGGGTGAAGGGGGATCCCCGGCGATTTTTATAGGGGGAGCAGGGTTAATGACCTTCAATTTTTGGCCAAAAAAACATCTAAAAATGGCCGAAAAATTTATTAAAAATTTTCTGGCTTTGAGGGATGGGGGACAACCAACTTTGGGTGGGGGATCCCCATCTTCCCCAGTTAGATGTATAGTGAGAGGGGGACGCCTCACTGAAAGGTTCGAAAGTTAGGTTCTTTCGCCTGATTTCAGTTCAAAATAGTTTATTTTCAAACAAGTTTGACCTAATTTACCCAATTAAGGCGACTACTGAAGAATAATCGGATTTCACCCCCGTATTATCGCAGTACGTCTCCATCTTCGGAAAAACGTGTTATCGAATAATTTTTTCTGCAAAAGTAATCGATTATGGTCATATTTGATACGCTGATGACAAATGCGATAGTTATTTCTAACGAAAGCGCGCATTTCTAATTATATGTGCTAATTTATGCGAATTCTATTTACCTTCTTATGCATGACCGGTTGTGGCTTGATTTGATTTAGCTGATTACGAATATATTAAACATTTATAATAAACAGGCGGGTATATATTATATTTTAAATTTTTTGTTTAAAACTTAAAAATTAAAAACAAAAAATTTAAAATACCCGCCTTCCTATTAAAAATGTTTATTATATTCGTAATCAGCTAATCAAATCAGGCAACAACCGGTCATGCAAAAATTTCAAATTTGAGATAAATTTGCATGCATAAATAGACATTTGCGTTTCCGTTGAAAATTTTTATTATATACGTCATCAATGAATCAAATGTGACCATAATCGATGACTTTTGAAAAAAAAACATTATTCGAGAATACGTTTTTCCGAAGGTGGAGACGTGCGGCGCTCATAGGTGGGCAGCACCGAAATTCTGGGAGAGGGTGCAAGATTTTTCAAATGTCAAAAAATGGTCTTAAAAATGGTGGTATGCATACCTGAGCGTGGGGGTTAGGAGGGTTTGCATCATACATGCACAGCATGGGAATTCTGGGGGGGGGTTAAAACCTAAACTGCCTTTTGGGCCCAAAAATGGCCGGTACGCGTTAAAAAACATCGTTTTTTGGCGTTTCTGACGATACTCTATCCTTCTAGAGCATAAAATCATGGAAAAAATTTCGGAAAAAGTCGAATAAATTGACCAATATATCGCTTAAAACATGAATATATGGCGCGAAGCGCCGAAAATTTGGCGATTTTGAGCAAATAGATAGCCAAAAACCCTTAAAAGACACTTTTTCTACCAATTTTCAGGTAAGTTTAGGAAACTTTGAAAAATCGCCAATTCTAGGGGGTGAAAAATTTTTTGCGGGGGGGGGTGCAAAATGATTCTGTGGGGGTGAAAACCCCCCAATTCCCTCCAAGATCATGTATGGTTTGCACCCTCCAAGAACCAAAATACCCCTCAGAATTCAATTTTTGAAAATTAGTTTTTCCCGCAATTTTTTGATGCCAATGGACAGTGCTCGATAAGAAAAGTTGAAAAATGGTGTTTTTTTGCCATACCACTATTTTCAAGGCCATTTTTTGACCTTTAAAAAAATCTTGCACCCCCCCCCAGAACTTTGGTGCCGCCCACCTATGGTTGTATGGCGAAGAAACAACATTTTTCAACCTTTCTCATCAAGCACTATCCAATGCCAACAAAACATCGCGAGAAAAAACAAAAAGAAATTTAAACATTTAATTCAGGGGGAGATGGTATTTTGGTTTCTTGGTTTCTGGGGGGTATTCGGCCTTCTTGGGGTATTCCGCCTTCTGGGGATGCATACCCCCAAACCCCCCAATCCCCACGCTCACGTGTGGCTGCGATAATACCTTTCACCCCTTCCTGGCAACTCTGACCTTGTGCATCTGTCACCCAACCAAAGTCGGTCGTCCTCCATCCCCGTCGAAGTCAGAAAATTTATACACACTATTTTTAGCGAGAACTTGCGTTTTTTGACCATTTTGATTGTCTTTTTCCATTTTTGTTCAAAAATTGGATGTCATTTACCCGCTCTCCTCGTAAAAATTGCCGGAGACCCAGTCTCAAATTTCGAGCCGTTACATGATTATTCAAGTATTTACCCCTCAAGGTCCATTACCCGGGTCACTATCAGGCGATTCGAGCTATCCAGCATTTTCCGCATGACTTTCGGGGACAGGAATAGTAAAGAAAGATCTTGAAAAATTTTCTACATTTCTATCCTGCTCACCCATTCAATGCAGAAAGTGAAGTTGAAATGATCTGAAACTATAGAAAAATTTTATTTTCGACACGAAAAAAAAACATTTTCAAGTCGGACAACCATTTTAAACAAAAACACTAGTTTTTGGAGCTAGACAACCGCTTTCTCAGTGGAAAACCATTTCTGGGCAAGGAAAGCAATTAAAAGTCAGACAATCACTTTTCTTTGAACAAGGCACTTTTCATCGCTAAGCAATCAGTTTGTGGACCTTAACAGCTATGTACTTCTAAGGTTGGACGAGATAGATCACTGATCATGGTCCTCTCCAGTCCCACCCCTCCAAAGACAAAATGTTCCGACCACCTCCTATTTTTGGTAAAAGAAGTTGCGTTTTTTGTCCATTTACGGGCGTTTTCGGCCATTTCTGGCCAAAAATTGAAGGTAATCTATCAATCCTCCTAGAAAATGGCCGACTGCCCCCACCCAAAATTTTGAGCTGTCATATGTCTGATTTCACAGCTAAGTAGGCAAAACAAAGAGTTATTTTCTTACTAAACTATTCTGCTGAAATGCCATCGGCTTATCGAAGCCGGGTGGCGGTGGACAAACATTCAAATTAGGTCTAGTTTGAGCATAATTTAAACTAATATTGCTCCTGGTTGCATCGGTCGAAAATCCAAAACGGTTATTTCCACTATAACTAGCGTCCTGGCGACCAAAGCCACGACCTTTACTTGGTCGAGACATAACCCTAACGTAAAACGACGAATCACGCGCGATGAGGTTCAATGGCGGAAGGGCAGCTAATCTGGAAAATATAGGAGTATTTCAAATGTTGAAATCAGAATATGCGCAGAAATAGTCATCTAGTTATACAATAATACATACAGCATGGGAATTCTCGGGTAGGGGGGTCAGGCCCGAAAAATTTTTAAAAAATACCTTTTTGGGCTAAAAACGACGGGTACTGGGTACACGTCCTATTTTTTATGTTTCGGACAATGATTGTTCATTCTATAACATAGAAAAATAACAAAAAAAATTCGGAAAAATTCGAGTAAATTGAACAAAATATAGCCAAAAAATGTGCATATAAAGCCTTTTGTGGGCCAAAAACCGATCCAGTGACGATAATTGAAAGAATTTAAACACCCTAACCTCCCTGCACGGGTTCCCATAGACTCGTTAGCATAAAAGTTATAAAAAAATCATCGCTTTGGTCATTTTTCATCACATAAAAAGGTTTTTATGTTACAATTTTCAATTTTTTACATCAGATTCTATCAAGAATTGAGCTTCTAATGAATTCGAAGAAAAACATGTGTGGCCTTTCCAAAAAATGGCCATCTACCTACCTCAGCAGATTGTCAACATTCGGAGCAGTAACGTGCGCATAGCAAAAAATTAAAAGAGCGATTTTTCGAAAGGGGATGACTTATTCTGACCAACAAATAAGAATTTGGGAGCAGGTAAAACCATTCATATTTATTTCTAGAACGAATCACATTTCAAACATAAACGACGTTAAGGGAAAAAATTTTAGCATCTTAAACACAACAATAATGAATTTTAAGGAAGATATTACGTAAATAATTTGTGAAAAAAGAGATGGTGCAAACTACAAAGGATTAGAACAGAAGTGATCAGAAAAGAAATTAAAATTTGTAGAACGGCCAATAAATTTTAAATTAAGTATCTGAATAGTAAAAATACGGAGCTGAATTAATTTCAATATTGTAAAGAGAAAATACCCAAGTCCATCTAATATCAATGCAACATGAAAATCTGGAATTTTACGATTAAATGAAAGAATACCTACAAAATATTGACGTTTGTGTATAATAACTTCAAGCTTTCCTACCTGAATCTTAATGAGATGTATAGACTAAATAATTCAACACTTCAGTAATAGGTGCGTTCTTTACAAATGTAAAGCAGGCAATTAATAATTTTATTTCAAATATGCACATGAGTACAAGAACATGCGACCGAAAAATTCATGGTATACAAATTACGAACGATTAACCATCAAAATAGTGATAACGTGATACGCGAAATACTTGAATTAAATCAATGATCGCAAGATATGTGCATAAGTATAAGATTAAAATGCAAATCGAATGGAATCACGATAAGCTTTGTAACGCCAAATGGACCCTAAACAATTAAATGTAAGATAACAGGTAATAATCTAATGAATAATACGCAAAAATGAAATTCCGGACTCGATTAAGCCAAAAAAAGTCAATGAAATATTCACATTTGTACATGCATTCGCTCAAAATCAAAAATTATGTTGTATAGCATTTACTATGTAATGTGTTGTATATACCTATCGCAGTTTCCCAAAGTCCGGAGTTCAGGGAGGGGGGTGTACATACTGAAATACGGGAACAGCAAATTCAGGTTTTGAGCCTTTTTTACAATTCAAATGTTAAAAATGATTCAACATCCTATACCAGATGTTTCAATAAGGAAGGCTGTATTTTTTAGTACTTTTTATCCAATTCTGACTCGTTTTTCCATTTTTGATCAGTGAAAAAATATAACTTCATCGAAAATACTGGCTTTTCAGATCATTTTAACTTCATTCTTGGCATTTTATGGGTAAACAGAACACAAACATACTAGTCAGCGTAAAGCGCCGAAAAATTTAAAAAACCTTCGCTACTTTCGTCCCCGAAAATCATGCAAAAAAGTTTGATATATCAAAATCATTTAAACATGTAACAGGGGGATGGAGGGTCCCCCACCCACAGTTAGTTGCCCCAACCCCGATTCTTGGAGAATTTTTCGACCGTCTTTAGGTCACATAGGTTCAAAATCGTCTGACAGTGACACGAGTCCTGGACCCCGAGGTAGTGGCAATCACACTTAGGCGTATGGGGGTTTTGGGAGTATGTACCCCCGAGAAACAAAAATACCCCCCCCTCAAATTCAATTTCTGAAATTTTTTTTGTTTTTTCGCAATTTTTTGATGCCAATAGACAGTGCTCGATGAGAAACGTTGAAAAATGGTATTTTTCTGGCCATACCACCATTTCCAAGGCCATTTTTCGACCTTTGAAAAATGTTGCACCCCCCCTCAGAATTTTAGTGCGGCCCACGTATGGTAATACCCCCTTAACCCTCCCCCAATGAGAATGTGCGATTATTAATATGCATACAATACTACCTGAGTATTTATGTATCTGAGAGAGAATCATCGGTTTGCGGAAAGTTTGTCTCACAATTCGTCCTCCACAATTCGTTATTATTATTATTATTATTATTATTATTATTATTATTATTATTATTAGGTACACTGATGTTATTACCATTACTAATTATTCAACTATAAAATAAAAAAGGTTTTTAACTTCAATCCTACCAAACATAATATTACTTATTGCAAGGATTACCAATTTTTAAATTAAATTATTATTATTAAATTATTATTATAAATACTGATTACTTACTTCCTTACTTATTACTTATGCGTTAAAGTAAAATGATCAAAAAATGACATTATATGTACTTCTCGAACAGAATCGGGTCTTTCGTGGTCAACAGTTGCTGTAGCAATTTGATTATACCCCATTCTTTCAATATTGCTTGCCTTTCGAAGGAGCCTTGAAAATTTTTTGGATAAGATTAGTAAAACCAAAGATAAAACTAAAGAAAGATAGAATATATAAAGTAGAAAATAAAAAAAATCTTAAATCTACATAATATAAAATATATAAAATAAAAAGAAAAAATATATAAAATATAAGGATAAATGTTTTTTGAATGTCAGTTTTAAAAACGCATTTTTCTACATCACAATCTTAGCAAATTTTGTTATTTGTTTCGAAGCTAAAAATGAAATTGAAAGGCAACCGACTTTGGGTCAAAAATTGAAATTATCGTTGTTTAAAAATTTTGTTTCTGAAAAAAACAGTCGGAAGCTCCTTGCACTGTGAAAAGCTGTCAACAAAAATTTCATTATTTGGTAATTAACGCCATTAGCTTTACAAGAGCGGTATTCGACATAAACTTAGTGTGGTCAAAGATGTGTGAAATCCAGAACCTGTGGTTGAATTTCGAAGTTTTGTTCCGATAAGCGAAATTTTATACGGCACATAATTTCAGGGGAAGGTTTTCTTTCAAAAAGATTTTAAATTTTTAACACTCGCAGCCATACATGAACAGCTTGGGAATTCTGGGGGGGCTGAAATTATAAATTGCCTTCTTTGGGTCCACAAATGGTAGGTGCGCGTCAAAATAAAAACGTTTTTCAGTATTTCTAACGATGCTCTATCTTTCTAAAGCTTAAAAATGTCGAAAAAAATCGAAAAAGTCGGATCAAATTGAACAAGATATAGTCAAAACATGAGTGTAGTGGCGCGAAGAGCCGAAAATTTGATACTCTTGAGCAAACAGATAGCTAAAAACGCTTAAAAAAGCATCTTTTCTACAAATTTTCTAGAAAATTTTTCGGAACTTTCAGAAAATCGTCAACTCTAGGGGAGTGAAGATTTTTCTGGGGGTGGTGAAAACTCCCCCCCCCAAGAAAAACCCCACCCAGAAGATCATGTATGCTCGCAGCATAGATACACAACGTCAGGGTCGGCGAGAAGGACAAATTCCTGAAATCCATCTAAATTTAGTGTTCACAATTTTGTTGCTATTCAAACGACGAAGATAGTCAAAATAGCCTATACGACGCTTTTTCGAGATAATATAAAGCTGTTTTCTCGAAAAAACAGTGGATTTGACTTGAAAAGCCCACCCCTTTTCTCAATAAGCAAGAGGAGATGGCCGATGATATTATACTGTTGAAATAAAATGCCATTTTGATCACAACTGAGGCCTAGTCTCTTTTCGAGTTATTCAGAGGAAACTTGAGATACCTATGTATAAATTTGCCTAAAAGTTCTGGAAAAAACACTCTTTTTTGCGCATTCTTCATGCATTTGTAAGAGTTGGTAATTCTACCCGTATTCATATTTGTAGAAATGCTTTAAATTTTCACGTTAGACTCCTGTGCAGGCTGTTCTCGAAAAAAATTAAGCTGCCATATCCTATCCATAGAGCTACAGTGTACCTTAAAAGCCAAACCTAATGAAACACCAGCGCCGATTTTTATAAAACTTGGCAGGAATGTTTCTCGTGAACTCTTAGGTGATGCCTGATACTTAATTTCCCTTTCCCGAAATTATAGTGAAAACCACTAAAAAACCGAAAAAGTTCGATTGTGACCTAAAAAATCAATGCGCTAAGTATATGTTGCCATG
This sequence comes from Mermis nigrescens, assembly GCA_036768485.1. NCBI lineage: Eukaryota > Metazoa > Nematoda > Enoplea > Mermithida > Mermithidae > Mermis > Mermis nigrescens. The sequence continues at coordinate 1,563,074 of JAVLUZ010000144.1, forward strand.
GCAACAAAATTAGTTTTCATTGAACTGCTTCAGTTAGCACTGTTTCTTGTAGGAGGTGTATAAGAACCTTATCTAGAGTTGATTCTGCGAGTCAAAGACTCAATTTATAAAAATTAGAGAACTTTTAATATAGCTTAGACAAAATTATCGATTTTTTATAAATTTGATGTGCTAGAAGGAAATATCGGTAAAAAGTGAATTTTTCTTCAAAATATGCTTATATAAGTCCAATAAACATATTGCCACTGAAAACTATACAAGCAGCACAGCTTCTTGGGGGAGGTTTCTATAGGTTGCATGGTTTTTTAGATCCAAATTACATTTTGCTGGTTTATTTTTAGTTTTGACTGTGATCGATTTTTTCTTCAAGACGAAAGAAATTTGTGATATCAAGATTAGGTTGGTTGTACAGTACATACATGAAAAAAACACAAAAAGCGGTTTTTTGGGGGCAGCACAATAGTGCATTTTAAAAGCATTTTTTAGTCCATTTTGGCTGCATTATATCGCTTTTAATAGAGAAATTGATCAATTTTCGGTGCTTTCTGAGCAAAAAGTACATAAAAGTATTGATCCACAGGCATATCCTGACATTATTACTGTTTTTGTCCTCAAAAACGATGCAAAAGAAGTTCCGTCGTCGGCTCAAAATCGACGGATAGTACCCGTCCGTCTAACCGTTCAATTGGGGTATTACCCTCTCACAAAATGTCATAGAGGGGGGTGTGAGGGGTATTACCCCCTCAAGGTCCAAGACTCAAGTCACTGTCAGACGATTATTGTTGAAAACCCTTTGAATTTTGTTGAGCTTAATTTTTGGTAAAACATCCGGGTACAGCTCAAAATCTTGGGAGAGGGGGTCCTCGACATACATGTAACGGCTGGGAATTTCAAGTAGGGATCCCTAGCCATTTTTAGGAGGAGGGGGGTAGCGACTCCAATTTTAGGTCAAAAATGGCAAAAACATCTTAAAATAGTCAAAAAAAACGCAAGTTTTTGCCCCAGTCCTATGTGGGGAATTCCCCATAGCCCCCTGTAACACGTATGGTTTTTGGCCATTTTTAGATGGGTAAATGACCACCAATTTTGGCCGAAAATCGCAAAAGCGCACCTACAAATAGCCAAAATGCAGGTTTTCGCCAAAAATCGATTTCGGCTCGTGCATTTGTTTTCAGAGCCATTTTTATACAATGTTATCATACTTTCTGGGGCAAAGCGATATTAATCTTAACGTTTTTCAGTATTTTTTAGAAAATTTTAAAAAATTTTGGGCGCTTCGCGCCAAATATCGCTAATATACTGTATGCAGATTCAAGCAGGGGCATTAAACACTCCAAAATCAATATTTATGTAACCTTGGCATGTTTATGCCGATTCGAATATCTTTTGTATCTATTTATACTGTTTTGAAAAATTTTATGCAAAAATAAATAGGTTAGATTTAATAATTTTGCATTTTTTGCCGTTCAAAGATAAAATTGACTAATTTATCTTGATGTTGCATTGGATTTATCAACGCAGTGGTGCACATTACAAGATTCAATTGGCACATTATAATTTCTGTAATATTTCTGACTTTGTAGTAGGTACAAGTTGTTTTAGCTTTCTCAGTCGAGTTTTATGTGTAAATGCAATCAAAAGCTCATAAAAATTTCGGCGCTTCGCGCCGAACTAATATTATAAACTAAATTCAGGCCAAATTATCACATTTAGGACCACGGTTTTTTGGTATTCAGCAAAAATTTTTCCCGATTTACAAAGGCTTTTCAGGACCGTCCTTGTATACATGTATGTGCAAAGATTTTTGGAAAGGCAAAAACTGTAAAATTTAAAATTCCCAAAAATTTTCGGCGCTTCACGCCGAAATCAGTGATTCTCTGTCATATATATGTTTAAAATGATAATATTTGAATTTAGAATGGTAAAATGTTAAATAATCAGAAAACCAGAAATTAGCTAAAATACACAACGAAAGGTCGAAAAACCCTGTTTTATTACACTAAAATCGCTACTGTACCATATTATAGAACACAAAAATTTGCATATACAAAATGTACAAAGACTTTTGGGTACCATCTTTGTACATGTACAAAGGTACCTTGTGCAAAAAAAACACTGTTTAGGACTGCTGCTGGTCGCAGGTCACACACTGTTAGTATGCAAAAATAGGTATCTTTCCCTCTCACTCTTATCTGCATGCATGCCTCGCAGCACCGTACACCTTTTAAAAATTAGATGTGCAAATATTCGATTATTTTCATAATAATTCCAACAAAGACTGATCAAAGCTAAGCAAATCTGTTTGAGAAAGCGCCTCATTTCCTAATTGCTTGTATGCAGTTTTTTTGGAAAATCATCTAATATTATCTTGTTATACGTACCTAAATTTTGGGTCTTGTAGATAAAACAATGGTCCTCTAATTATTCACTAGGTGCATGTGGAAAAATTGTCAAAATATTCGAAAGATTTCAACCAGGCGTGGATTTAGTGGGGCAGGAAGGGGGCGGCCGCCCCCTCCCTCCTGTCACCAAAAAATAGTTGAGCGCAATAGAGGATGGTAAGTATTTTTTTAATTATATTTTAGCCATTTTTTATTACAATTTGTCAAAATTTTTCGAAGCTTTGCGCCAGGTAGTACTCATTAGAGACATTTACTGACTTTCTTAGCGCTGTAAAGACTTTATAATGTCCAAAAGAGTAGTTTATGTACAGAACAAGGATTTTTTTAGTTCATACAATGAATTATCGAGTATTTTTAGGTGCTTTGCGCCATTTTGCACTATTTTGGCACGTTTTCCGTCAATAACTTTTTTAAATTTCTAATTTTTTTCAGATCGCAAATGACTCTGCCTATCAAAAGACGGCAACAAACCGATAGTTCAAGCATAATAGATTAATTTTTTTGAACAATTTTTGACACTACTTGGAAAATATGGGATTCCACGGCCGTCAGAATATCCTGGATCTACCACACAGCATAAATTTAAAAATATGGAATCGCTTCAACCCGATTAAAAGCTTCGTTAAATTAACCTGTAAGCTTTACGTTGAAAAGAAGTGTAGCCTCTAGTAACTAAATCCGCCAATTTAAAATCAAAAGCCTTTTTTTGATTCGTCATCTAAAAACTCGTGCTTCTGTTGGTTTTAAGTACACGAATGACCAATAGCATTTTCAAAATTCGTAAAAATATAAATTAAATAAGAGTATGCGTCATAAACGAGATAAAATGAAATATTCGAAAAATATTATTAAAAAATATATTAACTACATATTTATTAAAATAAAATCAAATCAAATATATAAATATCGTGGAATAATTTAAATATTCATACCAACAAAATTTAAGAACCATCACCTAGCGTGCTATTTACACAAAGGGTTGAGCTTTACACAAACCGTACATGTGTACACGTACATCAAGTTAAAAATTGTAATTCCAAAAAATAAAGTTACATAAAGGCCCGTATCCAAGGAGGGATAAACGCGGGGCTCCCCCTAGAAATTTTTTTGAAGAATTTTTAGGTATGAGTTTATACATGTTTTGACGTTTCCCAGCGTTAAAATGCTAAATTTTCGGCGCTCCGCGCCATCAATTTAATCAAAATTGCTATTCACTATGTATTTAGATCTTTTTCGACATAAAGTTATCCGTGAATACATTTCTTCTCTTCAAAAAGTGCGAAATTGAGATAGCGACATAAAAACGTAAACATTTTCAAAGGCTTTGAGCCGAATTTATTAATTATGCGCGCTTTTTGCCTTCTAAATCGCTCAAAACTGTTCAAAGTTAAACAAACAAACAAACAATGGATTTTTTGCTGAGTCAAGAAAAACACGTGATAAGAATAATGAGACAGCATATGATAAAAAAACTTAATGCGTAATAAATGACACACACAAGACAACATATGCGCTTGGAGAACATTACATACATTACCTGGTTCATCACGGCTTATTAAGTTACAGATCGTGCAAGTGGCAGCGACTTGAAAGCGAGAATTAGCGTGCATCTGCAGAAGTGGATTTTTTTATAAAATATCAGATCAGAATGACTCTAAAAACCAATATCGTACCATGTAATTGAGTATCTTGCTTCTGACATCTTCATTGCTCATAATAAATTCTTTACCTAGCCCGCTATTAGACAAATTGACCAAAACTGACAAGGCCTTAAAAAATTCAATTATTATCCCCACACAGCGCAATCATTAATCAGAAATAAGACGTCGATTCGAATTGCTAACTATTATGCTCTCAATGGTTGGACGCAGGCATGTAAAACGGGATGGGAAACCCCTACACCCAAAGTTGGCTGCCCCCATCCCCAAAAGCCAGAAAATGTTTGACCCCCTCCCCAATTTTTCGACAAAATTGAATTTTTTAGCCAAAAATTGGAGGTCATTTACCCCCCCCCCGGCCCATAAAAATGGCCGGGATCCCCTCCTAAAATTTCTGAGCCGTTACGTGTATGGAAATTGTCTTGAGTCCATCCAACCCCTTGACCGAATCCTGGATAGGGGTCTGGGTCAAGGTTTACGAATTCTATGAATTCTGACCGAATGAGCCGAGGCTTGTCTTCGCACGCAGTTCAAAACAAAGTTGTAGTGCAGTAAATGCCGAATTTGATAGGCAACACTGAAAAGGAATATTTTCTGAAAATAGCCCAATAACGCAAGTTTTTGCTAAAAAATCAGAGGAGTAGGTAACAAAATCTCAATATTTTGGAGGATGGGAGGACGGCCGACTTTGGTGGGGGAATCCCCCATCCTCCTCTTACATACATGCATATATACGCATGGAAATAGCAACATTACCTGTTCTTTGTCTTCAACTGAATAATCGCCTTCCAAAACAAATATCACGCATTGCACAAAGCTATTTCCGTACGTCGGGATTAATTGATCGGCGAACTTAAAAAAGCGTTGGGCGCAACATAAATTTGGTACTGCTGGAGTGCCCCCTCGCAAATTACATACCTATTAGTGATGTCCTGGGCACCGGCACCGGCACCGGGCCGGTGCTAGGCTGGTACCGGCGCCGGTGCCGGTGCTAGATAAAAGAGAAAAAATTAGTGTAAAAAGAATAATTGAAGCTCATTTATCACCAATTTAATGAATAAAGGCGCAAAAAGGTAGCATTTTGTTAATAAAATCTTCTGATTAGCATAGTGAAGCATTTTGACTGAACTTCAGAACAAGTCTTCGAGCTTTAAAAATGAATTATTCATTTAACGAAACACATCTTATTGAAAACATCAATTAACAGCAAGAAGCGTGGACACTAATAAATAAAGTAAATTAAAATTAAAAACATCGACATATAGAGTGGAAAGTTCTTCTAATTCTACCATCTGTAGGCAAGAAGGATGAGTACTACAGAGTAGTTTTCAACTTAATTTCATCAAATCCATTTTTATTTTTCCATTTCGTGAGCAGAAGACCGTAAAACGCAGCTAGAATTTTAAAATAGTTTTTATGCAAAACTTTTTCCTGCAAATTATTCAGAAAAAGCTTGTTAAAACTTTGTAAATGAACTTCTATGTAAGTCTTTTGCATTACTAATATATCCCATGTTTGTTTTCAGAGGCTTTTGAAAATGTGAAATGATAAACTCAAATAATTTAACCTCAAAAAGTTTTTGTGGCTATTTTCATGTTTGTTTCTTACTAGTTGAATATTTAACTAATGCACTAAAACCAAATTTCGATTTGACTAAAGAATCAACTACTGCACAAGCCAATCTTGATTGCGCTACACTTAAACTTATAATACACTATTTAACTTTTATTTTTCTTCGAATTTCAATTTTATTACAATTTTTTGTTTGTTTAATGCTTAAGTGAGAAAATTAATATGTATTCATAAATTAAAAATAATGAAGTCGTTACTAGCCAAATGAAATTTTGCCCTTAATATGTATATCCGGTGAAAAATAGGTACAAATTTAACCCTTTTTGAAGAAGCATAGTACACTATATAATATGCTAATGTAGCACCGGCACCGGCACCGGCAACCGGCACCGGTAAAAAAGCGGCACCGGGACATCACTAGTACCTATTATGCTCTTTCAATTATTCCACGCAATTGCTGTAAGCATACACACATGGGAAATGGGGGGACTCAGACAGGGGTATCCATAGGTGGGCGGCACCAAAATTCTAGGGGAAGGGTGGTGCAAAATTTTTTAAACATAAAAAAATGGCCCTAAAATTGTGGTATACGAAAAAAACACAACTTTTCAACGTTTCTCCTCGAGCACTATCCATTGGCATCAAAAAATTGCAAAAAAAAGAAAAATAATTTTCAAAAATTGAATTATTCTGGGGAGGGGTATTTTTGTTTCTGGGGGTATTTTGGTTTCTGGGGGTAATTTGGTTTTTGGGGGTATCTTAGTTTCTGGGGTATTTTTGTTTCTCGGGGGGGAGTTGCATACCCTAAGCCCCCCACGCCCAGGCATAAGGGTACCCCTACCCAAAGTTGGTCGTCCCCATACATGTAACAGGGAGGATGGGGATACCCCCACTTAAAGTCGGACGTCCCTCTCCCCATCCCCAAAGCCAGAAAATTTTTGACCCATCTTGATGATTTTCAGAAAAAAATTGACTTTGTTTGGCCGATTGTAGGCGTTTTTTGACCGTTTTTGGCCAAAATATCTGAGGTCATTCACCCCCCCCCCCCCTAGAAATGGTCGGAACCTCCTCCCCAAAAATTCGAGCCGTTGTATGTATGATCGTCCTCCATCCAACCATGAAGCCGGAGAACTTTTGATCCCTTCAATTTTAAAAAAAACTTGCATTTTTTGGCCATTTTTATGTACATACATAGGTGCTTTTTTGCTACTTTTGGTCAAAACTTGGTCATTTACCCCATCCCCTGAAAATGGCCGGACACCTTCATTCTAAATTTCTGAGCCGTTTCATGTATAGGGACTCCCACCCAGAAATGGTCGTCCACCATCCCCCAAAGTCAGAAAGTTTGGCGGCCCATTTCGGACAAAAACTTGCGTTTTTTCGGCCATAATGAGGTGTTTTTGACATTTATAACCAAAAGCTGAAGGTCATTCAACCCCTTCCCTCTGGCCAACTATCCCAACTCGAATTCAGAGCTTTTATGAACATGTCTAATCGTGAGAGATTAATAATTAAGCAATGTAACCCGAATTATTATATCAATTAGAAAATTTTTGAATATAAAGAATTTTATAGGCCGCAGTTTCCTAAAATTCCGCAAGATCATAAAATTTGCGTATTAATTGCATCATAGAATAAAGAAAGCGTCCAATTTCATTCTGATTAAAAAAATGCGTATTGAAATAAAAAACGGACGAAAAATACAAAAAGTTTATTAGTTCAGACAAAGATTGTTGAGACATACTGATTCGCTTGCTAAAAGTTGAAAATTTGAAAAACTGTTTAACATAAGAAGGGTAATGAATTAACATATGTACATATCTGTCAATGCGTATGATTTTCAAAAATTCAGCAATTTTCAGGTACAGTATGACGATTCTGATCTCACGGAAAATATCTGCCTCATTTTTAAAAACAATGACAACATTTTCAAACTATTCTTTGTTCTACATAGCATTTCAGCGCCCGAAATGGTCTCAAAATAGAATTTTCCCACCCAAATCGATCGAGTTATAGATTTTCATCATTTCAAGAGACATAATGCTGTCAAAATAAGCTAAAAATGCTAATATAATACTCAACCCTGAAACCCTACTACATGCAAGAAGACGTGCTTCATTTTTCGTTTGGAATTCAGGGTTTTCAGGGATTTCAGGGAATTCAAGGATTTCAGGGAATCAAGGGGTTTTTTGGGAATTCAAGGATTTTAGGGAATCCAGGATTTCAATGAATTCAGGATTCTGGGGAATCCAGAGATTTCAGGAATCTAGGGATTCAGGGAATTCAGGGATTCTGGGGAATCCAGGGAATTCAGGGATTCCAGGGAATTCAGGGATTCTAGGGAATTCAGGGATTCTAGGAAATTCAGGGATTCCAGGGATTGAAGGGATTCCAAGGAATCCAGGGAACTCGAGATTCTAGAATTCAGGATTCCAGGGATTCCAGGAACAGGGACCATTCTAAAACAGTGCATACGATAAATTTTAAATTATTTTTAACATACTTCACGATGAGATTCCCTCGTAATGCTTCTATTAAGCGATTCCACTATTCTGGAGAGGGTAGATGGCTGAGATTGCCAAAGATGTTGATAAACACAATTCTGGGGGTCTACAGTAATCTGCGTAGGCACGTATACTGACCTCCTGAGTTTAGGGGACTGAAACTTTAAGGTCAGATATCTCAACAGGCATAGATAGACAAAACTAGTGGTGTTTTTGAGCATTTCTCAGCAAGCACTACACACTGCTGGAGGTAGGAAATTTTTTATAAAAATTTGAGAATTCAAATTATTTTCAGTCAAATTATTATATAAAATGGTCACAAAAACTTCTAAACATATATCTGATCTTCTGCAGAAAACATGGGCTCCTTGGAAGAAAAAATTATACAAAATCAGTAGATTTGGCGCAAAGCGCCCGAAAATTTTAAATTTATTAGCTTAAAGGTCTGCTAAAGCTATCCTAACGATCTGCGCTTCAAGAATTTTCAATTTTTCCTTTGGGCGACCCTTGTGGAAAATGCTTGCGCTTCCAAAATTTGGGGGAATTGCCCCCTTTCCTGCCTCCCACAGTCACGTCCCAGAATCTGCCGGGGGAGGGGTTTTCCTGGTGGAAGGGTTCCAACTTCTGGGTGGGAAGAGGTGCAAATCCCCAAGAATGAACTCACTGCAATATTACTCATTTTTGATTTAGACAAAAACACATCATTTCCACCATTCAGCGTAGATTTTCGCGAATTCTAACCAAGCACTCCAAATACTTCCTTGCTCATCCCTATAGTTCTGCCTGAACGAAAATTCATCAAGATGAGCAGCCAGACGGTCGTAGTTCTTCAGTCCATTCATTCCCGCGAATTGTCGTTTAGCCATCCCCCAAAGGCCTTCGATTATGTTTGTATGCACACCTTCAGCATTTACGATTTCTCGATTTTGATAAACGACTAAATGGTTATATCCATAATCTTGAAGATTACTGTACGAAGCTAAGCCGTCGTGATAAATGGTTGTTTCGCGACCAATGTGTTTTTTATATGAGGTATTAATATTTCTTTTTTTGCAGATTCAATCAGGTATAAGGCGCACTTCTTGCCAGATTTTTCTCTTATACCAAACACAAGTTTGTCCTGTCTTGTTGTTCCTCTATCGTTCTTAGCCCTTTTTCCAAAATAAGACTCGTCGATCTCGACCAATAACGTCTCATTGCTAATTATTGCATTATCGGTAAACGTTATGGGATTGTTAATCAAAACAGTTGAGCATAATCTTCTGAATATTTCGTACCACGCTAATAGTATCGTCATTGACGCATTCTGGCCCCATTAATCGTTTAGCTATTTAAGCCGGCACATCAGAGCAAAAAATACAGCATAAGCAGGCTATGTTCTAATGCGATCTTGCTGTCCGCAAAAACAGATCCACTTCATATAGACTTCTGTTTGTGACACCCATGGCAGCATTGCCACACTAATCCGTCTGTCAGTTGTGCTTTTTTATTTAATGATTTCGTGCATTCATCGCATCACATTTGATCTGCAATAAGTCCTCATTGACGCAAGAAATCAATAGTTTCCTGCCGGTCATTGCATATCTTAGCTATTTGTAAAATCATTATTTGAAAAATCCTAGATCAAATCAATATTAAATATTAAGCTTCTGCTACATTAATAAAAATCAGTTGATTAAGTGCAATATTACAATCTCCTTTAATGTCATCATACTTGAGGGTTGGTTGGTAGTATTCGTACGCGCAACCGGTCTGTCTGTCAGCACATACGCTGGACTGTCATTTGATCTCGCACGAGCTTCATTAACATATTGGTGTAGCGTGTTGTGTTGCGGACAAGAGTACCTACACTTTTTGGACGTCAGTATGCAAAACCAATCACTGCGATTTGTACAATTACATAGCCTATCGGTCATATATGTATGTGTATTGCGGCTGAATTCCCTGAAACCCCTGAATTCCCTGAAATCCCTGAATTCCACAATAAATATGTGTGAAGCTCTGAAATCCCACAAATAAAATCGTGTAGTAGGGTTTCAGGGTTGCGCCAAATAATGCTGTCTTACCACACCTGGGCGCGGGGGTTATGCATCCCCTCCCGAGAAACTAAAATACCCCCAGAAACCAAAATAACCCCCAGAATTCAATTTTTGAAATTTTTTGTTGTTTTTTTCGCAATTTTTTTGATACCAATGGATAGTGCTCGATGAGAAACGTTGAAAAATGGTGTTTTTTCGCCATACCACCATTTTTAAGGCCACGTTTTGACCTTTGCAAAATCTTGCACCCCCAGAATTTTGGTGCCGCCCATCTATGGGATCTTACCAAGCAAAAACGTTTTATATTCGTACATGCAGATTATTTTGACCATCTCCGTCATTTAACTAGCAAAAAAGCATGAGTAATAAATACAAACTCCTCGATTTCTAACATTTTACCTACTCCCGCCGAACCAGACCTTGAGCTACATACATTGCTCATTAAATATAAAGGCTCGAAATTTGGGGCTCCTCGTGACCTCGACCACTTTTGCAGGGGCAAACATAAGTCTGAAAATTCCCCCTTCGATTTTCGGTAAAATTGAATCTTTTGGCCTGGCCGTTTTCAGGTATTTTTTGGCCAGAAGTTAAGATCATTCATCACCCTCCCCAATAACCGAGGAACCCCATCAAAAATTTGATGATGAATGAATGATGAATAAATGAATAAATGGTGATGAAGAAATGATAATAAATGAAATTAAAATAAATAAATAAAAAATAAAAAATAAATGGTGCGATAAAAATAATTTTAAAAAATGACCTCCGATTTTTTGCCGAAAATATAGCAAAAAAACTAAAAATGACCAAAAAATGCAATTTTTTGCCTAAAATCGGTGGAGGTCAAAAATTTTCTAGCTTTGAAGATAAGTAGACGAATGACTTTTGACGAGGGTCACCCATTCCCACCTGCTACATGGTTGTGTAAGCCTAACCTCTTTAGTATGCAAGATATTCCGCATAAATCCGATGAGACGCCCGACGGCCAACGATTCGTTGGACATTTCAGTCAGATTTCTCAACGCGTCCGCCGGTGTAAAGTGCCTCAAAACGGCCGATTTGACTTTTTCATCGGCTTTGTAAGTAAGATTCTGAAGAATGTTAGCTTAGGCTTAATACAATGAATTGCGTTATTGTGTAAATAATATAGCATTCGGAAAGAAAACTTTTTCCAATTTTTTAATAATATAATTTTATAATATAAAATATAATTTAATATTAATAATATAATTTTTTTATAACACAATTTTATTAAATGCACCCAAAGTTTGAACGGTCAAGCAAGAAAGCATATGGCAGGATATCTGTAATTATTACCGCACTTTCGTAACTGCAAACTGCTTTACAACGTTTAAGTATTTTCTCAGTTTTCATTTCAGGTTAGAAGCCTCTCTAAACTACTAATTTAATCTATGCGATCGAATAGCAGAAAGGGAAATCAGTTTTTAACGTGTCTCAAATTTGATACAAGAGATTTTTTGCTTTAAACTGCAGATCAATAGCCCACTCTTCAGCGATGTACATGGATTTAAAGATGGCATGACCATTGTTTTCATAATACTGCCCTGAGACCATACATGTAACAGGGAGTGGGAGGTCCCCCTACCCAAAGTTGGTCGTCCCCACAAATGTAACAGGGGGAAAGGGGGATCCCCTACCCAAGGTCGGTTGATCCCACATCCCCTAAAGCCGGAAACGTTTCGCCCTCTCCACCAATTTTTGGAAAAAATTGATTTTTTTGACCGTTTTTATGTGTTTTTTTCGCTGTTTTTGGCCAAAAACTGGAGGTCATGTACCCTACTGAAATGCACAGTGACCCCCACCCAAAATTTCGAATCGTCACGTGTATGGTCGCCTCCCATTTCTCTCCTAAGCCAGCCAGAAAATTTTTAACCCCTAAACACCGATTTTTGGAGGAAAAAAACTTGATTTTTTGGCTATTTCTGCGTATTTTTTGACGATTTTGGCCTAAAATGGTATTTCATTAAGCCCCTAAACATGGCCGGAGACCTCTTCCCTATCCGAAACTTCGGGCCGGTACATGTTACGTGAGGCCACACAGGTAGCGGCTCGAAATTTTGGTTGAAAGGGTCCCAGTTTTTTTAGGGAAGGAAGAGTAAATGAATGATCTCCAATTTGTGGCCAAACGTGAGTACCTAACAATGGCCAAAAAACAAGTTTTCGTCTAAAATTGAGGGTCAAAAATTTTTTAACATCGGGTTGGGGGATGGGGGACGACCGAGGAATACTCAATCTCCCATTACGTGTATGCTTGAGACGAGTATTTAATAAAAAGGAACGAAGCAACCAGTTTTTTTGCACAAGGCCCGTTTGTACATGTACAAAGATGGTCCCCAAAAGCCAATTTTGGCAGTGTATTTTAGCTCATTTCTGGGTCTCTAAAGGCAAAAATCACTAAGAATCGTCTTAAAACGGCGCGAAGCGCTAAAAAATTTGACATTTTATATTTTTAAATGCAATTTCTGCCATTATAAGCATATATAGAACACACAGTTACTCATTTCGGCGCAAAGCGCCAAAAATGTTTGCGAATTTCGGACCTTTTTCTGTAATTTTTGTCTTCCTAAAAAATCTTTGTACATGTACTAAGACGGTCCCGAAAAGTCTTTGTACATCGCGCAAAATCTTCGCCGAATACAAAAAAACACTGGAAGCAACACATTATTTAGTCACCATTAAGCCCCAAATACCGTGCAATCGAACGGACGGATCGTCGGATTTGGAAAGCGAACACAAAATGGGCACGCATCCGCATTCGATGAGAATCTAAATACAAACGGTTTTTAAAAACCAGTGTCTACACACTGTAATTTAAATTGCGCAAGCAATTACCGACTTGCAGGGCGAAAATTCTAGCAGCAAGTTGCTGATAGCCGCCACCGAAACGCAGGTTAATTCCAAGTTATCGCTTTGCATTAGCTACATAAATTAAGCAACGATTACAGTAAACAAAGCTAAAAATTGGGGCGTTTGTTAAAATGTCATCGACCTGACCCGTTTAAATACATACACTAAACAAGAATTTTGAAGGAAAAACGGTATAATTCGTAACGCGATTCTCGTCACGAAATTTTAACACTCAACAGTCTCTAAGTTTTGCTAAGGAATGTACGTATCGCCCATAAGACGTCTTCATATGTATTAATACAAAATTGCAGAATATACGGCATCGGCAACGTCCCGTGTTATAACATAGGCCATTATTATTTCCGTCATTATTTTACCAAGTTGCAAGTAATTAAATAATACATTATGTAATATGCTTTACTTAGAAAAATCCCCTCGCTAAGACAATCGCTGTGTATTTGATACGCGTTAGTTTTTATGTTATTTTTTGTAATATTTATGTACACAATTCTTATAATTGAAAAAATTTTCAATTTGGCAGGCACCTGCAAAAGCTGTCTTGCCACTGGCTTATCTAAGAAAACAGTACGTAATTGTTCCACCGAACGACTGAGCGAATGAAGGCATTTAATCGATGCTATTTGCACTCTAATGCTACCGTAAAGCCCGTTTAAAATGCGTTCCAATAAATTTGGTATCTCGTGCACAACCTTCGTACACATAATTATGTAGATATCGAAAAACTCGATTTAAAAACTAGGAAAAACAACAATAGTGGCAGAAAACGAAGAAAATTTATACGAAAATAAAAAATATAAGAACATTAAACAAAATTTTGTAAAAAATTTTAAAGTCAATTAAAAAATCATAGCTTTGAACTTTAGTTGCCATAAAACTTAAGATATTAATAATTATAGACTAAAAAATATATAATTTATACGGAAATAAAAAAATTAAAAAAAATTTAACACTCAACAGTCTCTAAGTTTTGCTAAGGAATGTACGTATCGCCCATAAGACGTCTAAATAAAATGAAAAGAAAAATCGATCGATACGCAAGTACACGAAGCGCACGGCACTCGGTGCCATTATTTTGGACTTACACAATACAATACGATATATGTATGCAAAAAATTTAGTAAGCCAAATAACTTTTTTAATTTTATCTTTCATAATTATGTTATGCTGACATTTTAAGCCTGATTTTTGACAAAAACCGCCAGAAACACCTAGAAAGCCTTCAATAACAACGTTAGATCAAAATGGAGAAAGAGGTGGCGAGGGATCCCCAATCCCTCTGTTACACGTATGCCTTAGAGGCTTGGCTTGATCCCAAATCCTAGACGATTATACAAAAGAGTAAATAAAACGATGTGTTTTACTTGATAAACGATAAAGGTAGAATAAGACGAAAGGTTCTAAAAAATATGAAAAGATAAATATATATTTGAAAAGATTTAGAGATATATACTGTAACATTTCATGCTAAAATGAGAGCGCAAGTTTGTAGTCCGATTACTTTTCGCCGGAGGTCTTCACTGTTAGACGCGAAATGAGATAAGACGTTAAATGACGATTCGTGCAAACCATCAAGCAGCGAAGTCCGCTCCTGAGGTAAAGCAATAAAGTAAAAGAAGCAACTTTAGAAAGAAAATTTATATTTAGATTTTTAAGGCAATCGATCAATTTAATTAAACTAAACAGCATTTGTTAAGCAATCAGGAAATATTAACATGAATAAAGAACGAAGCCGCAAATGTATCTTAGTTAAACGATCTGAGGACTTTAAACGTTTCAAAAAGAAGCCAATCCACTATTTCGACGACAAAAGACACCGATGGTTTTTTTAGGAACTTGTATCCCAAAGAGAACGAAGAACATAAATTCTATGGGAAATAATTAAAAATCAAGGCCAAAAATGGACACTAACCAGTCTCTTACCACTGCACCTTATATCATCAATTGAATCTAAATTAAGGTGTTTTTTAAATTTTTTAGCGACTACAAGTTTCAACAGGCTGAGCCCACGACATCTATGTACCATTTTGTGCACCTGATACAATTTATCTGAATCTCAGAGTATGTCACATTCAATGAATCGAATCTCACTTGCTCGTCGGTAATAGACGAATCTACTTCTGTAATGCTAAGACATTGATTGATGATTTTCAAACACATATTGTTCCAAATGGTTAGTTCTTGCAGGTTAGAGTCTTCTTCGATTAAACATGCGAGTGTCTCGCATGCTAATACTCTAGATTTCGTACACACAGTAGGTTTGACTTCCGACTTGCAACAGCGAACTAGTAGGGGCATGACCTTAATTTTAAAAAAACCCTTAGGCTTGGAACGAAGAGGGAAATGTCGCATTTTCGTTCTAATCTGGCACGTAGCTGGCCGTCCTATTTGGAGGGGGAACCAACACCAATTTTGGGGGACTAGGCCCAAAAAGACCAGAAAATAGCACAAAATAACGTTTAAAAAAGTCCTATTTTTCCATCATTTTATTAGTTGATTGTTTGAATATATTCGTCATTCCTAAACCCTCTGAAAGCTACGATAGCTTAAGCGATAACAGTATTTATTTAGAAATGTTTTTCCGAAATTGATACTTTATCCGTTGTGTTTTGCTCTTCATTTATACTCGTGGCCAGGTCCGTATCCAGGATTTTATTTCGGGGGAGCGGAGATTCTGAGGCCATTTATCATCATTTGATCGACGAATAATTTCCTAGCTTCTGTCTTTGTATTTTATCTTTGTGCTTTAAAAAGAAGAATAAAGAAAATAAATATTTGGCGCGGAGCGCCAAAAAATGTTGACATTTTCTACTTGTCTAGCGCAAATTTGAGCGATTTTGAGCGAGCTGGAGACAAAAGATATATATTAGATAATCAATAAATCTGACGCGAAGCGCCGGAAAAATTCCATCTTCTCTATGTCAGAACTAAAGTTTGAACTGCTCTGAGTGGACAAGAAGACATGATGTAAATATAAACAATATATCCGGCGCGAAGCGCCAGAAAGAAATTGACATGCTCTTCGTGTCTAACTCAAATCTGAGCGATTTTGAGCAGTATGATAACTACGCAAAAAGAATTTGAGTTCCCTGCTCAACGCTGAAATCCAGTTTATAGACATACTTAGCATATTTTCCATTTTTACCCATCGGGGGACCCTGGGAAATATCAAAAATTTTCATTCCGGAGGGGGAGGCCCGCTACCGCCCTCTCTGAATAAGGGCCTGCTCCTGGTTGAGTTTGCATAAAAACAAACAATATTAAAGGGCGAAGGAATAACTTTCAACATACAATTAGCAGTAAATAATGGGAGAAAGGAGTCTATATGAATGAAATGAAAAGTCAACTGCTCGAAAATTAGGCATACATACAAATTAACTTTAAATTATACTGTTAAACATCGTTTAGAGCTTTTCCAAGGTCCGAGAAATGGGTTTTGAACCAAAAAAAGCCTGAGGGGTATGCTCTTCAAAAGTCCTATTAGAGAAATAGATAAGCGTAACCGCTCGGAATTCTGACTGGGGTCATCGGCCATTTAAAAAAGGGGTTGCAAATTATAAACTCAAATTTTTGACCAAAAATGACAAAAAAGCACCTAAAAATGGTTAAAAACGACAATTTTCGTTAAAAATGGGGGGATTAAAAATTTTCTTGGGATGAATGAGTAGCGACTCCGGGTGGGGTTCTTCAACCCCCTGTCACGTGCATGGGTAGGGGATACCCCTATACTCCCCCAGCGCGAATGTGTGACTTTATTACCTGCCTGCTTATCGAGCTGTCCACCGAAGAAATGGCATCAGAACGAAATAAATACGTCAGGCTTAAAAAGACGAGAATTCCAGTCGAGCGTGGAGTAATGAGAATCTTTGTTTAACATTCACAATATTCATAAACTTTTTCATTTTATTGTAACGTCATACCCATTCGTACAGCTATCAATTAAGAATCTCCTAAAAACAGCTGAAATCCGTAATCGAACGCTTCCGCTCACGGCTTTTTTTGTATTCGGCAAAGATTTTTACCGATGTACAAAGACTTTTCCGAGACCGTCTTCGTACATGTACAAAGATTTTCGGGAAGACAAAAACTTTCAAAAAAATTCAAAGAAAAACTTTCAAAAAACTTTCAAGAAGTTTTCAGCGCTTCGCGCCGAAAATGAGTAATTGTGTGGCCTA
This sequence comes from Mermis nigrescens, assembly GCA_036768485.1. NCBI lineage: Eukaryota > Metazoa > Nematoda > Enoplea > Mermithida > Mermithidae > Mermis > Mermis nigrescens. The sequence continues at coordinate 1,580,310 of JAVLUZ010000144.1, forward strand.
TATATCTTTATAATAGCAGAAATTGCATTTCGAAAAGGAAAAATGTCACATTGTTTCGGCGCTTCGCGCCATTTTAAGACGATTCTTTAATGATTATTGCCCTCAAAAGCCCAGAAGTCAGCTACACTACACTACCAAAGGTCGAAAAACTCTATTTTTATCACACTAAAGTCGCTACTGTACAATATTATATTACCCAAAAATTTGTGTGTAAAAGATGTACAAAGACTTTTAGGAACCATCTTTGTACATGTACAAATGAACCTTGTACAAAAAGCACTGCTTCCGCTTCTGATTTCGATTTCTCAAAACTAGTAGGTAAAGGTTTCTCCCCGTCCAACCTTCCAAATGAAACGTGGTTGTCATTGTTCAAAAAATGGTTGTCCAATTATAAGCTTGAAAATTGGCTATGCAGCTTCGAAAATTGGCTTTCTTAGTTAAAAAATGGGTTATCCAGCATAGAGAGGTGGTTGATTTGACCCAAAAAGTGGTTGTTAGGGTCCAAAAATGGATTTGCCTGGTCCAAAAAAGGCCTAACCCATGTTCCTTCTACAGCCTTAATCCGGTATTCTCGTTTCGGCTTTTTATTTACCAGCTGGCGTCAAGTTGAATGATTATTACTAAGCCTAAGCCTAAACTGAATTAGTGACAAAAAACAACTCTTCTAGCACTCTCTAGAGCTGGAAAACCAATCTATAGTATTATACTTGAGTTGACCAAAAAAAGTGGTTGTCCAGTTTAAAAAGTCGTTGTCTTGACCAAAAATAGGCTTTTCAGGCTTTACTGTACAAAACATATCCCCGTCCAAATGACCCCTACCCCCGTCCAACTTTTGGCTCCCCCCGTCCTGTGGACGGGCAGAAACAGGGTATTGCCCGGATGTGGTGATAATCGATTCAGACTCGATTCTATGAAAAATAAATAATTTCAAATGCTGATTTGCATGAATTGAAACATCTTTTCAAATACCTATAATTGTTCCTCGTCTTCTTCCCTAGGTATTGAGTACCTTATATAGATTTTCAAGACCACGTATGTATATGAATATGATGTATAAAATTGCGGACATGTACACATTATATTTATATATTATAATGCACAATATATAAATATAATGAGTACATGTCCGCAATTTATAATTAAATTTTTTACCACCGAGCCGAAGCAAGACGAACGGATTTGTCCATTTCCTGCGACATGATGCGCTTTATTTGGTCTAATAAAGGTATACCCATATGACTGGCTAGAAAGAAACAGATAGCTATAGTAAAAATCAATGGCCCGTCGCACAGGTGCACAAAGTCAGGGTCGGCAGGGGGTGAAATCCCAAAAAATTCAAAACAGTACATTTAACGTAAACGATTTTTTGCTGTTTTAACGATCAAAATGGTCAAAATAGCCTATAAAACGTTATTTTGTGGTTATATCGCATTTTAGAGGCATTTTTAGTCCATTTAACTGCATTATATCACTTTTAACACTAAAAAATGCAAAAACTTTTCAGTTTTGAGCGCTTTTTGAGTAAAAAGTACTTAAAAGTACAAATCTGGCGCAAATAGCCGGAAACATTTTGACATTTTCACTGCTTTTGACCTCAAAAATAATGCAAAAATTGTTCCATCAGCTCAAAATCGCCGGATAGTACCTAACCGGCTGACCCTTTAGGGCGTAATACCCCCTATTTGCATGAATGGCTCGTCGTCTTAAACTGTAGCCGACATATACTAGCAGGGGAGATGGGGGATCCCCCAACCAAAGTTTGTCGTCCCTTCATCCCCCTGCAAGGTCAGAAAGCTTTTGATCCCGCCCCCCCCAATTTTGGAAAAAACTTGCAATTTTTGACCGTTTTTAGTGTTTTTTGGCCGTTTTCGGCCAAAAATTGGAGGTCATTTACCCTCCACCCAATGGTCGGGGACCATCTCCCAAAATTTCGAGCCGTTACATGTATGGCAGTAGCTATCAGATATCAATCTCAATCATTAATAAGTCGCTATGCCTTTTTAACCGAAATGACCTTGGAAACTGGTGTAAATGCTGAAATAAGGTAAAAACTGTGTTAATCCACGATGTTGGTGAATTTCAAGCAATTTTTAAGAAAACTTTGGCTTTTCAACTATTTTGCCACTTTTCAATTCTATAAGGGGGTCTAAACAAACCTCGAAATTATAGGTGCGCAAGGTCAAACTTTTAAGGAGGGGTGAAAATCAAAACCTTGACGATAGCTAAGTGTTTTGTAAAAGAATGATTTTACAGCAAAAAACAACGGTATCGCTTTTAAACTATCATTTCTGCATTTTTGACCATTTGTGGCTAATATATAACCTTTCTGAACTGACAAAGCCTTTTAGGACTATAGAGCATTTTTGAAATCAGAAAAAGAGCTTTTCCTCTTGAGACTCAGAAAGGAGAACTATATAGCATTTCTGAACTCACACGGTATGTTTCTGAGTCCAAAAAAGGGTGTTTAGCTAGTTTTCTGAGCCCAAAAAAGGCTGTATAGCTATATTTTTTGGCAAATATAGCCATATATGTACATGTAGTACCTATCAGTCTTTATTAAAGATCACGGGGAGGAATATCCACTCACCCCAACCCCCAAGATATTTCATTTTTAACGCACATATTATGCATAGTAGGCAATTATATGAAGCCTGGACCGTTTTGTATATAAACCCATGTCTTAAAAATGGATGAAAGTCTGCCCAGACAATGCACACGTAATTCTGAGGCCTAATTTGAACAAATTCCTAGATAGTAAGAAATCATCAATACGAGAAAGAAGCAAAAAAGAAATAATGAGGAGAAAAAGAAAAAAAGGAAAAAATAAAATAAAATAAAAATAAATAAATAAATAACCATGCAAATATTGAAAAAAGAAAGGAAGACAGATATAGAGATGCATCATGCTATTAGTAAGAAAGAAACAAAAAGGACACGTAAAATAGCACAAGTATACCTAAAAATAATTATATTATGAGAGATTACATGTTTTATGAGGCGCAAAAGTCTAAATGAAACAGAAAAGTAGGCAGGATAATAAAACGAAAGCTTACATAAAAAGGTAAGAAAAAAGACGTAGAAGAGGAAGAGAAGAGAAAAAAATTGAAAAATCATAAATAGACGAGGTCATCAGAGAGGAACTAGGTTGCTACAGTTTCGTGCCTTTAATCCTCTGACTGTCACTGCGACCTAGCGGCACCAGTCTAGGCGGCTAGACTGCCTCTCATCGTTAAAAAACGGGAAAAAATCAATTAATTGAATAAATAAATAAAAGAATTAACATTATAGATATTATAAATATTATGATAAAGGAAAAAGGAACATTTATAGAGAATATATAAATAATTGAAAAATAAATGAAATAATAAACAATAAAAACATTGTAAACCTACACGTGAAATACTGCCGTAACTGGCCTGTTCAATCACGTGAGGAAACACAATGAGTAAATAGATAGCGAGAGCAAGACAGGAATAGAAAATCTACATCGATGTGCCCGAATACTATGAATACTATAGTAATAGTAATAACATCAATAACAAAAACAATATTTTAAAAGAAAGAAAATAAATAAAATAAAAGAGTGAACTTACGCTTTCGGGGAATTTAACAGGGATAAAAAATCAGTAAGAGAAACAATGCAGGACTATCATTTTAAACCTTTTTTAAAGGAGTAGACAATTATTTTATTGACAGCTCAAAACAGCTCTTGTTTATCTATCACCTATGTACACAGATTTCATAGACCATTTTGAAAAGAAGGAAGCAGCCTAGGTACTATTGCAGTTAAGTAAGTATACATGATTTTGTTAAATTCCTTTTTGTAAATAAGTTGTTGTTCTTATCCAAAAATCTGAATGGGAGTGATTTAATCACTTGGAATGAAATGACGCAATAGTTAAAAAGCATATCGCTCAAGTCAAGACTCACCCATGGCAACGTAATTGCTGATCTCCTTGTGTCCACGACACAGTGCAGAAAGCACATCGAGCGATATTACTTTAAACTAAAATACAGAGATAAGCGAAAATCGAAAAATTAATTCTTAAACATGAAAAATTAACCACTAACTCATTTAGCAAAAAAGTCGTTATTTGCCACAGAAAATATCCAGAAAATTCTAAATTTTGAATTTCTTCATAAATAATTTTTTCATTACTAAGACGTCAGATAGTCCCACAGGGAGGCCCTGTCAGACGATTTCAAATTTAAGGAAGATTTTCTGCATCATTTTCAAGGAAGAAATGGGTAAATCACTCATATTTTTACCAGTGAAGTGCCTAAAATTGAATCAAAATCTAAAAAGTCACAATTTTTCATTTATTCATCAATTATAATTCATACATATGTGGATAATTTATTAAATGAAATTTGTTTATCGATCATAATCAATAAATTTTCTAGATAGAAATTACAAAACGAAGTCAAAATATACTTATTTAATGTTACAAAAATCTATCTCATCGAATATCGATATTTTAAATAGCTTCATAGTATACTCGAAATTTTCGGGGTCCCGGTCATTTTTAGGGTAGGGGGTACATGACCTCCAATTTTTGGCCAAAAACGGCAAAAAAACGCCTAAAAACAGTCGAAAAAATTGATTTTTCAAAAAACCTTGATGGGGTCAAAAATTTCCGGGCTTTGGGGAGGGATGGGGGGACGTCCGACTTGGGGGACGTCTGACTTTGGGTGGAGGGATCCCCCATCCCCCTGTTATCCATCATATAACTCGAGAAAAGCATGAACACCAAATTTTCTGGTCTCGAATTCTGAGATTCCTTCTTTCTAACTCTGACCTGGTTTATCTTCAATATGGACCATGCATGCACACGGTCAAAAGTTCTAAAAGATGAAGGATAAATCGAGTTTCCCTGAGGAAAATGATTAGTTAATTTTGCAATTTAATGTCAAATATAGATGTTTAATTCGTTGTATTTTATTCTTCATGAATTTCTGTGGTTTAATTTGCATGAGAACAAATAAGAATAAGAGCGATGGAAAGACCTGTAACATCAAACATATACGAAATAATGGAAGAAAAAGTGTATCGATAAATGAATTGAACAGTTTACTGCATACATGAGCAGCTAGAAAATTATGTGTGGGAAGGCGAAATCGCCAAAAATTGCCAACAACAATATTTAAACAAAGGATTTGTTTCTACGTCAAGAAAAATATGATGAGAATAATATAAAAATAGGAAAAATGAATAGGATTCAGAAAAATAGAATTAAAAAAATAGAATAAAGTAATAGTTATAATAATAAAATAATAATTAACTAATACGTAACTAATAAGTAATAATTAATAGAACTAAAAATAGAATTCTAGGGTCTGCAGTAATCCGCGGGGGTATTTCAGCTTCTGTGGGGATGTTTATCCCCACAACCTTCCACGCCCACGTGTGGTCTACTGCCTGGAAAATAAGTATTTGTACTTTAAATTATGCGCTTAGGCGTCGTTTGACGCTTTTTCATGGTTGAGCAATAGGTTTGGTCCCAAAACGGCTCGAGGGGAATGCCTTTCAAAAGCATGGCAGAAAGATACGCCCATACCCCCACAGTGTGCATGTGTAATATAGACCGAAGGCCAGCTCAATCGAATGTGAAATGCATCGGATCAGACGGCCACGCACGATAGTAGATAAATGTTTATCTCTTTGTTTGGATTTCTCCTACAGAATTTTTCAAAATTATATGACCACAAAGCTTTCTCATTAGAGAAGAGTCGCTTTTTTGACCAATCCCCGCCTCCAAAGGACATTTAATGCCAGGAAATCACCTGCAACACGCTGCTAAACAACGAAGGTGCGAATAGATCAATCGCTCCGAGTCGGAACAACAATTCTTGATATGATCGAAGCTGGGAAAGGAAATAAAAGTTCATAGCTTCAAAGACGTAAACACTTTTTGATACAAAAAAATTAATAGGAAAAAAACGAAGAGTAATTTTACAGGCAAGATTAAAAACGACAGAAAAGAAAGCTTTTAAATTACATTTAGGGATAAAAAGACTTAATTATGCAAAGAGTTTGGAAAAAATAATTTGTCCAGAATCTGAAGCATGGTTCTACAATTCAAATTGTTTCAAGATACTTAGGAGGGACAACAGCAGGATTCGAGCGGATAATGCTCAATCCTCTCCGCAGGGGTACATACAGAGCCGTATCCAGGATTCGGCCAAGGTGGGAGAGGGGGGGTGGACCCAACATAAATTGGTCTGTATCTCGGAAATTTGTCGGTATAGCTCGCAAAGACCCCGCATTTTTCTACATGCTTTCTCCATTAAAATAATTGAATTCGAACGTTTTCTTAAAGTTTTTCTACTCAAAACACTTTAAAAAAGTGTCATTTTTGGTCCCGCTTGCGCCAAAATGATAGAAAATACTTCACATCTGGCGCGAAGCGCGAAAGTCTGATGATTTAAAGTCAAGGACAGTAAATTTTTTCAAGCTTTCGTGTATTATCTTACCTTTCAATATTTTTCTCCGGCCAAGAGGCAGGCATGTAGCTGTAGGGAAATTCAGAAAAAAATCGGAAAAATAGGACTTTTTAGACATATTTTGTGCTATTTTTGGCCTTTTTGGGCTTGCTCACCTCAGAATTGGTGTTGGTCCCCCCTCAAAATAGGACGGCCAGCTACGTGCCTGCAAAGAGGGGGAGGGCGGCCGCCCCCGCCCCTTAAATACGGCCCTGGGTACATATATTTCGCCATTCCATTTATTTCACGATTTCACATCTACCTCAAATAAGCATAAGAGTGAAGAGGAATCATCGCTTCCCCAGATCTTCATGAATCCTGAATTAAAATGATTGACTGAAATTTTTAATTGATAACAGAATATTTAACTATAATTTCGAATAATTTGTTTACCTTCCCTTTAAAATTTTTAGCCGTTACTTACACGTATACGTGAACAAGTGTACGCCGTAATATCAGTTCTCAAGCTGTTGCTTAAGGCTAATTATGTTTTCTAATATCGAAAATTGAGACATGCTTACAATTAGAAGCTGAAAATATGTAGCTTCTCTTCGGACATTAAAAATCACCAAATTAACTTTGCAATGCAACACCGTTAAGTAATTAAGCCCTAAATTTTAGGAACCGGAGTAATGCATAGACTCGGATGAATTCCAATGCGAATACAGGTGAATCTGTGTCAGGCACTGTAGATATTCGATATATCTTATTCTAGCAAAAATACCTAAACGTGGACCTAGAGAAATTATTACGTGATTAAACTCACTACGCATGATTTTATTAATATCTGTCCGACAAATTCGAGAGAAAAATTCGATTTTCGTCCAGCCTTCAATAGAATTTCGACCGTTTGATCATCCTAAAAAAATGCATTAAAATATAGCAAGATTTTGGCGATCAAATGATGCTTCCGATCTTCACGCTTTGAGTTACTTTGTAAATAAGCTCAAGCGGGAAGCTTGATGAACAAACAATAGAACGTAAAGCCCGTAAGCAAGCTTCGACGAGCTGTGCGTCTGAAGACCTGATGTCTAGAAATATGTAAATAATCATACATGCACACGGTCAAAAGTTCTGGGAGGTGGGGTGTTTCATTGGGGGTGAATGAGCAATTTTCTACCTATTTAATGTTAAATTTTGACGCATTTTTACACTTAATTCGTTTTGTTTTATTCTTCATGAATAGTTATGGTTAAAATTGCATGAAAACAGTAACGATAAGGGCGATTAAATGAACTGCAGCATCAAAAAATGCAAAATAATGCAAGATAATTGTCTGAATGAATTAAATGGACAGTCTATTGCTCAACAGGCACGTGTCTCTGGTGAGAATGGGGGGTTCGGACCCCCAGAATTCAAAAAAATCGGCAAAATAGAGATTTTTTTAACGTTATTTTGTGCTACATATTTTTGGTCTTTTTGCGCTTAATCTTACCAAAATTGGTGTTGTCCCCCCAAATAGGACGGCCAGCTACGTGCCCGCTGCTCAAAACAATTAGTACCTGAAAATATACTGTTAGGCGTCATTTAATGCTTTTTCATGGCTCGAGCAACAGGTTTGGTCCCAAAACGGCCTGAGAGGGGTATATGCCTTCCAAAACTTGTGGCAGAGAAGAAATCCCCCATACCCCCTCCAAGTGTGCATGTGTGTAAATAATGTACAAATCAATTCACAATTATAATCGTACAACGCATTTAGAGTAAAAGAGCAATTGGATATAAAAGCTTTGACTGTTTTCTTAAAGAATTGACTAACAGTCTAACGGAAGAGCGCAAATAAACATCGACAAAAATACTTTGATGCTAAAAACAAAAGCGATGCTAAAAATATGATTAAAATTATGAAAAATTAAATAATAGCATGGCCTAGAATAAGCTCAAATCGACATCAGTTGATTCTTAACAAAACCAGAGTTAAAAATCCCCTAATGTTGAACCAAATTTGCTTTGTTCAGCTTTTTTTGCGATCAACGAAAAAACAAGCTACATAACTTTTAATTTTTAATCAAAAGCAAAGCATGCTCTTCTTTCCATCACATATAGGTCACATCCATACAGATCCCCCATCCGAAGTAAGTCGTCCCCAACCCCTCAAAAGCTAAAAAATTTTTACCTTCTCCCGATTTTCGAAAAAAATGAAAGATTTTTGGCCGACTTTGGCCAAAAACTGGAGGTCATTTCACGGTTTTTTTTGCATTCGGCAAAGATTTTTCCCGATGTACAAAGACTTTCCGGGACCGTTTTCGGACATGTATATACATATACAAAGATTTTTGGGAAGGCAAAAGCTGTAAAAGTCGCAAAAATTTTCGACGCTTCGCCCCGAAATGAAAAAAAATTGTGTATTGACCGAATTTGCATTTCGAGAGGAAAAATGTCAAATTATTTCGGCGATTTGCGTCGTTTTAAGAAAATTTCTATATTTTTCACCGTCATAAACCCGAAAATTTGATGAAATACACTAACAAAGGTCGAAAAACCCTGTTTTACCACGCTGAGAGCGCTATTGTGCCATATTATAGTACCCACAAATTTGAATGTACAAAATGTACAAAGACTTTTGGAAACCATCTTCGTATATGTACGAAGGGACCTTGTACAAAAAAACACTGGGTTAATATTGATATGTTAATAATATCAATTAATAACATTATTAACATTAATAATCATGTTAGGTTAATTGATTTAATGCGCACTCTCTATCAAAACAGGAAGCGTTCCGCTATCGATCAAGAGTCTTGTCTGATCCTGACTTCCTTTGGCTAAACTTCCGATTACAATTACGGCGTCTATTCTAAGTTGAGCACCGAAAATTTCGTTATTTATCGTTCTAAGTAAGCTGAAAAGCTGAATATTTAAACCTGAGATGAGGCCGTTATCAATAACCAAGGACTTACACTTTTACGAAGTCATGTTTGAACACATTTTCTTTTTGAACATTGCTGCCAATGACTCCATTCTTTAGCTTGCTGTAGAAAAAATCGATTCGTTTTAGCATAGGAAAACGTCGTAGTCGAATTGAGGGTCAGTATAGCTAGGGGCATACATGTAACAGGGGAGATAAGGGATACTTCACCCAAAGTCGGTTGTCCCCTCATCCCCCAGAACCAGAAAAACTTGGACCACTCCCCTGATTTAAAAAAATGAATTTGGCCATTCTCAGGTAATTTTCAGCCATTTTTGGCAAAAAATTTTATACTTACCCTCCCCTCCCCCGAAACGGCCGGGGGCCCCAACCAAGATTTTGAGCCGTTGCATGCATATATGCTTGGAGATCAGATCAAAGGGAGATCTTCACTGAGCCAAAATAGTCTGTGAGCCGTTACATATATGCTTGGAGGTCAGGTCAAAGGGAGATCTTTACTGAGCCGAAATGGTGTGTGAACTTGGAAAATGCTAAAAAAATAGCACAAAACTTATTAACTCGATGTCGCAGCTTCTGGTAAACAAATTCTATCCTAGCACTTTCGCATAGCTTTTCTAGTTTCTATACATTTTCGGACCTCCTTAATTTATTCTTATTTCCCCTAAAAATTCTCCCCTCTTATCCTACGGCGAGTCACACGATCATGAATCCACTAAAGTGCACGTCTGACTGTTAGTCCCTGCCTATTATGTTAAGTAGCGAAAAGGGATTTGAAAATGAGATTCAGTATGTGTGACTGAGGAAAGAAGAATAGATCATAAATTTACGTTCTTGGGCTCAATACACGATCGATATAGAGTAAGTACCATGTATTGTTTATGCTATTGTTCAGCAATTTATTAGAAAGTCTGTTTTTTGAAGCAGATGCGTAGAAAATATTGCGAGAAGTCTTGAAGAAGCACGGCAGACATGGATTTAGCAAATTGTAGCACACAAACTAGAAGTTTAACTCCATTTTTCGTTCAGATAAAAACTGATAAAAATCTGATGTGTGAATTAAACTTCTCGCCCAAGTCCAATGCACCTATCGTTGCATTAATTTTTTAAGAAGTACTACAATATGCTATGCGTGCATGCAGGCCCGTATCTAGGGTTGGGGCACACATTCCCATAGGGGGTGAGGGGAGGTATTACCCCCATCTCAGGGTCCCAGACTTGAATCACTGGCGGACAATTTTGAGCTATCAAACATTTTTTTGCATGATTTTTGGTACAAAAGCAGCGAAAATGTTAAAATGTTTTTCCGCGCTTCGCGCCGACTAATACATTTCTGTTTTGTTTACCCATAAAATACCTAGAATGAACTTAAAATGATCTAAAAAGTCAACATTTCTGATGAATTCTTATATTTTTTACTTACAAGAGTGACGAAACTAGTCAGAATGGGACAAAAAGTAGTTACAAATGCAGTTATTCACATTAAAACATGCTATATAGGATGTTTTAGCCATTTTTCATATTTGACCTGCAAAAAAGGCTAGGCTCTAAATTTAGTGGTCGTAAATTGTGGGATTTCACCCCCCCCCTGAACTTTCGACCTTGGAAAACTATGGGGTGGGGTAAAGAGGAAAACCTGAAATTGTTTTTAGGATTTTCAGCTATGAAACTATATAGGTTTTTAATGTTCCCCAACGTAAAAATACTCATATTTCCGGCGCTTCGCGCCATTAATTCAATTAAAGTTATTATTTACTACATTTTAGAATGTTTTTGAGATGAAATTTTTCGCGATATCTAATTTATTACATTTCTTATTTTAAAAAAGGTGCGAAATTGAGTGCAAGAGCATAAAACGTGTAAATTGTGTATTTTATTGTTTATGTATGTTTAATCACACATGCACACTGAGGGTGTGGAGGGAAGAGGGTATCCCAACCACAACTTATGGAAGGCATACCCCCTCAGGCCGTTTTGGGACCAGACCTGCTGCTCGAACCATGAAAAAGCGTTTAATGATGTCCAACAGTAAAGTTTAGGTATATACACTACTAATTTTTCGAGCAGTACTTCATTAATTAATTAATTTAATTATTTTGTAATTAATAATTAATTAAATAGGTAATTAATTAATAACTAATTTGTAAATAATGCAATTAATTCTTCCAGACAAATTTCTTTCATTATTTTGTACACTTTTTAATGTTACAAGTCATTTCATCAACCTTAACGTTACTGTTTTCATGCGAATTTAACCATAAATATTCATGAAAAATGAAATAAAACAAATTAGGTATCAAAATTTGTCAAAATTTTAACATTAAACAGGTAGAAAATTACTCATTCACCCCCCACCTCCCCCCGAAGGAAAACCAGTTTACCCTCCTCCCAGAACTTTTGACCGTGTGCATGTATGTATAAGTTTAATTTAATTTTATTTCATTGTTTATTTACACTTTTTGCCTTTAAACCGCTCAAAACCGCTAAAAGTTAAGTTAGACATAGAGAACATATCAAATTTTTACCGGCGCTCCGCACCAGATTAGTCATTTTCTTCGTGTTTTTGTTCGCAAAACACAAAGATTGAGTACAAAAACAAAAGTTGAGAAGTTGTTCAAGAATCGAATGATGGGAAATCAGTTCAGAAAAAAATTTGAACGATAGATTTCGTGCATATGATTATGAAGTAAAAAATTTGAATTTTTTCTAATTTCTCTTCGTCATTGTATAGAGCTCGCCGAGAAACGTTCAAAATACCTTTATTTTTGTCTATCTCCTAATGATTCTCGAAATATATCCCACTCCAAAATTTGCGATTCCCCGCTGAAATAAAATCCTGAATACGGGGCTGAATGCATGCATAGTCTGGTAATAGCGAAGAGTATAGGTGTAAAACCGCACTTTTTCTAAAATGCCTCTCTAGGGTCTTAAAACGATGGAGTTGCGTCATTCCTATGATAATAATATTTCTTTCTTCTACATCATAAAAACATAAATTTCAAAAACATTCGAGTAAGTTGAACAAAATGAGTAAGCATCAAAAATTTAGCACTTTGAGCCAAAAAAAGTCGCTAAACCGCTTGAAGTACTTTTTTTTCATTTTTTTATAAAATTAAAAATTCTGGGATTAGCGCAGGGGAAGGGGGCGGAGGCAGACATTCGCGTAAGGGGAGAAGGGGTGAGAGGAGGCCTCTTACGCACATGCACACTGGGAAATACGAGGCCCCTAACAGGACTTTTGAAAGGCATACCTTGTCAGCCCGTCTTGGAAAAAAACTACTGCTCAAAGCACGAAAAAGCGTATATTCCTTTTTTAGCGGTATAACGTTCAATTCGTTTTCCACATACTTTTCTTCCATTATTGAATATTTCGTATAATATTGAGTTTCACGTCATTCTAACGCCCATATTGTTATTTGTTTTCATGTGAATTTAACCACAAAATTCATGAAAAATAAAATACAACGAATTAGGATTCAAAATTTGACATTAAACAGCAAAATTAAATATTCATTACCCATCCCCCATGAAACTCGGTTTATCTCCTACCAGAATTTTTGACCATGTGCATTTAAGTCCTCTTAGGGTCCGAGACCCGAGTCACAGTCAGGCGATTTTGAGCTATCGAATATTTTTTGAATGACTTCAGGGATCGAAAGTAGCGAACATGTCAAAATTTTCAAAATACATAAGTTCCGTTTACCCGTGAACGCTTAGAATAAATTGGAATGATCCAAAAAGCCTAGTCTTTCTATGAATAATACTTGTATTTCTAATGATCACTGATCAAAGCGACTAAACAAGTCAAAGTGGGTACCTACCTACCTACATAATTACTCCCGCTGTAACGACCGAAATTTAGGTACTACAACATACCTAGCAAGTTAGGTAAAAATTAGTGATGTCCCGGTGCCGCTTTTTTTACCGGTGCCGGTGCCGGTACCCCTGTACCGGCGCCGGTGCCGGTGCCGGTGCCGGTGCTACATTAGCATATTATATAGTGTACTATGCTTCTTCAAAAAGGGTTAAATTTGTACTTATTTTTCACCGGATATACATATTAAGGGCAAAATTTCATTTGGCTAGTAACGACTTCATTATTTTTAATTTATGAATACATATTAATTTTCTCACTTAAGCATTAAACAAACAAAAAATGGTAATAAAATTGAAATTCGAAGAAAAATAAAAGTTAAATATTGTATTATAAGTTTAAGTGTAGCGCAATCAAGATTGGCATGTGCAGTAGTTGATTCTTTAGTCAAATCGAAATTTGGTTTTAGTGCATTAGTTAAATATTCAACTAGTAAGAAACAAACATTAAAATACCCACAGAACTTTTCGAGGTTAAATTATTTGAGTTAATCATTCCACATTTTCAAAAGTCTCTGAAAACAAACATGGGATATATTAGTAATGCAAAAGACTTACACGGAAGTTCATTTACAGAGTTTTAACAAGCTTTTTCTCAATAATTTGCAGGAAAAGTTTTGCATAAAAACTATTTTAAAATTCTAGCTGCGTTTTACGGTCTTCTGCTCACGAAATGGAAAAATAAAAATGGATTTGATGAAATTAAGTTGAAAACTACTCTGTAGTACTCATCCTTCTTGCCTACAGATGGTAGAATTAGAAGAACTTTCCACTCTATATGTCGATGTTTTTAATTTTAATTTACTTTATTTATTAGTGTCCACGCTTCTTGCTGTTAATTGATGTTTTCAATAAGATGTGTTTCGTCAAATGAATAATTCATTTTTGAAGCTCGAAGACTTGTTCTAAAGTTCAGTCAAAATGCTTCACTATATACTAATCAGAAGATTTTATTAACAAAATGCTACCTTTTTGCGCCTTAATTCATAAAATTGGTGATAAATGAGCTTCAATTATTCTTTTTACACTAATTTTTCTCTTTTATCTAGCACCGGCGCCGGCGCCGGTACCAGCCTAGCACCGGCCCGGTGCCGGTGCCGGTGCCGGTGCCAAGGACATCACTAGTAAAAATATAGTATTTATAAGCAATTAGACATATACACCTCATAAATGCAACTTAAGGTAGTGACAATCTCGAATTTCACCCATACCTGACCATAAATTCTAAATACCTCCCTTCCCTGAGCATTTGACCTTGTGCATCTATGGCTAAAAGCAAACTTGCACAGCATGGGAATTCCGGAGGGTGATATTATAAAGTGCCTTTTTGGGTCCAAAAATGGTAGGTACCAAAAACGCTTAAAAATTCATCTTTTCTACAAATTTTCAGAAAATTTTTGGGAACTTTCAAAAACTCGTCAATTCTGAGGGGGTGAAAAAATTTTTGCGGGGAGAGAAAATTTTTCTGGAGGGAGGGGGTGAACCCCCAAGATCATGTATGGCTGAAAGTACTGAAAAGCAGTCCTACTTAACATCAGTAAAGCATTCCATATAGACTATCTTAATCCTTTTCCTATTTGATCTGTATAAAAAGATTCAAACCTAAATTAACCGGTCCCAAATTTAAGAATGACGCTCCTCGACTGGACTTCGAAAACTATAGCGGGGATTACCTCCCCCAATCATGTATGACAGTATGTAAAATGTAAATAAATGCACATATGCACATACATTACGAGACACTTTCGAAATAAAACAATGAGACAGAAGACTACTTTCAAAAATTTTCAAACCTTATCATAGCACCGACTTGCTCCATCCGACTTGGATTATCATCGCAATCATCAAGCAAATCAGGACGGTCAAGCAGATGGTCGATTGTCATCTATCAAAAACTAGAATTTACGACCAACTGCAATAAAACTATACTCACAAATAGACAACACTAATTAACCTTGTCAATGTCTTCGTTAGAAAGCATTCCATTAAATCAAATTGAAACGCAATTCAGGCGACAATAACAATCGTTTCGTGTGTTCATTAAAACAATACGGCAAACCTCGCAATTCACTTGATTACGACAGAAAATTTAATCGTTTCAAAACTTTATTCGAATTAGAAAATATAATTAAGCGCAACACAGTCCTACTATATACTCGAAATTTCTGGTAAGCAGCATCGAAGTAAGCTACGTACTTCGATCGACCATAATCTGTGGCTAAAAAATCAATGAGACGTTGATATTTGAAGTCAACGGTACAAGCATATATACATGTAACGGCTCGAAATTTTCGGTTGAGGGTCCCCGGTCATTTTTTAGGGGTTGATGACTTCCTATTTTTGGCCAAAAACGGCCAAAACATACCTAAAAACGGTGAAAAAAATTGAATTTTTTCAAAAATCGGGATTCAACAAATTTGTAGATTTGGAGGGATGGGGAACGACCAACTTTGGGTCCCCTATCCTCCTTACATGTATAGATACAAAACTTAGGAATGACTAAGTGGTATAAAACAAGATTGCGACTAAACATTTGCAGCATCTGAAACCCGAAATCTTTGGGTCCACACAAAAAGTGCCAAGAATTTGTTGATATGAACAAAGTGCACAATTTTCTGATAATTCTGCTTATCACTATGATGCATAAGTCCGAGCTCGAATTTATCGGAATAGGTATCGCTGATTCGGCGTCCTATTCTATAAATTAAGACAGGCTTAGTAGTCTTGTACACACCTGGGCGTGGGGGGTTTGGGGATATGCATGCACCCCCCCAGAAATAAAAATACCCCCCGAATCCAATTTTTGGAAATTTTTTCGTTTTTTCGCAATTTTGTAATCCAATGGATAGTGCTAGATGAGAAACGTCGAAAAATAGTGTTTTTAGCCATATTACCATTTTTAAGGCCATTTTTTGACCTTCAAAAATCTTGCACCCCCCAGAAGTTTCTTGCTGCCCATGTATGGTCTTGTACTGTACTCCTATATCAGCCTCACCTGATGTACAATAATCTAGTACGCCTAACCCATGCATATAACAGATGGATGGGAGATTTCCCACCAATATGGTTCGCTGACCGATTCTCCTAAAAATACTTTTTTCTGATAGATTCACGGACGCCGAGTCCAGAAAAAACCGTTCTGGGGGCTGACGAATATTTGTGGAGATAGAGCCCTCAGAACATTTTGATGATCACGTTTTTTGAAAGTTTGAAGGGCTCTATCTCCACAAATATTCGTCAGCCCCCAGAACGCTTTTTTCTGGACTCAGCGTCCTCAAATCTATCAGAAAAAGTATTTTTAGGAGAATCTGTGAACGAATATTAGAAACTTTAGCCAAATAAACCAGCGTTAGTCGATTGCTTAACGTTTTGAACCTTGAAGCAAGAGGTCCACGTTTCGAATCTGATCGGCAGCGACTTTCTTTTGCTTCATCGGATGCTACGAAATGCATACATACAGTAGTGTGCAAAAGTTTAGGTACACATTAAAAACGTGGTTAATAATTATGCGCAACTTTTAAATGTCTATATTTACACGACCAAACAGTTTATATCGAGTTTAAAGTAGCGTCTAAGACAGCTTTATCTGCGATCTCAATCATGTAAGACTTATTCAACGTGGTTAATCAGTTGCCGAGTTATTTTGGGTCGAAAAAAGCTATTTCGCCTACAATGCGTGCTAGGATAGTATCCATGTCAGAAGACAGTAACTTGTCTGCCGCCAGTCATCGCGGGAACAACTGAGCATTAGTCCAAATGCAGTGCAGAATGCTCTAAAAAGTACAGACTTTCGGGGGTCTTACGATGATTCTTCACGTTCTTGGCGACCTCCGAAATTACTCGGCGTCAATTGCATATTTTGAAACGATTGTCACTAAGTGATAGAAGAAGGACTGCTCTGGACTTAAAAAATGAACTAGCATTAGGCGGTGTTAGCATTTATTGTACTACAGTTAATGCTAGTTCATTTTTTAAGTCCAGAGCAGTCCTTCTTCTATCACTTAGTGACAATCGCTTCAAAATTGCAATTGACGCCGAATAATTTTTGAGGTCGCCCAGAACGTGAAGAATCATCGTAAGACTCGAAAGTCTGTACTTTTTTAGGGCATTCTGCACTGCATTTGGACTAATGCTCAGTCGTTCCGCGATGACTCGCACAGACAAGTTACTGTCTTCGGACACGGATACTATCCTAGCATGCATTGTAGGCGAAATAGCTTTTTTCTCGACCCATAATAAGTCGGTAAATGATTAACCACCTTGAATAAGTCTTACATGATTGAAATCAGCAGATAAAGATGTCTTAGACGCTACTTTAAACTCGATGTAAACTGTTTTGGTCGTGTAAATATAGACATTTAAAGTTGCGCATAATAATTAACCACGTTTTAATGTGTACCTAAACTTTTGCACACTACTGTACATACGCCTTTACAATATGACAATATTAATGCATATGTGAACCTGGGCATTCGTGTAACGGGTGCGCAGAACAAAAATTCTGGGGGAGCGGGTGCAAGATTTTTTAAAAACAAAAATGGTCTAAGAATGGTGGTGTCTGGTGAAAAAACACAATTGTTTAATGCTTCTCACCGAGCAGTATCCATTGCCAAAAAAATCGCGAAAAAAAATTTACAAAAATTGAATTTGGGGGTATTCAACCTCCTGGGGGTGCACATCACACCCCTACGCCCACGTGTGCCAACAACTCACTCAATAGCACTTACATTTTACCCTGAATTAAATAAGGGAGTGTGGCGACCAATCGAGCTGAAGAGCCGCAATGCGTTATTTTAACTAAATTTGATCAATATTGCAATTCTGCATACGTATTTGATTTTACCATGGGTAAAAGAAATTGCGCTTCGAAAAATATCGATACCAGTTTAAGTGCCAGGTCACCATCAAGTACGTCTAACTTTGCTGTATTAAATGCTGCAAATGAAGATTCTGCCGACTGTGTTATTTGCTATAAGTTAGTCACTGATGACGATACTGCTTTATTATGTGATTTTTGTGAACACTGGGGTCATACTTCTTGCTTAAAAGTTGACGATCATGACTATGAAACTTATTCAAAGCCCCATTCCACTTTCTATTGCTTCCATTGTAGACCGATTGTGAAAAAATATCTGCATATTGAACAACGTTTAGACAATTTTGCTACTCAGCTTGCTGACTTACAAAATAAAATTGATCGCCTTGAACGTTCACAAAATTCTTCTATTGATTATGATAAAAACGATTTGTCTGCCATGATAAATGATGCGATTGAAAGGGATTCTAAAAAGTGCAACGCCGTTTTATTCAATTTGCCTTTATCGAACAGTGTCGAGGACATAAATCAGGTAAAATCTCTAATCGACTCTGATTCTGACGGTCATGATCTAGTGTCGTCCGACGTTACTTGCGTCTTTCGTGATGGTCCCATTCACGATAATCGTGTTCAATTTGTCAAAGTTTGCCTGACGTCGACTCAGGCAAGGCATCGTTTTATCTCATTGATTAATAAGACAGTCCGTGTCCAATCCAAAGGCCCACTTTTGCGTCTACGTTGTCGTCCTGACCTATCTTTTCTAGAACGAAAATGGCAACGGGAACTGGTTTATGAGCTGAATGATCACAAATCTCGAGGTGAACAAGGACGATACATTGATTTTCGTGTTGATTGCGTTAAATGTAAGCCTAATGTAAATATTAATAGCCCGCGACCAGTGATCGGACCGAGGGTACTTTTTGGACCCTCGGCCGAGGCCGAGGCCGAGGCGCCTTAAAATCCTTGCCTCGGCCGAGGCCGAGGCCGAGGCCGAGGGTAATGCCGAAGGTCAAGCTTATATACCTATACCCATAAATAGTGCTCTTAGAATATTTTGTATGCACATGAGCTAGAGAATAATCGTAATATTGAACACTTTATCGAATGTCATTTTCAATAATAGTAGATTAATTGTGTGAAGGATTTATTGAATAAAGTCAGCAGAATGAAAGCATACTTAATTTAACAAGTTGCCGTTGAAGACTTGAAAAAGTTAATAAAAAATATGGCTGAACAAGCACTTAAAAACTTTTATTACTATACATAAATAAGAAAACAGTGTCAAAGAAATACGAACAAACGAAATAAGCTAAGTAAAGACAGAACTGTAGCCATTGTTGTGCTCGCTTTTGCAGTAATGCATGTTTAAACACGCTTTTTCAGTCATCCAATTCTGGTGTGGTAGGTAATATGACAGAAACTGCACTGTACTTTCCGATCATAGTTTCCCAAGGTCCAGAGTTGAGGGAAGGGTGAAATCCCAAAATGGGGACCAGTAAATTAAGTAGTGTCTTTGTATGAGCGAACAAATTTTTGTAGATATTTTATATAAATATATTTTTAAACAAACACGTTTTTACATACTGCCAGTGTGTGACCTGCAACCGGCATGCAGTCCTAAACAGTGTTTTTTTTGTGCAAGATACCTTTTTACATGAACAAAAATGGTATCCAAAAGTCTTTGAACATTTTGTACATGCAAATTTTTGTGTACTATTATATATAGTATGGTACAGTAGCGATTTAGTAAGGTAAAACATGGGTTTTCGACCTTCGGTAGCGTATCTTAGCTAATTCCTGGGTCTCTGAATATTTGACATTTTTTCCATTCTAAATGCAAATTCTACTATTTTAAAGATATATAGGACAGACAATTACTGATGCGCCAAAAATTTTCGGGAATTTTACACCTTTTTACAGTTTTTGTCGCTCCAAAAATCTTTGTGCATGTACAAAGACAGTTTTGAAAAGTCTCTGTACATTATGAAAAATCTTTGCCGAATACAAAAAACTGTGGTCCTAAATGTGATAATTCGGCCTGGATATAGTTCATAAGATTATTTTGCGCGAAGCGCCGAAATTTTATGAGCTTTTGATGAAATTTACACATAAAACTTGACTGAGAAAGCTAAAACAACTTGTACCTACTACAAAATCAGAAATATTACAGATATTGTAATATGCCAATTAAATCTTGTAATAAGCACTACTGTGCTTTGAAATCCAATGCAACATCAGGATAAATTAGTCAATTTTATCTTTGAACGACAAAAAAGTGCAAAGTTATTAAATAGTACTTATTTTGCATAAAATTTTTAAAAACAGTATAAATAGATACAAACGATATATAAATCTGCATAAAGATGCCTAGATTACACAAAAATTGATTTTGGAGTGTTTCTTTCCCCTGCTTCAATCTAAATACAGTATATTAGCGATATTTTGCGCGAAGCGCCGAAAATTTTTTGAAATTTCCTAAAATGTTCTGAAAAACGATATAATTAATATCACTTCGTCCAAGAAAGTATTTTAGCATTGTATAAAAATGGCTTCGAAAAATGCGCAAGCCAAAATTGATTTTTGGCAAAACCTGCATTTATTGGCCATTTTTAGGTGCGTTTTTGCGATTTTCGGCCGAAAATTCGTAATCATTTACCCCTCTCCCATAAAAATGGCCGAAAACCATACGTGTAACAGGAAGGGCTTTGGGGAATTACCACCCACCCAGGGTTGGACGTCCTCCCCTAACCCTTCCCTCCAACGTCAGAAAATTTTGACCCACCCTCCCCATTTTTGGCGAAAATTTGCGCTTTGTTGGCTATTTTAGGTGCTTTTGCCATTTTTGACATACAATTAGAGTCGCTAATTCCCCACCCAAAATTTCTAGCCCTTACATGTATGCCAAGGAGCCCCTCCCAAAAATTTTGAGCTGTTATATGCATGTTTTATAGTGACAGTTTGTCTATTTACTCTTGCTTACATTCAAAAATACTCTATCACTTCGGGAAATTCTAATAGTTAGCTGCACTTTTGCCATAGTAAAAATTAGGTTCAAAAATATTCAAAAGGTTTTTACCAAAAATCGTCTGACAGTGACTTGAGTCTTGTACCCTGAGAGGGGGGTAATAAACCTCCTCACCCCTCCCTTCGGGAATGTGTGTTTCCGATCCATGTAGCAAGCATGAGAATTAAAACTTAGTCATCACATGAATAATAAATTGGCACTTTGCTGTATGTAACTTTGTGTAACTGGGTACGCGACTGAAACCACAAGAAAAGTCTATAGGTAAGAAATAGCCTTTGTACTGCAGATGCATTCTAAATAGTTAATATTCAACGGACATTATTAAACTCATTCAAATTTGATTTTAACCCTCGGCGCCTCGGCACTCACACCTCACACACGGCCTCGGTCCGATCACTGCCCGTGACTCGTTCATTAGGTATCCGCGACCCAAGATTATTTAAAATTTCAATGTTTTTATGCTAATGCTTTAAGTCTTTTGAACAAACTTAGCAACTTACATTTTTTGCTGAATGAAGAAAGTTTTGATGCTCTATTTTTTCTGAAACATGGTTCCATGTTGATATTTCCGATGGATTATTGTGCCCTGGCAAAAATTATCGCATTTTCCGCTGTGATCGAAATGGTAAATGTGGTGGGGGCGTAGCTTTATTTCTTAAAATTCTTTTAATGCTATTCAAATAAATCCGCCACCCGCTTTTAAAGCTCCCGAAATTCTAATAACTGATATTTTGGATTCTGATAGAAAGATTAGATTTATTTTGGTTTACCGACCCCCTGATTTTGATCTAGCTTATGGTGAAATTTTATGTAGATGTATTGAATGGGCTTGTTCTGTTCATTTCCCTTTTGTAATCTTAGGAGATTTCAATTTGCCAAAAATCAATTGGTGGATAAGTTCGGTTCCTACTGATAATCTTAATACCCTTTTTTGACACACTTTCGGGCACTGGTTTACATCAATTAATAACAGAAAATACTCATGATAATAATATATTAGATCTTCTCTTTGCATCTGATCAAATTTCTAACGTAAAAGTTGATATTCCTTTTTCTAATAGTGACCATAATTCAATTATATTTGATTGTCTTTTGATGCCAGTCTAAAATCCTAGATCATCTTTTTTTAACTTTCGTAAAGCTGATTTTAATGCGTTATGTCTAGCACTGTCTCAGATTTCTTGGCCTGATCTTTTTGATACCTGTTCTAATGTAAATGATATGTATAATTTGTTTGTTGGAGTGCTTCACTCTTTAATTTATGCATTTGTCCCATTAACTCACCCCAAGCCCATGAAACGTAAATATCCCAAACTAATTAAAAGAATGTTAACTAAAAAACGTATGCTTTGGAAGAAACATAAACTTTATCACTCCACCGATACAAAAATCAAATATAAATCTTTTTGTAAAAAATTGGATTTTGAAATTAAAAATTTCTCTGCTTCCGAAGAAATTAATCTTCTTTCTGACAAAAGTTTGAAATCATTTTATAAATTTGTCAATAATCGGTTGAATAATCATCGCTATTTTCCACCTCTTTTTCATGACCACAAAATCGTTTCTGATCCTTTAGAAAAGGTAAATTTGTTTAATAACTACTTTTCTTCTGTTTTTTCTGTTGATAATAATCATCTTCCTTTTTTAGATTCGATGACTGGTTTTGCATTGCAAACCATTCATTTTGACGCTTGGAACGTGCAACTGGTTTTAAATCAAATAAAAGGTTCTTTTTCTATTGGTCCCGATGGACTCTGTCATTTTTTCTTGAAAAAACTTTCAAATTATCTTGCTGAGCCTTTAGCTAGTATCTTTAATGTTTCATTTTTGACTAGCACTATCCCCAATTTATGGAAATTGGCAAATGTAACCCCAGTCTTTAAAAAAGGTGACGCAGCTTTAGTGAGAAATTACAGGCCGATTTCTATTTGCTGCTCATCAAGTAAAATCATGGAAAATTTGATAAATTCAAAAATTGTCGATTTTCTCACTACAAACAGACTCTTATCTCCTTCTCAGTTTGGTTTTCTAAAATCAAAGTCTTGTGAATTACAACTACTTAAATGTAAACACAGTTGGACGGTATCTTTGAGTAATAGAACTCCTGTCGATGTTGCTTACATCGACTTTTCTAAAGCTTTTGATAAAATTCCCTTTTCTAAGCTTTTATATAAGCTCTCTAAATATGGAATAAAAGGTCTACTTTTTAATTGGCTCAAATCCTTTTTACATAGTCGATTTCAGCGTGTTTGTATTAACGGAGTTTTTTCTGACTTCATGCCTGTTGGCAGTGGTGTCCCCCAAGGTAGTTGTATTAGTCCTACTTTATTCTTGATCTATGTAAATGACCTATGTAACTTGATTAAATACAGTAAAATTTACCTCTTTGCCGATGATGTCAAAATCTTTGGTCCATCTTCTGATAATCATTTAATACAAAAAGATCTGGACAATATTTATATTTGGTCTATAAATTGGCAACTTCCTGTTGCTTCGGAAAAATGTGCAGTTTTACATCTTGGTAAAAATAATCCAAAAAAGCTTTATTCTTTGAATAATATAAATATTCCAAATGACATTAGTTCCGTTCGTGATCTAGGTGTTTATATTTCCCACAATCTCAATTGTAAGGAACATTTAAATCACATAATTAAAAAAGCTGTTTCTCGTTGTTTTCTAATACACAAAGCTTTTCTTTCTCGTGATAAAGATATTTTAGTTAGGGCCTATACTACTTATGTAAGACCTATGCTTGAGTATGCTGTTTCTGTATGGAATCCATATTATGCAAATGATATAAATCGTCTTGAAAATGTTCAGCGTAAATTTACTAAACGTCTTTTTGGTTTTAATAGCAATTTATCCTATCTTGAACGCCTAAAGCTTCTTAACCTGCCTTCTTTAGAACTTCGTCGTCTTCACATATGTCTATGTCTCATGTATCAAATTATTAATGGTTTATCTTGTATTGATGCTAATGAATTTTTCATTTTTAGTCAAGGCATTACCCGATCAGTTAACAGTCGTAAACTTACGTTGCCAGTTGTCCGTTCCAATGCTCACCTCAACGATTTTTCGCAAAGATACCGAAAAATCTGGAACTCCTTACCTAATCAAATAGTCTCGTCTCCCAAAATCCGTTTGTTCAAAAAAGAGCTCCTAAACATTGATTTTACAAATTTATTGTTGGGGCATACCTAGTTGTATCACTTCCGTGATCTTTGTATGTCCTTTTGTTCAGTCACTATTTTATCATGTATTTGCGTTTTATCAAATTTCGTGTATTTTTCTGACAATAAACACTTTCTTGTCTTGTCTTATATTACGTATAGATACATATAGGTACATATGTATGTATGTAAATACGTTTGTACATAACCTACAACCTATATATATATATATATATATATATATATATATATATATATATATATATATATATATATATATATATATATATATATATATATATATATATATATATATATATATATATATATATATATATATATATATATATATATATATATATATATATATATATATATATATATATATATATATATATATATATATATATATATATATATATATATATATATATATATATGTCAAAATCTTTTTTGTGTCAAGTAAAGTGCCAAAGTCATGACTTATGCAGAGAAACATCATTTTTCGACGTTTCATCGAGCTCTACCCATGCTCATACATGTGATTCTGGGGGATCCGTCAAATCCTGGGGGCAAAATAACGCCCTACGAATTACACATGTATGTTTATAATTTTGATTCAATAATTTAATTCAAGTGGCAAACGGCTCCCCGTAACTTGATATACTGTACATAGAGACCCAGGCCTGCATAATTCAGCTGCAGCTGTTGAATTTAATCTTCAGGAATTAGGTTGCAAACATGGCTTTGGCTCTATATCTCGGCCACATGATAGCATGGGTGGTTAAGACCTTATGTGGGCAGCAAACAAAATATAATGGGTCCGATGGGGCAAAATTGCCAAAAATTGCATTAAGAAGTCAATTTCAGGAGTAAGGGGTCCAACGGATACCTCACAAAAATTGGAAAGACCCCTAGAAGTGAATTTTTGGGATTTTGGCCAGTTTTACTCCAATCAGACTCCTCCAAGCTTTGACGCTGCTCGTGTATATATGATCTCGACTACCCATGTACTGCAGAATGTCACTCCTATTTAAATTTAAAACAGTTCCTAGTCACTAACAGAGATGCACTTAGGGGCCAATTAGACCTTCATGGAAGAGTGAAAATTTTTCAAGGAAAAAGGGAAGTATAAAAAATAGAAGAAAATCGAAGGCTACCAACCAAATATACTTTGGAATTGATCAAAAAAATTAAAGAATATAGTGTTTTTTATGGCATTTCAGCGTCTATATCAGTTTTTGACGTCAAACTGTCAGAAACGTGTGTGTGTCAAAGCAATAGAGAAAACGATCGAAAAGTTTTACTGAAAGTACGAAACAATCGCTGATATAATAAAGCCTCTATACTGTTATATTTACGAATTTATCATTTATGACAATCTATTAAGAATATACGAACTAAGAGTTATGACGTGCAGTGGTGTGCGTGGCGCTGACTAATGTGCATTCGGGTTTTATGGGGGAGGGTCGAAACCATCTACTGGTGGATTCTTGCCTTTATTTTGCTTCTCAAGCAGAAAAACGTTGGTACCTAACGCATGCATTGGGTACCAACGTTGGTTTAAAAAATTGGGTACCAACGTTGGTTTTGGTACCCAATCAGTGCCCAATCCGAGCGCTGCCTGATTTGTTTTCGACGACTTATTTCGAACAATTTAGGCGACAGCTTTCACCGAAGACTACTTGATGTATATGTGCCTATAACGTGGCTATCTTAATACATAGGTGGACCAGCTACACCAATGCCATGAACCTGCTACACGAATGCCCGTTTTTCTTCGAGGCGTACAAAATGCGTTCATGGTTGCCAAGTGCTCTTTGCCAAAACTTCCAATTTGAACCTGAAACTGCCAAAAAAACTCAACCTAGTAGCATGGTGGAAGAACCACAATGTAATTACCTCAACAACCTCAAAACGTAAATACGGAGGAATAAGCAACCAACTTAGGTGCCATGAACAGATCGGCACGTACGTGCGAGGTCATTTAATACAGTAATTCATATGTTTAAATTGCAGAAAGTTTTTGTCATAGCATTATAAGCCTGGGAATATTATTTTCAGAAAAATGACTTAAAATTAAGTAAATGCATTTTAATTAAGCTTTCTTACAAATTCTTTATGAAACTGTCTGAAGCGCAGATGTCTGCTGAGTAGCTTGAGGCCACTCTGGTGGTCAATGACTGGGTACTGATGAATCCCGCGACAGGGGCCCTGTTTACAGTATTTTCAAAATATGTATAATAAGCAATCTCGTGACTTGAACTTTTTAGTGGTGAATCATTTATATTTTGTTTCAGATAAGTTTGGGCATAACTTTTAAGAATTTTTCGAAATTAAAGCAACGGATTACGATAATTGTAATCAATGCTATAATCCCAAATTGTCGGCTTATTGTCGGACATACCACATATTTTTTAAAATTTGTGCTCAAACTTGTGTGAAACAGACGATAGCCATACGAGAGGGATTTATTGGTTAAACTCCCAACTATCTGGCTCAACGTTTTTTCGAATTTGTATTTTTAAATTTAAGTTTTGAGGACAGCTGTGAGTGGTTGTGAACAGACATGCACGTTGGGGGTTAGCGGGTTTAGACCATGTGGGCGGCACCAAAATTCTGGGGATGCAAGATTTTTCAAAGGTCAAAAAATGGCCTTAAGAATGGCGAAAAAACACCATTTTTCAACGTTTCTCATCGTGCACTATCCATTGGCATCAACGAATTGCGCAAAAAATAAAATTTTCAAAAATGGAATTCTGGGGGGCATTTTGGTTTCTTGGGGAGGGGTTATTTTGGTTTCTGGGGTTTGTTTTGGTTTCCCAAGGGGGAGTTGCATACCCCAAACCCCCTCCCACACGCCCAGCTGTAGTTTAGACCCTACAGAATGGAAAAATTGGAAAATTTAAACGGAACATGAGGCAAATGAAGACCAAAAATCGATAAAAATCACCAATTTTCTTCAAATATGTTTGAAAATTGACCACTGTGGATGATCCTTTCAATGGTAGCATTTATGTACCAGCTTTTGTTGTCATTTTGACCCAAAAAATCGCACAACAAACAACCCTTTCACCGAACCGGCTTGTTGACCCCCTCCCTCGATCCGTAAGACGTCGAAAAAATGATGTTTGTGGACATGACTATAGGTGGGCAGCACCAAAATTCTGGGGGAAGGTGTGCAAAACTTTAAGGTCAAAAAATGATCTTAAAAATGGCGGTAT
>JAVLUZ010000144.1:1607863-1701193 GCA_036768485.1 Mermis nigrescens
GCCCATGTGTGGTCACGTGCCCTTCTATCCCCCTGGATACGGGCCTGTGTACAAGACATAAATAGAGGCGAAAAATCGTTTTATTTAAGTACAAAGACGCCAAAAAATATGTTGATAACCTAGGATACACAAACTTACATTTTTGTCGTATAACAGCGCCTTAGCAATTTGTCAAGTTTTATGCGGTTCGTCAATGTTAAAGCTTGCTCAAATATTTGTCAAGAATGGGCAAATTTCTGCAAAAAATTGAGGAAACTTGACAGCTAGATTAGAAAAATATTTCGTTATATAAAGCAATGCTAAACTTCTATATAAACGATTTCCCTAATTCGTTTCATTCTTAGCAGTTAGTTTTTTAAATGACGAATAGATACTAATAACTTTGGTTTTATAAGCCTGAAGTCCTACATTTTCTGCTGTCTGACGACACTACCAAATGTAGGTCTTGGGAATCTAGGAGATATGGATTGGACCCCCTGGAATCCTAAAGACCCTTCCCTGAATCTGGTAGAACCTCTGATTTAGACAGTTGACGATTTTTTGCGATTTCGCCCTGTCAGCATTCCAGAATTTCTTGTTTTCTGGTGCCTATATGATATTAGGTATTTATATCCATTTATATCGTTGATTATCAGTAGTGACTAGTGTGCACTAGTGTGCATAACAAAGATATAGTAGTTACATACCCGCCAGAAGCATTACTAATGTGATGTAGAACCCACTCCAATTGAGTCTGAGCCTAAGCATTCAATTTTCGGAATCTTTAATTTGAATTCTTTGACGTGAACAGGCGTATTTAATGCAAAAAAAACTGAATCAAAAAACTCGAAAACCAAAGATTTTTACACCCATAAAAATCCACTAAAAACCTCAAAACCCAAAAAACCTAGGCCTTGCCAACCCTTCCGGGAATTAATTTTTGTAAATTTTGAAATCTGGAGAATAGAAAATGATAAATTTAGTACAAGACAAGACAAGACAAGAAAATATTTATTGTCCAGAAAAATACACGAAATTTGGTAAAAGACAAATACATGATCTACTCAAGTATGCATCAACAGGCCCATATCCAAGGGGGATAGGGAGTGCACGGCCCTCTTTTCGAAATTAAATGTGAGAATGATTTTTTTACTCCCCTTTGCGATTCAACCAAAAATCGCTAAAAAATTCTGGCGTTTCGCGTCGACTTTTTTAATTATAATTAGTTTTTGTATTCCTAAGCGTGCGGCTTAAACTTCAGTTTTGGTCTTTATAAACCTGTAGCGTATTTCGCATCAGTATAGCTTAGCAATTTCGGTCATGCCCCCTCGGAACAAAATTTTGGATACAGGCGTGGGTATCAATTTTTGGATTTTGTCAATAAAAATCGATTTTGTTGTTAAAGTTTAAGTTTCAATCATGAAAATTTTGACATCTCTAGTAATTCCTTACTTTGGCTAGGGATGGCAAAAAGGGTAAAATCGGAAAGTGGAAAATAGAAATTCAATTTCCGAATTTTTTTTCAGAAAAATCGTTTTATGAATTTGTGAGTAGGTAATTATCATTGAAATTTCGACGTTTCTAATTGAAATTTCGTTTTTGTATACAATCAAGACAAAAAAATCGTTAGAAAATTGAAATATGGCTTAAAACACGAAAAATAGGAAGTTTTCCATGTTCGCATGTTTTCAAATGGAAAATCAATTTTTAAAATAAAAATTAATGCGTTAAAATCTTGAGTCTCGATGGATATCTTGCATATACGTATATTAAGTTTAGGTATTTTTTGAAACCGTGTCCGAAACTTCAAGACGTTTGAGCATTTTAAAGTGACAGAAAACGGCATAGAATTTTCATGTTTCGTGCTTGGTGTTTTTTGGCTTGTATTGTTTTCTGGCGCGAAATCATTGAGTCTTGGTTTTTTTCGGATGATTTTTGGATTTCGAATGACAGATTAGACATTTGCATGCCTAATCCGTTGTATTTTTAGGCATTAATTGAGAAGGACGCTGGCAACGAGGCCTATAAGAGACGTGATTTCGCCAAAGCTCATAAATACTACGATAATGCGATTCGGCTTGACTCGAAGAATATCACCTTTCTGACCAATAAAGCAGGTGCTGTACAGACTATTTGCACGCAGAGAAGTACATAGCCAAGCTGTATAGCCAGCGTTTTTAGCACGACCATATATGATCTTGAGGGGTTTGGGGTACTATCCCAGAAAAATTTTCACCCCCCAGAAATCTTTCCATCCCCCAGAATTCGCAATTTTTCGAAAACTCGAAATTTTTCTAAAAATTCGTAGAAAAGGTGCTTTTTTATCTTTTTTTACATATGTATCTATTTGCTCAAAAGCGTGAAATTTTTTCGGCGCTTCACGCCATTTGACTATATTTTTTATTTTTCTCCTGAATTTTTTATATTTTGTGCTCTAGAAAGATAGAGCATCGTCAGAAACGTTGAAAAACTATGTTTTTGGCGCGTAATTACCATTTTGGGCCCAAAAAGACACTTTAAAATTTTATCCCTTCAGAATTTCCATGCTGTGCATGTCTGAACATGACCCCCGCCCTGCCCCATTACTGCTGATGAGTGATGCTAATGAAAATTTTCCTATCAGCACGGAATGACTTATGTACATTCGCGCGGTATTAGTGTATTGCACAGTTCCCCAAAACTTAACAGCTCACAGTTTCGCAGCTGCAGTACGTGCACAGTTATAATAATACGAGTATAGTACTTTGTTATGCCGGGTTTGCTGGCTTGAAGCTACTGAAAACGTAATAATAAATAAGGTGCTCAATGACCACAACATGATCAGAATAAATAAATAACGACGTATGAGCAAATAGGTAGGTACTTCATAGAAGGACAAAAAGAAGGGACATTTCTGTCTTTTGTCATCATGGCGAATGGTGATTCGCGTTTAATTTTCGCTTATATAAAATATGAGTTTGTCACGTCGATCGATTTTTTATCGACAGATATGTAAGAACGAGGTATGTATAAGTTTAGTGACAGATTAGAAACGGGCACGTAAAGAAGAGAGTGAAGTGAGTCAATGTGGTGAATATGTATGTCTATTTTCTGGTTAAAATTTTTTGAATATGAGTCGAGCGAAATTTTTTGATTTTTAAAAATTTTTTCCTGTCTCTAATGAGTGGAACCTGCCGAGGAACGATCAAAATCATAATTGCCTTTCTTCAAGCATTTGTCGTCGATTTACCTGACTTTAGCTTTCCGTCGCCCGATTAAGCATATCTACGAAGCCTTACAATACCGGTTAAAATATTGTATGTTAGCAGGTCATTATTATACAGGGTGGTCCATAAAAGGCTACATTCCGATTTAAGAGGTCATGAGTTGGACTGATGTGAGCAATGTAACAAATTTTGGGCAGATGTCAATGGTTCGAACGCTACAGCAATTTGTTTACACCTGCTTTAATATTGTTCAAACGCCAATAGCGTCATTGGTCCTAACATTAATTTGCACCCTCGTTTGGCGATATCCTGTGATTTTTGTACTTAGTAGGACGCGTAGGGTTAAAAATGTGCTAATCAGTTTTTGTAGCCGTATATATTGTCAACAGTATCAAAAGAATACCTGCAGACAGTGCAGAAAATGTGGGATTTAAACAATGTCAAAGTGAGGTGTAAACAAATTGTCGTAGTGCACGAATCGTTGGCAGCTGGCCAAAATTTTTATCGCGGTTTAAAAAAGACATGTTTATTTATCTAATGCAGCTGGTTCTAGAGTTTTATGTTCACACCAGCCGAAGTTATGACCTGTCAAATTGGAATGTAGCCTTTTTATGGGCCACCCTGTGTATGCAAGAAAGCAATTATATACGAGTACCATAACTTGAATTGTACACGTACTGCGCCTGCGACCTTTGCACGAAATACAGTAGTACACACTAGCGCGACAGCTTTTTACCTATGTATAATATATAATACTTGCAGTTTCAGTGATGCATGTCTTTACTCATTTTGCACTTTAAAATAGACGTTTGAGTACGGGACGTAATGATACTTTACAGACCAATATTTTCTATGCGCTGACGTTAGTACAGATAGGTTTGAGTAAATAAGGAAATTCATGTCATCATAGATGCATAAGGTCAGGGTCGGCAGGAGGAGGCGGGGAATCCCAGAAATTCAAATCACTAAATTTAGCGTTCATGATTTTTTTGCTATTTAAATGATGAAAATGGTCAAAATAGTCAGGTCAAACGCTTTTCCATAGTAATACCGCAATTCAAACCATTTTTAGTCCATTTTGACGGCATTATAGCGCCATTAACACTAAAAAATGTAGAAATTGATGATTTGCCGGGAAATTTTCAGGTTTTAGATCGGACAAGCACAGCATGGGAATTTGGGGGGGGGTGAAATTTTAAAATGTTTTTTTTCTGGTTCAAAAATGGCGTACACGCATTAAAAAGATCGTTTTCGTCGTACTGACGAGGTTCTATCTTTCTGGAGCATTAAAACTTACATAAAATTTGAAAAAATCCAATAATTCGAATAAATTGCAAAAACTATGATCAAAAATGAGTATATGGCGCGAAACCTCAAAAATTTGACGCTTTTGAGCAAACAGATAGCTAAAAACGCTTAAAACAACTCCTTTTCTACGAACTTCTTGGAATTTTTCGAAAAATTGCGAATTATGGGGTGGTGAAAAAATGAGGGGATGAAAACTATGAGAGGGGGTTGGGGGGTGAAAACTATGGGGGTGAAAACCCTCAAACCCTCCAAATTTATGTATGCTTTAGACCATTTTGACACAATTTTGGGTGCTTCATGAATAAAAAGTGGAAAAATTTTCACATTGCTGCTTTTTTCCTCAAAAATAATGCATAAAATGTTTCGTCAGCTCAAAATCGCCGGACGGTATCTTTCTGCTCGACCCTTCAGGGGGATGGTAATATTCCTTACCTCCCTACATGTGTGTACGTGTGCATATCATGTTCAATAGACTCAGAAAGCTGAAATACCATGTACCTACGAATTACAACGTCAGAAATGATAATGCGGTTGCCATGTATTGAATCTGACAACAGACGACGCTGTGGCTATGAGCTGAATAATAAATAAATCTAAAGAAGCTAATTTTGTTTTCAAACGACAGAAAACAGTGCGAAACACGTTTTTTGTGTTCGGCAATAATTTTTTTGATATTGGTACGTACAAAGGATGGTCTATGCTAGATGCTTATTGTCAAAATTTACTTTAAAAAAAGCAAAGCTATCAAATTTTTAATATTTTATGTCGTTAGAAACTCAGAAATTGGCTAAAATACACTGCCCAACGTGTAATAACCCTGTTTTATCGCACAGAAAGCGCTACTGTACCATATTATAATACCCTCAAATTTGCATGTACAAAATGTGCAAAGAAGTTAGGGATCATCTTTGTATATGTACAGAGGGATCTTGTACAAAAGAATACTCTGGTGCGAAGTTGTTCCAAAACGAATATGTCGTGCTGAAATCTCTAAACAAACGGAACAGACAAATGCCTAATCTTTTAGATTACAAGAAGATTGATTGTAAATTACGGCGCGCTCGGGGCTAAATAAATAACGCGTATGATATCAGGCAAGCGCCGAAAATTTTTAGGAATTTTTGCTGAAAGATTCATTGAAAAACGTTAAAATTACTATACTTTTGCCTGGAAAAGTCTTCGTATTAGCACGTCATGTTTACGGCCAAAATTTTCGTTAGCACGAGGCAACTTTCATTAGCATGTTTAAAAAACCGTGTCTATAAAACTTTTGGACTAATAAAGTCTTTTTGGAATCGGAAGGATAGTCTTTCAGTCTTTTGAACTCAGAAATATAGCTGTATAACGCTTTCACACGCCTAAAATAGCCGTATGCATTCCTTTTAGACTCAGAAAAATAGCTAAATGTATAGAGACTTTTCTGAAATCAGAAAAAAAGCTATGGCCTTTTTGGGATTATATATATTGTCATTTAAATGTCTGAAACACAGGTAGGTATGCCAAAAAACGCAAGTTTTTGCCCGAATTGGGGGAAAGATTTCTAATTTGGAGGATGGGGGAAGATCAACTTTATCACACATGCACATGAGGTATAACGCCGCCGAAGGGTCAGGCAGGCAGGTAGGTACTGTCCGGCGATTTGGAGCTGATGGAACATTTTCTGCACCATCTGCATCATTTTGGGGTATAAAATCAGTATGAATGTAAAAATTTTTTCGTATTCATAACTTTACGTGCTGTTTGCTCAAAAAGCGTCTAAAGTCGTGTCAAAATGGCCTAAAAGATCGTATCTCGACAAATTGATTAATTTCTATATTCTATTCTTTAGCACTGTAAGTGATATAATGCAGTAAAAGTTGACTTAAAATGCTTTCAAATGCTGTTTTTCAGGGAAAAAGCGTTATATATGTAGGCTATTTTGACCATTTTCGTCATTTGACTAGCAAAAAAGTCGTTAAGACCATATTTAATGTTCGATTTCTGGGATTTGTAGCCCACAACTGCCGGACGTGACCTTGTGAATATATGTTGGGATCCTCCATCCCCTGTCACATGTACTAATCGAACAGTCTACTGCTCGAAAAATAAGTACATATGCTAATGTACTTGAAATTGTATTGGTAGACATCGTTTGGTGCTTTTTTATGGTTAGAGTGTTTTTGTCCGAAAAGGGCCTGAGGGTCAAGCGGGCGTGCTTTTCAAAAGTCCAGATAATTGCGTCAATCGATCATTTAAGAATAATTTTGTTTCATCCGTACATGTTTTTTTATTTAGCCGTATATTTTGAAGAAGAAAAGTACGACGATTGCATTAAAATATGTGAACAAGCTGTAGAAATTGGTCGTGAAAATCGGGCTGACTATAAATCAGTTGCAAAGTAATTATTGATCTTGTTCCATTGAGATTCAATTAAAGTCCGCATGCCTTGTTTATTTCACGGAACGTGCATAATCATAATATTCGAATCGGTGTAAATTTAAGGATGTTCTAAACCCCCATGTTTAGGACCCGGGAAGGCTTTTCCGTGGGTCGGGGCTAAAATATTCACAACTACGTTTGAAAATTTTAGGTTCTCTTCTAGAATCTATCCAGGCGGTTGGAAACATACGAATGGTCCATTTCTATTTGAGAATAGTGATTTAAATAGCAAAATGTGATAGTTGGATTTTTTCTGTAGCAAAAATGCCTGCATATACTCGTAGTTTAAACGACTTAAATTCGGCGTATTTACTTTAACTTATAGAGGAGCGAGAGGAAAGCAATAGATAATTGCTGTTCTGGATTAGCTGTGTTTATTCGGTTGGACTGTTAACTCATGTTTGTCGTTTATTACCTAATTTTATTGTCCATCTCAGCGCAGAATGAGCAACGGAAATCAGATAACGCATAAAGTTTTTTTCATTGTGTATGCCAGACCATATATATACGTAATTGAATTTCATATAATCTACTAACCTTGGCCGGACAGAATTCACCGAAATTGATTAGATTACTAGTTTTGAAAGGAATTGATAATGCTATGGCCGCAGTAACTGGTGTCCTGACATAAAATCGTCTATACTGTTGAGTGTTGTTACTGTTTTGCGCCAAACAGTTTTTTGGTCGTTATATTTAATTAAAATTTTACGGAATTTCCGGAAAACTTGTTTTCGCAGAAGATTTCACAACAGTCAGAATTTTTGATCAGCAAAAGATGCTTCAGACTTGCAAACTGACGATTCTTATGGCGTAGTAGAGCTTATTACATCTTAATCAGGTGTAAATGTAGGCATGGTAGAGGCGGTCGACAGTTAAAAATCCAAGATCTATGATGCAATTAGTTGTGAACTTACGTTTGCTTTTTTAGTAAGTGCTTAAGAGCCTAGGACTTCATAACTTCCTTCACTCTTTAAAAAATTGACGTATATGTATCATAGGTGCACAACATCAGGGTCGGCAGGGAGCGGTATAAATCCCAAAAATCCAAAACAGTTAATTTAAGTTTCACGATTTTTTGCTGTTTTAACGATCCAACTGGTTAAAATAGCCTATAAAAGGTTTTTTTGTGGTAATATCGCATTTCAAAAGCATTTTCAGTCCATTTTGACTGTATTATATCACTTGACACTTTCCAAAATTGATCAATTTTGCGCGCTTTATGATTAATTAGTATATAAAAATACTAGCGGGGAAAATTTTTGACATTTTTACTGCTTTTTGACCTCAATAATGATTCAGAAACCTTCCGTCAGCTCAAAATCGCCCTGAACATAAAGGAAGGGGAGGGCATAAATAAAAACCCCCTCACCCCCTATTTGCATGTGCGATATGTATGTACATATTTTTGATATCTTTTTTTGGCATTAGTACTTACTAGATACATATTTTAATTTAAGATTAGGTCAAGTTTTTTGCAGATCTTTCTATTTTTCATATCTTTCTATTTTCCAGTGAATACAAAATGCCAAACGACTTAATTTTTTTGCAGAGCGTATGCGCGTATGGCCAACGCTTATTTAAAAAAAGGCATGTTTAAAGAGTCAGTTCAGTATTTTGATAAATCGCTAGCCGAATTCCGAGATCAAGCAGTTGTTAAAAAGCGACAAGAAGTCGACAAAATTTTGAAGGAGCAAGAAAAGAAGGCCTACTTCAATCCCGAACTTGCTTTAGAAGAAAAGAACAAAGGGAACGAATATTTTCAGAAAGGTATTTTATTTCCTTGTTTGTTGCCTATTTTCGAAATTGTTGAATGAATGACATCACGTACTACGTATTGAGTCAAAAAATATTCAATTTTGAGCCTTTAACTCTTTTTTGTTCAATTATTGAAGCAATCGATCAGTTGAATAGTTGATGGTTGACCACAATGTTTATTTATATGATTTCAATACTTTTGTAGTCACGAAAACACAAGGGCATGCGGAGGGGTGAGAGGGGGTATTACCATACATGGGCAGCAAGAAAATATGGGAGGGGGGCGTTCGATCGAGTGAAATCGTTAAAACTCGCAAAAAATGTTGCTAAAAAATGTTGCTAAAAATAGAGCATTGCGGGGGTCTACAGTTATCTGCGGGGGAGGGTGTAAACCCCCGCAGACCCCCGCACGCCCGCGTGTGGGTATTACCAATAAATAAAATAGTTTCTGATAAATTTCAAGCACTTATGAAGGAACTGTTTAATTTTCAACTATTTTCGGCCTTCAATTAGCTTTATTTCTCTAGAAAATTTCCCATTTTTTCATTCTGGGGTCTAGACCATAGGTGGGCGGCATCAAAATTGGGGGGGGTTGCAAGATTTCTCAAAGGTCAAAAAATGGCCTTGAAAATGGTGGTATGGCGAAAAAACACCATTTATCAACGTTTCTCATCGAGCACTATCCATTGGCATCAAAAATTGCGAAAAAAAAAAAAAATTTAAAAATTGAATTCTGGGGGTATTTTAGTTTCTGGAGGTGCATACCCCCAAACCCCCCACGCCCAGGTATGGTCTAGACTACACGTTTGCATGGGGGGTTGGGGGATTTACACCCCTGCAGAAGCTGAAAAACCCGCAGGTTACTGTAGACCACAGAATTTCATTTTTAGTAACATTTTTGGCGATTTTACCCTATCAGACTCTCCAGAATTTTCTTGCTGCCCATGTATGGTCTAGACCCCCAAGCCCCCTCACAAGCATGTCTGGTCATGACTAGTGTTTGTGTACTACATATACTCGTATGCACATACACACATGACATGACCGTTTCTGAATTTTACCGTCTGACCAATGGGCAATAATGAAATTCTTGGGGTAAGTATGGGGCGAGATTGCCAAAAATAGCACCAAAAATCTTATTCTGAGGGTCTATCGAATTTTGCGGGTCTTTGAGATTCTGGGAAGTCCAGCAGACCCCCTACGCCCATGTGTGGTCTTGTTATGTAAGCAAAATACGAATAAAATACAAAATTACGGATTTTAAAAGATTGTTATCCTTAATAACATACGTGTGCACATTATTTTTTCGTAAGAAGTGTGTTGTATTTGCAATCGTTTTTCGGAGAATAAATCTAAGCTGAGTTTTGCGTTAATGTTAGGAAAAGTCTCTTTTTACTAAAAATTTCCATGAAACGATGCTGCTATACTTACTGTATTTTTAACTTAAAATTGGGATACATACGTGTACATATGTGAATAAGTTTAAAAAGATGATTCATGTTAAAATTTATCAGGCATGGATGGAAATGTAGCATTGTATGCCCTTAATATTAGGGATCTAATGTCCGTATTATAATTTTCAGGCGACTATGCAACTGCGATAAAACACTATACAGAAGCCATAAAACGGAACCCGGAAGATGCGAAATTGTACAGTAATCGAGCTGCATGTTATACAAAGTTAATGGAA
The DNA here is from genome assembly GCA_036768485.1 of Mermis nigrescens. NCBI lineage: Eukaryota > Metazoa > Nematoda > Enoplea > Mermithida > Mermithidae > Mermis > Mermis nigrescens. The sequence goes on from JAVLUZ010000144.1 coordinate 1,618,220, forward strand.
TTTAACTATTGTATCAGCGATTGCGATGAATGCATCAAATTGGACCCAAAATTCATCAAAGGGTACTTGCGCAAGGGAGCAGCTTGTCTGGCGCTAAAACAACACAGCAGGGCTAAGGCCGTTTTTGAAGAAGCTTTGAATCTTGACCCTGATAATAGTGAAGCCGATTAGCTGAACAGTGTGAATGATTTTCTTTCAACGTTACGCTTTTCTTCATTTTTACTTTTTTTGGTTACTTAACTAAATGAATAATGATACATATAAAAATTTTTCTACTTGCATATAGGTCGTAAGATTCTGAAAAATGCTGTTTTTTCGACTTATTTTTTGTACCGAACAAAGATTTTGAGGCTGGTACAAAGATTTCAGGAGCGATCTTTGTACAATGTAAAATGAATTTGTAGGGCAAAATATGCATACATATTAAAACGGTATTACTGGGGTACGTCCACACTTTTTTAAAATCATTTTCGTTAAAGAATAAAATAGCCATATTAGTAAATCGACATCGCTGATCTCAAATCCGTTGTCTATTTTCAGCCTGCATGCATCGTTGTTGCATTAAACCTGCAGTACACCTCAACACTTTTTAAAAATTATTTTCGTTAAAAAATAAAATCGCTATATCATTAAATCGACATCGCTGATCTTAAATCCGCTGTACTCCAGTAATACCTATTAAAACGCTGTTTGAAAATTTTTTCTTAAATTAAAAAAATTAAAACTCTTAAATTAAACTTTGTTTAATCTCAATTCCCTTTCAGATTCTACATAACATCGTTTACATAATGTCTCTTCTGCATATCCAAGATTTAATAAAGGAAATAAGAATTGATTTGACAGTCAGGGCCATGTTTAAGGGGGGGGTTCGGGGGGGCGACCGCCTCTCCTGCTTGGCTGGAAAAAATTCAAAGGTAATATAATGCACGAAAAGATGGAAAAATTGCATGTCTTTGACATGAAATCTTCAAATTTTCGCGCCAGATGTGAAGTATTTTCCATAGTCTTAGCTCAAGCGCGACCAAAAGACGACACTTTTTTCGTGGAAAAAATTTTTCGACAACTTCAAATTTTATTATCCCTGGATAGAGCATGTTGCAAAACGTCGAAAAATGTGGTTTTCGCGTGCTATCTCGACGAATTATTTGAGATATAGACCAATTAATGTTGGCCCCTCCCCTTGGCCGAATCCTGTATACGGCCTGTTGAGAACGCAGCGCTTTTCTGCGTAGCGTATTGCAATCGCAGTATCATTTGCTAATTATTTTAGCCTTTTGAGTCTTGTAGTCGCATCACATCTTACTGATAAGAAATTGACTTTTTCGTTTTTTTCGCGATTTTTTTGAAGCTAATGGATAGTGCTCGATTAGAAACGTTGAAAAATGGCGTTTTTTCGCGATACCACCATTTTTAAGGCCATTTTTTGACCTTTGAAAAACCTTGCACCCGCCCAGAATTTTGGTGCTGCCCTGCTCACCTATGACGGCCGCGCCTGCGCCCTGCGTACGTTCATGCGTATGTACGCATATGCTCCTAAGAATTTACATTCAACTAGAGATGTGCCGGCGCCGTCATCCTAGCCGGGGTCGGGGCCTAGCCGCGGCCTGTACAATACATATACACAATACCATGCATCCATATTATACCTGTAGAGACTTAATATATGAGTATCAATATTGTGGGCAATTGCATAATGCTTCAATAAATTAAAGACATGAAATTAAACAGTATTAAAAGACAAAAAACAGAAGAATATTATAAATAATGATTGATATAGCTACATATCGGAATAAGAACAAACTATACAAAAATACGAATTTTTCTGAAGTTTAATGCTAATGCTATGGAAGAAAGAGATGAGTAAGACAGAACAATGCCAAACATTACAAGTACTTTGCATTAGAAATAAGCAGTCCAGGTCTTTTCTGACATTCGCTCAAAAAGTCATTAATTTTATAGGTGCGCAAGGTCTAACTTTCAGGAGGGTTGAAACCCAAATTGCTAGATTGCTCCGTACAAACGGCTCTATAGTCCTTCCTTTTGGGGTCAGAAAATTAGCTATATAGTCTTTTTGGTCTCAGAAAACTAGCTATTTAGCCTTTTTGGATTCACAAACAGTTATATAGCGTTTTTGGACTGAAAATAGCTATTAATCACTTTTTTGTAGTCGGGAAAATAGCTATATATCGTTTTGAAATTCAGGAAAGAGAACTAAATAGCATTTCTGAGCTCAACAAGACTATATAGCTAGTTTTCTGAGCCGAAAGAGGCTGTATAGCTAATTTTCTGAGCACAAAAAGGTTATACAGCCAGTCTTTCTTTGTACAAGGTCCGTTTGTATATGTACAAAGATGGTCCCCAAAAGTCTTGTACATTTTGTACACACAAATTTTTGGGTACTAAAATATGGTACAGTAGCGATTTTAGTGTTGTAAAAACAGAGTTGTTCGACTTTCGGTAGTGTATTTTTGCTAATTTATGGGTCTCTAAAGTCAAAAATCACTGAGAATCGTCTGAAAATTTGACATTTTTCCTTTTGAAATTCAATTTTTGCCATTATAAAGATATATAGAACACACATATTACTTCATTTCGGCACGAAGCGCGGAAAATTTTTGCGAATTTTAGACCTTTTTTGCAATTTTTGTCTTCCCAAAAATCCTTGTACATGTACATACAAAGATGGTTCCGAAAAGTCTTCGTACATCGGGAAAAATCTTTGCCGAATACAAAAAACTGTACAGCAATGGTTTTTCGGTCAAAATCGCTGTATAGCTATCAGTTTTCAAAAGCCCAGATGGGGGTAATACCCCCCTTACCCCCATGCTCACGTGTGATTAACTTTAATTGATTTTATCAAGAATATGGCGCGAAGCGCCGAAAAATTAGTGTAATTAAAACAGAAGAACGTTAAAAAGCTTGAATTACTGCTCTAAATGCCTGCATTTGTAGCATTCGACGTGGAATGTCAAAAATTTTCGAAAGTTATGCTTGAAAATAGAAGAAAACTATGCTGAAAAAGCTGTTTCTGCTTCTGAAGTCGTTTCAAAACCTATTCCAAGAGCAAAAATATGACTTCAAGGCCGCCGAAAAATAAATAGATGTCATGGGTATTACCGGGCGCGAAACGCTGGAAAAATTTGAGAAATTCTGATCACTGACGGTTAAAAATCATTGCAAAGTATATATCCTTGCTTTATCTGGCCTATTATTTTGGGCCAATGGGGACGGCCGACTCCCTTATATCCGCCCATTAACATTAGTGAACCGCACCAAAATGAAGACAGTGTCCCTGATATTTGTGCGAAGCGCCAAAACTTAATAAAAATTGCATATGGAACAGCAAACGACTATTTTTCTGGATATAATAATTCGTCAATATGAACGTACGATTACATCGATTGATAAAACATTTTTAGAGTTACTGGATAGAGTCCTCTGCATTTTAAATCTTTTTGTTTAAAAAGAATCGCTCAAACGTGCTTACCTTCGTGATAAAATCGTCACTTAAGCTTTACTTTTCTAAAATATATCAAATTGTTTAAATGTTCACTCGAATCTTAGTAATTGGATTACCTGAAACAAAATACATCAGTAGTTTAAGCATAATTTTAACGTAATTCAGCTTATTTTTGTAAATAAACAAATATTACGTCGTATAATTCGATGAAAAAGATTAATTAAACCCATCGTAATAACACTTTTATTCACATGTTAAATTGTATAGTCGCATAACGAATTCAGGAAGCGCTTGACGGATACAGGCAAGCGTCGAACGCAAGTTACTCAGAAAAGCCAGAAGAGACTCGAAAGCAAGCTCTCGAGGATCCTGAAATTCGCCAGATTTTGGGTGACCCTGCTATGACCCTTATTCTCGAACAAATGTCTCAGGATCCCAAGGCGGTTCGCGAGTAAGTACAAATGACAGTAAATGCATTTGATTCGTGCACAAACTTATATGTAAGACAAATTTGCGACTCAGCTCGCCTCAAGAAATTTGAGTAGAATTAAAAACTATCGAAGGAACTGGTTTATTTTGCCCTTACCACCTGTTGCTGATTCGAAAAGTACCAAAATTAGTAGTTTCCTTCCTCCGATGACCTCATTTATTTAAACTTTTTGCCGCTTTTCTCGTTGTGTACCTCACGATTATTTTTTGTTATTCGGGATCGTGTAAACGATTTCAAATCAGCTTCTATCAGTTAGTCTATTTAACAAAACTTTGTGTATGGAATCACAATTTTTGAGTCATACAAAGCGGTTTAAGCTGAATCAACAATCATGATACTCTGCTGCCATACATGGGCAGCAACCGAATTCTCGGGGTGGAGGGCATAGGTAGGCTGCACCAATGTTCATGGGGGGTGCAAGATTTTTCAAAGGTAAAAAAATGGCCTTAAAAATGGTGGTGTGGCGAAAAAAGCACCATTTTTCAATGTTTCTCATCGAGCACTATCCATTGGAATCAAAAATTGTGGAAAAAAGTAAATTTCAAAAATTGATTCCTCGGGGTTATTTTGGTTTCTGGGTAGAGGGGGTTGCATACCTCCCAACCCCCCTCTCCACGCTCACGTGTGGTGGGGGGAGAGGGTGGGGCTCGATGGGGAAAATTTTAAACAATATCACTAAGGGGGTCTATCGATTTGGGGAATCCATTTTAAAATTCAATTCAATCTGATTTATTGAAATTTAATTTATATATTTAATTCAATTTAATTTACTTTACAAAATTCAATTTACCTGAACCAAAATCCATCCAAGGTTCCAAGCCCAGACCCCCCGCGCCCATGTGTGCCGTGCACATCATTGATATGCGTATAGATTGAGTTTTAGTATGCAAAGTTGTATCACTGTAAGCTATGCATATTATAGAAGGATTGGGGATCCTCCACCTAAACTTGATCGTCCTTCCCACCCCACCCCAAAGCCAAAAATTTTTGGCGCCACCATCCCCCTCCCGATTTTTGGAAAAGGGCGTTTTAAAACTTTTTGGTCGTTTTTGATCTAAAATTGCCGGTCATTTACCCCCCCCCTACCTAAAAATGGCCGAGGATACACTTGGGCGTGGGGAGTTTGGGGAGCATGCACCCCTTAAAAGGCCGAATACCTCCAGAAACCATAATATCCCCCAAAAATTCATTTTTTTGTTTTTTCGCAATTTTTTGTTGCCAATGCATAGTTCTCGATCAGAAACGTTGGAAAATGGTGTTTTTCGCCATACCGCCATTTTTCAGACCATTTTTTGACTTTTGAAAAATTCTTGCACCCTCTGCCTAGAACTTTGGTGCTGCCCACCTATGCCGAGGACCCTCCCATCCAAAATTTCAGGACCCTCCATCCAAAATTTCAAGGCTTTACATGTATGCTGTAAGCTCCTTAAAACCAATTCTGTGGCTACCGTCGTTAGCGCCGAAAATAGATTCTCGAAATTTTCGTGCACAAAGTTTCGTGAAGTTGACTAATTTATTTAAGGGGCATTACGAATTCCTCTTAGTAATAATCTACTAACAAGTAAGAAATGTCTTCTTGTTTTTTTATTGACGCAAAGATATTTCAAGATCAGTCCATAACGTCGCCTTCTTTCTGCTTTACATATATGCCCATGATGATGCCAAAATTCCTTTTTGCGTTTTTTCACTTTACGACTTCTGATCTGATTAATCTTTGAATTAATACACAAGTTTGACTTTCGCCGAGATTTCCGTAATCCGAGTTCAGTTAGCCCATTGTACGACTTCTAAAAATCGATAATTTTTTCTTACACTATTTCAATATACTTATTCGATTATCATACAGTTATTTGAAATTGTTTAAAATTACTGCTCAATCCCACGAGACGAGACCCCCTCAGGCAGGGCCCGTATGCTAAGACGGTTTCGCGAGCTGGTTATACCGTATCACTAGGTAATGATATACCTCATAGTAGGCCATATGCTAAAAGAATGATGTCATAGTTTTTCAAGATCGAAAGTTCAGGGGTTGAAATCCCAAAATTTAGAACCACTAAATTTAGAGTCTAGCCTTTTTACCGGCAATGTGAAAATCTGCATTTTTTCACTACTTTTTGTCCTATTCTGACTAGTTTCGTCTTTCTTGTAAGTAAAAAATATAAGAATTCATCGAAATTTTTGAGTTTTCAGATCATTTTAATTTCATTTTAGGTATTTTATGGGTAAACAAAACAGAAATGTATTAGTCGGCGCGGAACGCCGAAAAAATTTTAATATCTTCGCTGCTTTTGTACCCAAAAATCATGCAGAAAATGTTTGATAGCTAAAAATCGTCCGACAGTGATTCAAGTCTCGGACCCTGAGGTGGGGGTAATACCCACACATGGGCGTGGTGGGGGTATGCACCCCCAGAAGTTGAAATACCCCTCCCAGAAAAATTTTTTTGTTGCTTTTTTAGCAATTTTTTGATGCCATTGGATAGTGCTCGACGAGAAACGTCGGAAAATGGTGTTTTTCTCGCCATACAACCACTTTTAAGACAATTTTTTGACCTTTAAAATTTTTTCACCCCCCCCCAGAAATTTTTTCACCCCCTTCCCAGAATTTTGGTTGTGCCCACCTATGGTAATACCCCCCTCACCTCCTATGGGATTGTGTGAATGATATGTATCATTATATTTATTATTGTCACTAATATTATGATTTATTATTTACTATTGAAGACGTATCATTACAGTATTGTAATCATATCACGAGATGGACCAGTTCAATCCGTTTGCTAAAATAAGTGATACGCATTACGAACGTATCTCTTCGTACTATTTCAGCTATCCTGCTTATGCGCAGGTTATGGAGTGGTATCACGTGCTACTGGCTTAAAATTTCCATTATAAAGTTTCGCCTTTCTGCTAACTACAAAAATGATAGATTCGGGGAGGTAGTTTCCTTACTTTTTCGAAGGAAAAGCAGCAATAATTGAAGCACATCGCGTAACAGAGAGCTAGCCCAGTTTGGAAAGTCAGTTCCATCTGAGTACACGTTGGTGGGGGAAACTGGGGGTATGCACCCCCGCAGAAGTTAAAAACTCCCCGCTGATTGCCATAGACCCCTAGAATTCTATTTGTAGTTGTATTTTTGGCGATTTTACCGAACCAGACCCTCCAGAATTTTCTCGCTGCTTATGTAAGTTCTAAGGATAGGGGCTAAAGTCTTCAACTCGTGTGAAATGGGCTCTACTATGCAAATCGTATTACTGTACGCTGCTTAGAAACTATTTATGTATATAGCTACTCGCCTGAGCACTGAAAATTGATTCAATGCATTCGTGTGTACTTTTAATTACTAAAGATAGTTATTTTTTGAGCTTTTACAATAGTGGAAGAATGGTCTCTTGGTCCTCTAGAATTTCGGCTCTGCCCATTGCCCAACCTTATCGCATTTAACATCCGTAAAATGTCTTAATAGCTAGAAAATGACTTATTCTGATGGGTTAAAGATAGGGCTGGTACGTTTCGCATTTATCATCTTTACCAAATCATGTTTATTTGACGTGCAGTCATAGAAAAATGTCGGCTCTTGACTTAAGAATGTAGAGCTTGTCAGTAAGTTTCCAAAAATGCATTGCACTTGCACACGCTGTAATTTTGCCTGCCGGCCTTAGAAATGGTTATCCTACTTTGGTGGTGTCTATTTTGCTATTTTTGTTTTTTACAGGCACTTAAAGAACCCCGAAATTATGATGAAGATCAAGAAATTGATGGAAGCCGGCATTGTTGGCATGCGCTGAGAATAGAACTTGATTTTTGACGATTTTCTCTCGTCTTCTATTGTATGTACTCACACGTGTTTTCGACGGTGACATGCATGTAGACGTCGTATTGCGTAACAATTATATTCCATTTTTCAGTTGAAGTCATGCGTTTTTGTGATAGTTTATCTCCAGCGCATTAAAAATTAAATCATTCACGAAAATTAGCGTGTACGATAAATCAGATCAGAGTAGATAAGCGTGCTTATCGAATCGAGATGACTAGAAATTTAAACTTTCGACTTTGAGTAGGTACTTCGAATACGGCGGAATGCGGGCTCAGGAATACAAAGAAATTGGTTTACACATTTAGCTGATGCCCATGCCCAGAATATATAGTATTTTGAATTTTGAACTCATTAAAACAAGAAAACGAAACAATTTAGCTTCGTCGCTTGCACATTTCGCGAAGCGAGTCCTACTGGCCACTCAGAATCGCACAATAGGTGCAGCGGTTTACACCTTCCAGAGTATGGTAGACCACACCTGGAGGTTGGGGGTATGCACCCCCAGAGAAACCAAAATACCCCCCAGAAATCAAAACACCCTCCCAGAATTCAATTTTTTTAATTTTTTTTTCGCAATTTTTTGATGCCGATGGATAGTGCTCGATGAGACGTCGAAAAATGGTGTTTTTCGCCATACCACCATTTTTAAGGCAATTCTTTGACCGTTGAAAAATCTTGCACCCCCCAGAATTTTCTTGCTGCCCACGTATGGTATGCACCTTCCTAGAAGGCCGAATACCCCACAGAATTCAATTTTTGAAATTTCTTTCCGTAATTTTTTGATACCTACCAATGGATAGTTCTCGATGAGGAACGTCGAAAAATGGTGTTTTTCCGCCATTACCACTATTTCTAAGACCATTTTTGACCTTTGAAAAACCTTGCACCCCTCAAAATTTGAGTGCTGCCTACCACACATGGGCGTGGGGGTATATACCCCCAGAAGTTCGAATACTCCCCCAGAGTTCAATTTTTGAATTCTTTTTTCTCTTGCAATTTTTGACGCCAATAAACAGTGCTCAATGAGGAACGTTGAAAAATGGTGTTTTTCCCCATAACACCATTCTTCAGGTTATTTTTTTGACCTTTGAAAAATCTTGCGACCCCCAGAATTATGGTGCCGCCCACTTATGCCCATAATCCTCTGCTGTCCTTGTATGTGTTCGAAACCCACACCCTCCCTCCACACCTGGGCTTGGGGAATGGGGGGTATGCACCATACGTGGGCTGCAAGAAAATTCCGAGGGGGGGGTGCAAGATTTTTCACAGGTCAAAAAATTGCCTTAAAAGTGCTGGTATGCACACCTGGGCGTGGGGGGTATGCACCCCCAGAAACCAAAATACCCCCCCCAGAAATCAAAATACCCTCCCCCCAGAATTCAATTTTTAAAATTTTTCCCCCGTTTTTTTCGCAATTTTTTGTGCCAATGGATATTGCTTGATGAGAAACGTCGAAAAATGGTGGTTTTTTCGCCATACCACCATTTTAAGCACACCTGGGCGTGGGGGTTTGGGCGGGTATGCACCCCCAGAAACCAAAAATATCCCCCCCAGAAATCAAAATACCCCCCCCAGAATTCAATTTTTGAAATTTTTTTTCGTTTTTTTCGCAATTTTTCGATGCCAATGGATAGTGCTTGATGAGAAACGTCGAAAAATGGTGTTTTTATCGCCATACCACCATTTTTAAGGCCATTTTTTGGCCTTCAAAAAAATCTTGCACATCCCAGAATTTTACTGCTGCCCACGTATGATTTTAAGGCCATTTTTTTGACCTTCAAAAAATCTTGCACCCCCAGAATTTTCTTGCTGCCCACGCATGGTGGTATGGCGAAAAACCATTTTTCGACGTATCTCATCGAGCACTATCCATTGGCATCAAAAAATTGCGAAAAAAACGAAAAAAATTTTTAAAAATTGAATTCTGGGGGTATTTTGATTTCTGGGAGGGGGTATTTTGGTTTCTGGGGGTGCCCCCACGTCCAGGTTGGTATGCACCCCCGATAAACCAAAACACCCCCCCCAGAATCCAATTTTTGAAAAACGTTGAAAAATGGTGGTTTTCGTCATACCACCATTTTTAAGGCCATTTTTTGACCTTCGAAAAATCTTGCACCCCCAGAATTTGGGTGCTGCCCACGTATGCCTCCCTCCCTTCCATAAATGCGAATGCTGTGATTCTGAGGCAGAATTGTAATTTTCTCTGCACAAAAGCAACATTATGCAAAGTAACATTCGCAACAAATATTTATGTAGCTAATGAAACAAATTCCGTCTTCAGGCAAAACCGAGACAACACGATGAAAAGAAACGCGAAAAACGAATGAATAATCAATAAATTATTCCTATCGTTATGGCGCTGCATTCAGGCATTTTGAGATGAAATCCCTGGAAAACATGAAAACAACTTAAATGATCGTAAATTTAGTGTACTTTTAGTGTAATAATCATAAAAAATTTTTACTAGTTTAATGTCAACCTTCATCTAGTGTAATTTATTTTTTGGACCTATGTAGCAACACTTGCACTAGAAATCTCCATTCAGTATGTAACTAATAGGTACATTAGCTAAGAGTCTAAAAAACTTTGCTTGTCGTTGTTCTATTAAGTAAGGCTGAAATCTAACATCAAACATTATTGCTGAGTGCCTGTAGTACACTAGACCTTTTTATTCATACTTTATCAAATCAGGATTCGTCAGTGACTATGTATGTACACTTATACTCAAAATTTGCTTTTTCAGTCTTTTGATGACAGAATGCTTTTCTTTTTGGATACAATAGCTTTCTAAATAGGTGGGCGGCACCAAAGTTTTGGAGGGTGCAAGATTTTTTCAAAAGTCAAAAAATGGCCTTTAAATAGTGGTATGCATAGGTGGGCAGCACCAAATTTCTGGGGGTGAAAAAATTTTTTAAAGGTCAAAAATGGCCTTAAAAATGATGGTATGGCGAAAAAAACACCATTTTTCGACGTTTCTCATCAAGCTCTATCCAATGGCATCAAAAAATTGCTAAAAAAGCAAAAAAATTTTTTCTGGGGGGGGGGGCTATTTCAACTTCTGGGGGGGGTGCATACCCCCCAAACCCCCACGACCATGTGTGGTGGTATGGCGAAAAAACACCATTGTTCAATGCTTCTCATCGAGCACTATCCATTGGCATCAAAAAATTGCGAAAAAGACAAAAAATATTTTCAAAAATTGAATTCTGGGGGATATTTTGCTTTCTAGGAGGGTGCATACCCCCCAAACCCTCCACGCCCAGTATGGCTTTGTAGCATACAAATCAAAACGCACTTGCTAATCCTCTGCTATATAATAGCCCGGATATTTAAGCATTAAGATTAAAAATTCAGTAGATGTGACTGGGAAATACCCATAGTCTGTTTTCACGAAACCTTGTGTATAAAAATAAATTTTAAGCACATACAAAGGTAAGTGCAAAAGTAGTTTCTAGACAAGCTTCAGCAACAAAATTTTGGAGAATTACACCATTTGTATAGGCACCTTATTATTGCGTTTAATGGTCGCATAATCAGTTCAAACCGCTTTTGTATTCAAGTTGCACCAATTAGCCCTCGATTTACCATCGTGTTTTTGCAGTCGAAGGGTACCATAACAGGACGCCGTCCTTGTCTGCTAAGTCACATCTTTACATACTCTGCCAATTATTACTTTCATTTTATGCAATTTTTTATGCTCTTTCAAAATATGCATGTTACTTTTTTACGAAAATTATTTTTGAAAGTTATAACTAAAAAACGATTACAATGCATAAGAATAGGCACCTTGTGGACATCCATGCGAAAACAAGAAAAAGTAGATTTCCGTTGTTTTAAACGCAACCAGGGGATGCATTTTATTTTATTAGAACCCGTTTTTCTCATTTTAAGTTTCTGAGATATCACTGTAAATAGACCAAAAAATGCCTATTTCTTACTGCTCCATAACTTCTCTTACACCTAAACCATTAGAAGCGATGTGATCGGAGCCAAAACGAGGCTGGACAAAGTTCTAGAAACAGGGATAAGGAAGATCAGAAAAAATGCCAATAAAGTGATTCATTAGGACGCCGTCCTAACACACGGTAAACGGCGGGTTAAGAAATTGTCCGCCACGCAGACGGTTTCGTGGAAAGACCTGTGCGTGGGGGGGGGTATGCAACCACTTCGAGAGACCAAAATACTCCCCAGAATTCAATTTTTGAAATTTTTGCTTGTTTTTTTCGCAATTTTTCGATGCCGATGGATAGTGCTCGATGAGAAACTTTGAAAAATAGTTTTTTTCGCCATACCACCATTTGAAGGCCATTTTTCATCTTTGAAAAGTCTTGCCTCCCCAGAATTTCGGTGCCGCCCACCTATGCTGTAGGGACATACTTGATAAGTCGACTCAAAGTTGGACAGTTGCAAATGTACTTATGACCATAATTTAAATCAGCTTCGAAATCAATGAATGTCACATCGCAACCGTGCTCAATAGCTATGTCTTTCAGCTGAAACATGAGCAAAATCAAACGAACTGGGTCTCATTGTATTATTAGATAAATAGTGGTGTACTTTTGCGCCTAATTCAAATGGGACAATCCTATCGTCCTTGGCGTGCAGGATCAAAATTGGGCAAGTAACGTGCTTGATCCTTAAATAATAAGCAGCGCTAAACGAAGTTCAAAAGCAGATGTAACCTAAGTATGTAGGTACATTTGTTAAAAGGTTAAAGGTTAAAGGAAAGGCTTTGTACGTAGTCATAGATGCACACGGTCAAAAGTTCTAGGAGGGGGTAAACCGACTCTTCTTGGGGGAAGGAGAATGGGTAAATGAGTAATTTTTTACCTAATTAATGTCAAAAATTAATGCTTAATTCACCGTATTTTATTTTTCATGAATATTTATGGTTAAATTAGCATGAAAACAAGTAAAACTAAGGGCGATGGCATGATCTTTAAGATCAAATTTATACAAAATAATGCAAGAAAAATGTTCGAATGAACGAATTGAACATTCTGCTGCTAAAAAATAAGTATTTTTACTTAAAATCATACTTTTAGACGCCGATCGACGTTTTTCATGGTTCGAGCAACAGGTTTGATCTCAAAACGGCCTGAGGGAGGTATGACTTTCAAAATTTGTGGTCGGGGGTTATCCCCCATACCCCAGTGTGCATGTGTGTATGTAGTATAATATAAATAAAAATAATGCAACAATTTCTAACAAGCGAACAAATGACAGAAAAATAACATAGCGTTTAAACCCTCCGTTTACCATGAGCTCTAACTGACTTAGAGTCGACCAGTTTATTGACATTTTTTCTGATCTTTCTTAACTATGTGTGTAAAACTTTGTTTAGCCTGATTTTGGCTCCAGTCACATCGTTTTTAATGCTTTAGCTCTACGAGAAATTATATTCCAGTAAAAAATGAGCATTTTTTGGCATATTCACACAGATATCGCAAAAAGTGTCTGATGATAAAATAGAGTTCGAATGAAAAACTTGGTGATTTCTTCCTTTTCAAATGTAAATCAGCATCCCCTGGTTACATTTAACACAACAGAAGTCTACTCTTTCTTGTTTTTGCATAAATGTCTACCAAGCGCCTACGCTTATACATTGTAGCAGTGTTTTAAACATAATTCATTAAAAGATATTTTTGTGTAAAATAACTATACATATTTAGAAAGAGAATAAAAAATCGCATACAATGAAAATACTAATAATTGCCAGAGTATGTAAATCATATGTAATTTAACATAGACTCTAACAGTGATCGGACCGAGGCCTCGGCCTGGCCTCGGCCTCGGCAAGCCTCGGCGTTTTTTGGAGCCTCGGCCTCGGCGCCGAGGGCGAAGCTGAAAAGTGCCGAGGCGCTCGAGGGTTAAAATCAAATTTGAATAAGTTTAATATGTCCGTTGAATATTAACTATTTAGAATGCATCTGCAGTACAAAGGCTATTTTTTACCTATAGACTCTTTCTTGTGGTTTTAGTCGCGTACCTAGTTACACAAAGTTACACTACAGCAAAAGGCCAATTTATCATTCATGTGATGACTAAGTTTTAATTCTCATGCTTACTACATGGATCGGAAACACACATTCCCGAAGGGAGGTATGAGGAGGTTTATTACCCCCTCTCAGGGTACAAGACTCAAGTCACTGTCAGACGATTTTGGTGAAAACCTTTGAATATTACTTGAACCTAATTTTTACTATGGCAAAAGTGCAGCTAAGTATTAGAATTTCTCGAAGTGATACACTATTTTTGAATGTAAGCAAGAGTAAATAGACAAACTGTCACTATAAAACATGCATGTAACAGCTCAAAATTTTCGGCAGGGGCTCCTCGGCATACATGTAACGGCTAGAAATTTCGGGTGGGGGATTAGCGACTCCGCAAATTTTCGCCAAAAATGGGTAGGGTGGGTCAAAATTTTCTCGACCGTTGGAGGAAGGGTTAGGGGGAGACGTCCAACCCTGGGTAGGTGGGGAATTCCCCAAAGCCCTTCCTGTTACACGTATGGTTTTCGGCCATTTTATGCGGGAGAGGGCGTGAATGATTACGAATTTTCGGCCGAAAATCGCAAAAACGCAGCTAAAAATGGCCAATAAATGCAGGTTTTGCCAAAAAATCAATTTCGGTCGTGCATTTTTTGGAGCCATTTTTATACAATGTTAAAATACTTTCTTGGAGAAAGGATATCAATTATATCGTTTCTCAGTATTTTTAGGAAATTTCAAAAATTTTCGGCGCTTCGCGCAAAATATCGCTAATATACTGTATTTAGATTGAAGCAGAGGCATTGAACACTCAAAAATCAATTTTTGTGTAATCTAGGCATCTTTATGCAGATTTAAATATCTTTCGTATCCATTTATACTGTTTTTAAAAATTTTATGCAAAACAAGTACCATTTAAAAACTCAGCACATTTAGCCGTTCAAAGATAAAATTGACTAATTTATCCTGATGTTGCATTGGATTTCTAAGCACAGTAGTGCTTATTACAAGATTTAATTGGCATATTACAATATCTGTAATATTTCTGATTTTGTAGTACAAGTTGTTTTAGCTTTCTCAGTCAAGTTTTATGTAAATTTCATCAAAAGCTCATAAAAATTTCGGCGCTTCGCGCCAAATAATCTTATGAACTATATCCAGGCCGAATTATCACATTTAGGACCACGGTTTTTTGTATTCGGCAACGATTTTTCATAATGTATTCAGAGACTATTCAAACTGTCTTTGCACATGCACAAAGATTTTTGGAGAGACAAAAACTGTAAAAAGGTGTTAAATTCCCGAAAATTTTCGGCGCATCAGTAATTGTCAGTCCTATATATCTTTTAAAATAGTAGAATTTGCATTTAGAATGGAAAAAATGTCAAATATTCAGAGACCCAGGAATCAGCTAAAATACGCTACCGAAGGTCGAAAACCCCTGTTTTACCACATTAAATCGCTACTGTACCATACTATAATAGTACACAAAAATTTGCATGTACAAAATGTTCAAAGACTTTTGGATAGCATTTTTGTACATGTAAAAAGGTATCTTGCACAAAAAACACTGTTTAGGACTGCATGCCGCTTGCAGGTCACACACTGGCAGTATGAAAAATGTGTATGTTTAAAAATATACTTATATAAAATATCTACAAAAAATTTGTTCGCTCATACAAAGACACTACTTAATTTAATGGTCCCCCATTTTGTGATTTCACCCTTCCCTCAACTCTGGACCTTGGGAAACTATGATTGGAAAGTACAGTGCAGTTCCTGTCATATTACCTACCACACCAGAATTGGATGACTGAAAAAGCGTGTTTAAACATGCATTACTGCAAAAGCGAGCACAACAATGGCTACAGTTCTGTCTTTACTTAGCTTATTCGTTTGTTCGTTTATTTCTTTGACACTGTTTTCTCATTTATGTATAGTAATAAAAGTTTCTAAGTGCTTGTTCAGCCATATTTTTTATTATATCTTTCCAAGTCTTCAACGGCAACTTGTTAAATTAAGTATGCTTTCATTCTGCTGACTTTATTCAATAAATCCTTCACACATTTAATCTACTATTATTGAAAATGACATTTGATAAAGTGTCAATATTACGATTATTCTAGCTCTTGTGCATACAAAATATTCTAAGAGCACTATTTATGGGTATAGGTATATAAGCTTGACCTCGGCATTACCCTCGGCCTCCGCCTCGGCCTCGGCCTCGGCCGAGGCAAGGATTTAAGGCGCCTCGGCCTCGGCGAAAGCCGAGGGTCCAAAAGTACCCTCGGTCCGATCACTGGACTCTAAGTGCGTTCGTTCATATTACCCGTCGACTGTAAATACAACATGGTAAACGGAGGTTTAAGCTTAATCTTGCAAGTGGATGTTTTTGTTGCAAGGAATGAGACTAACACGATGTGAAACGGAGTGAATCTTTCCTTACCATTCATCAGTCGTGAAATATAATCCCAAATTTTTGAACGGCTCGACCATAAATTTGTCGAAATAGGGCAACCACCTAAAAGGCTGAAGAAAAAGAAATTAAAGTCTTAACCAATTATGTAGAACACATATGAAATAAATACTTGCATTTATTACATAAATAATGTGAGATCATCTATGTATAAACACACAGTGAACAATGGGAAAATGACCGGATGCTTTCAATCAGAAGCAAGTGATAAAATGCAAATAAAATTTGCAGCGACAAATACCTTAGCGTGACTCTCCAACAAGTTTTCTTTAAACTTGAGAACAGTTTTGGAAGGAATACATAATTGCGAAAAAGGTAAAATATTCGTTGATTTAGCAAAGCTCAGCCCTTAATACGGCGAATACCCGAATTCTGTCTAATTTTTCATATAAGTTCTTATTCTATTGAAGTAAAAAAGTCTAGTGTGAAAAAATCTTTGTAAAAATTCGTGACGCTCCATACAGCTATTGATTATTAGCACAGACATTTAGAAAAATACGGAAATAATACGAAGAATAATATCGAAAAATCTTATTCACAATTTTTTACTCTTGTCTAGAGCCATAAACTATTTTTAAGCTTACTTTCGACATCGGATGATGACGAACGACTTCACCGAGATTATTGAAAGGAGCTTCAAGAATGAAACCAGATGGGCATAAATCTGAAGAAATAGAAGATTCTTTTATGCATGAAAGCGTAGCAGCTGAAACACTGTTTTTTGTACGAGACACCATAGGTGGGCAGCACCGAAATTCTGGGCGGGGGTGCAAGATTTTTCAAAGGTCAAAAAATGGTCTTAAAAATGATGGTATGGCAAAAAACACAATTTTTCAACGTTTCTCCTCGAGTACTATCCATTGGCATCAAAAAATTGCGAAAAAACGAAAAAAGTTTAAAAATTGAATTATGGGAGGTATTTTGATTTCTGGGGGGGGGGTATTCGGCCTTTGGGGGGTGCATACCCCCAACCCCCCACGCCCACATGTGCGAGCCACTTTGTGCGACGGAGTAACAAATTTGTACAAATAGGAATTACCTAATTATTCTCACCTTGTCTACACAGCCTTTTCACGGCGGCAGTGCCAATTCTATAGGAAAAGCGACCGATTTAACATGATAAAAGCAAAAGAGTAGTAGAAAAGCTTATACATACAAGTACACATGAAAGATGCGTTTTTAATTTGTCAAAAATGACACAAAAGTTTTTTATTGCTACATGCCATTTTAGTTGCTTAATCCTTTATTGATAGGTACTTCTAATGCACGCCCAATAATTCTGTAGATACGATACCAGCATAAAATGTTTCTACGCGGTAAGACGGCATTTTTTAGCTTTCTTTGCCTATGTTACGTGACTGCATTATGTCGTTTTTAACGATGAAGATTTGACACATTTTCAGGTAATTGATGGGTCAGCAGGTCACAAAATCATTTTGACACAATTTTAGGCAATTGATGGATCAATAGGATGCAAAATATTTTCCGAAATGTTTTTGACATTTCACTCACTTCGTATCCGAACACGATGCAGAAAAAACTCCATCTGCACAATTTCTTTAGACACCTAGACAATATTTTGATCTACTTTGGTAACCTTGCAAAAATTTAAAGGAAAAAATGCCTATCGAACTTAGCGGAAATGTGAGATGTAAAAAATAAAATGTGAAAATTTAATGTGAAATTTAAGAAAATGGAAAATAACATCGTAAACAGTTGAAAAGTATTTCCAAAAATCCGCTATTCACGCGCGAAATAGCGTTTTTAGCCATTTTTCGTTGACTAATTTTATCCAGAAGAAATGCAGCACAGAGCACTAAAAAACTGGTGAAATTTAGGCCGGACAGGTGAAGATGACTAAAATTATTATCTATTCCGTGTAGTCATGATGAATGTAGAGCAATAAAAAGTCCAGTGAACGACTTGATGAAAAAATCAAGAATCTTCAGTAAAAAACTGAACAACCGTTCCACAGATCGTAGTATGAAATATTAAGGAAATGACGCAATGACGATGAAACTAAAATTTACGCCGTTCCTAATGAATGACTCCAAACAAAGATGGAATTTGAACCAGCTCGTTCTTTGATCCATTTAAACATAAAAACCGAATCGCGAACAACGCCCTCTTCAGATGGCGTTCCGGTGGAATCACCGTAACCTGTTTAGTCAAATTATACGATGTAGAAAAGTGCTTTCGCTTCAGCGGAAATGAAAATCAAACAAAATTAACGTATAAGCCAATTAGCGCCGGTAGAACTACGCTAACTATACTATGCATGATTTTGAGGGGTCCCCCACACCTAGGCGTGGGGGTTTGGGGGTATGCACCCCCGAGAAACCAAAATATCCCCCAGAATTCCATTTTTAATTTTTTTTGTTTTTTTTTCGCAATTTTTTGATGCCAAAAGATATTGCTCGATGAGAAACGTTGAAAAATGGTGTTTTTTCGCCATACCATTATTTTTAAGGCCATTTTTTGACCTTTGAAAAATCTTGCACCCCCAGAATTTTGGTGCTGCCCACGTGTGGTCCCCCCGTAGAAAATTTTCACCACAGTTCGCGATTTTTCGAAAGTTTCCTGGAATTTCCAAAAAAATTGTAGAAAAGGCGCTTATTAAGCGTTTTTAGTTACCTAGTTGCTCAAAAGTGTCAAATTTTCGGTGCTTTATTTTGACTATATTTTGTTCAATTTGTTCGCCTTTTTTCACTTTTCCGAAATTTTTTATGTTCTTATGCTCGAGAAATATAGAGCATCGTCAGAAACGCCGAAAAATTTGTTTTTGATGCGTACCCACCATTTTTAGGCCCAAAAAAGGTGCTTCAAAATTTCGAACCCTACCCCTTGCCCAGAATTCCTATGCTGTGCATGTCTGACTATGTCTATAGAATAATATCCTACTTGAAGTTTGATCAGAAAACCATCAAATAAAAACTTAAGCGAGTTATTTTCTTTAATTATTATGTTTGGTTGCCATTTCACATGCCACTAATGGCTGAGGGTTTTTCGCTACGACCTTTACGAAGTAACGATAATTAATGATTGGAAAGAATCACTTGTTTATGTTATCTATTCAAAGATTGAAGAAAAAATTGAAGAACTTGACAAAAATAAAGTTATTTCTCAAGCATACGATCAAGCAGCATAATTAACAAAAGAATTTCGTTCTGGTTTCTTGAGTCGTAGATTGCAAAGAAATTCGTAGCAGAAAATTCTGGAATGATTGTTTTCCGAACCAAGTACATATTTAAAAAAGGAATCACTAAAGTTAAATGCATTTTGTGCCATGCTAAACTGGTTTTGTGTAACATGTGAAGTAGAAAGGACGATACTTCAAGCATAAAATGCTTAGGGATTCGAGTAAGTTATGGCAGGGAATCAAAAAAAACAAGATTCAAAAGAGAAGTTGAATTAAAAACACGCTAAACCAATGAGCTTAAATTTACAAAAGTTCCGATTTTTACAATCCTAATTCTGTTATGAATGACTATAAAATATTTATAGTCCCCACCACACATGGGCGTGGGGGGATCTGGGGGGGTCTGGACCCCCCAGAAACCAAAAAGACCCCCCCAGAAATCAAAAGACCCCCCCAGAAATCAATTTTTGAAAATTTTTTTCGTTTTTTTTGCAATTTTTTGATGCCAATGGATAGTGCTTGATGAGAAACGTCGAAAAATGGTGTTTTTATCGCCATATCACCATTTTTAAGGCCATTTTTTGACCTTCAAAAAATCTTGGACCCCCCCAGAATTTTCTTGCTGCCCATGTATGGTCCCCACCACATGTGGGCGTGGTAGGGGTTTAGGTGGGGGTATGCACCCCCAGAAGTTGAAATACCCCCTCCCCCGAATTCAATTTTTGAAAATTTTTTTACTCTTAAAGCGATTTTTTGATGCCATTGGATAGTGCTGGATGAGAAACGTCGAAAAATGGTGTTTTTATCACCATATCACCATTTTTAAGGCCATTTTTTGACCTTCAAAAATTTTTTCACCCGCCCCAGAAATTTTTCCGCCCTCCCCCAGAATTTCGGTGCTGCCCACCTATGGTCCCACCCTACTAAGAGATCAGGTAGGTTTAGTCGAATGACCACTTTCTTCCATTGAAACAGATGAGTTTTCTGATTTTTAGAACTGAAAGAATGGCTCTGGACAGGCCCGTATCCAGGATTTTATTTCAGGGGGGGGGCGAAAATTTTTTAGGCCGATATCTCGAAAACCATTAGGAGATAGGCGAAAATAAAGGCAGCTTTGAGCGTATCTCGGCAAGCTCTATACGATGGTGAAGAAAAATTTAAAAAAAAATCCAAAAATTTTCCACTCTATTTCATATTGATATACAGCAAATTTATCATTTAAGATGATTTCTCATCACTTAATCGACGAATTATTTCTTATCTCTTGCCTTTGCACTTAATCATTGTGCTTTACAGAGAAAAACAATGCAGATAATGAATAATTCGGCGCCAAGGGCCGAAAAAATTGACATATTCTGCATGTCAAGTAAAAATTTGAGCGGTTTTGAGCGGGCTGGAAGACAAAAACATATATAAACAATAAATACGGCGCGAAGCGCCGAAAAATTTCATGTTTCCCATGTCAAACCTCAAATTTGAGCTGTTTTGAGTGAGCTAGAAAACAAACACTATAGCTGAACAATGAATCCGGCGCACAGCGCTGGAAACATTGACATGCTCTCTATGTCTAACTCAAATTTGGACGATTTTTAGTGGTTTAGAAGACAAAACTAAACATAAACAATAAATCCGGCGCGAAGCGCCGAAAAATTCTGAGTTTACTTGCTCAAAAGTACGCTAAAAACCTGTTTTGGCGGTGTTTTAGACTCACTTCGCCAATTTTCAATTTTTCCCTCTGGGGGAACCTTGGGAAAAAGGTGGGCAGCACCGAAATTCTGTGGGGGGGGGGGTGAAAAAATTTTCAAAGGTCAAAAATAGTCTAAAAAGTGGTCGCATGGCGAAAAATACCATTTTTCGACGTTTCTCATTGAGCACTATCCAATGGCATCAAAAAATCGCTAAAAAAGCAAAAAATTTTCAAAATTAGAATTCTGGGGGTATTTTGATTTCTGGGGGGGGTATTTTAACTTCTGGGGGTTGCATACCCCCCAGGCCCACGTGTGCTCTGGACCCGGTCAATCATCGTCCGAACTTTGAAGACGTTTTACGACGACAAGAGGCATTCAATATTTAAGATAATTTTACCCCTATAATCAAATGCAACTACGTGGTAATCAGCTGATGCCAATATGTTGTACAATTTCGTTCGGTGAGCTGCGGATCTTGTCCACGTGTTTCCATGCAAATACAAAATTATTGGCTTGTCCGGCATAGACAATAAATTTTCATATTCATGTAAGCTGACGCTAGTGCTATTCAACGACTTGGGCAAAATGTGCCTAAAACAATAACTTGCAAAGCATATGCATTATAATCAATATAATTAAGCAACAATCAGTACCATACATGATTTTGGGGGAAGAGAGTTGGAAAAATTTTTCACCCTCCCCGCAGAATTTTTTTGCCACCTACAGAATTCGCGATTTTATAAAATTTTTCTGAACAATTCGTACAAAGGTGCTATTTTAAGCGTTTTTAGCTATCTATTTGCTCAAAAGTGCCAAATTTTTCGGCGCTTCGCGCCATCTACTCATTTTTTGACCATATTATGTTCAATTTATTCGAAGTTCTTTATTTTTTTCGGAATTTTTCCTGTTTTTATGCCCTACAAAGATAGAGCATCGTCAGAAACGCCAAAAAAGATGTTTTTGACGCGTATCAACCATTTTTTGAAACCAAAAATACACTTTAACCCCCTCCCCCGAATTCCCATGCTCTGCATATCTGATCAGTAGGTACTACTACTTTGAATAAAGAAAGAGACGGTTGATAATATTGTATTCATAAAGCCTTATCTAATAAAACATACAAGTAATTTTTCACGTTATAAGTTGAAAGTCAAGCAAGATAGCAAAGATCAAGGATAAAGTATCATACGAGACGAAAATCAAAAGAGGTCGAAGATTCAGCGAAGGAGCTTGAAAGCCAGAAATTCCATTTAAATAATGCCAGTTCATTCAATGGTTCTGTCTGACTCTCAAACACCGTTTTTATGTTTAGTTTAAACTGCTGATAAACCGTTCAACGAACACAACAAGGACAAAGTACAACTTAGAAAACAGTACGTTGCTGCTACTTAAATAAAACATTCATTCATATTTGGTCAATCTTGACGCAAAAAAGTAGTGAAGGAACAAATAGCCAAATTTTCTGCGTCCCAGAAACTCGACGTGACAAGTTTATCACAATCTTTGTAACAAGCAATAACGTTTGTAATTAAATTTTGGATTGATTCCATGATTGAAAGGAAAGAAAAACCTAAAAAAAACGAAAAGGAAAAATAAAGACGAGAAAGTAAAGGAGAAAAAAAGAAGACGATATTCAATTTGCAGCCTACTCCTATGTAATATGATTTATGTCAAAAATCTATACGAACTTGTCAACTTATGCATACAATGCATATAAAAAATATTTCTGACGACAACGATCTTTGTACATGTACAAAAGGATCGAAAAAATTACTCAAACTTGACCTTAAACGCCGTTCACTACCGCTCATACATGATCTTGGAGGAAGGGGGTTTGGGGTATCATCCCCAGAATTCGCGATTTTCCGAAATATTCCAAAAAGTTCGTACAAAAGGTACTATTTTAAGCGTTTTCAGATATCCCTTCGCTCGAAATTGTCAAATTTTTCGCCATATACAAATTTTTTGGCTATATTTTCTTCAAGTTATTCAATTTTTTAAAATTTTTTTATGTTTCAGAAAGATAGAGCATCGTAAGAAACGCCAAAAACGATGTTTTTAACGCATATCCGTCGATTTCGAGCCCAAAAAAGCACTTCAAAATTTCACCCACCCCCACGGATTCCCATGCTGTACACGTCTACTACCGCTAACAAGCAGAGACTGAACGCTAATTGAGGCATGCACAGATACATGATCTTGGGGGAGGGGGCTTGGAAAAAGGGGGTTTCACCCCCAGAATTGGCGATTTTTTGGAAGTTTTAAAAACTTCTAAAAATTTGCAGAAAAGTTGCTTTTTAAGCCTTTTTAGTTATCAATTTGCTCAAAAGTGCCAAATTTTTGGCGCTTCGCGACATAATACTTATGTTTTGTTTATATTTTGTTCAATTTGTTCCGACTTTTTTAGATTTTTTTCCGGAATTTTTTGTTTTCATGCTGTAGAAAGATAGAAGAGCATCGTCAGAAACACTGAAAAACGATGCTTTTGACGCGAACCTACCATTTTTGGACCCAAAAAAGCACTTTATAATTTTACATTCCCCCAGAATTTCCATGCTGTGCAAATAATTTAAATACTTACCAAGCACCAAGCTTGACATTTGGCTCAGTTTCGATGTAAAAATTTCGACACGAGTAAATGACGCCCAGTTTTCGTGGGTTTGAGTAATCCGTGAAGGGCCATTTAACTGAATGAAAATCGCAGCTAGGAATTTGATTTCAAACTACCATTAAACCTATACAAATATTCTATCCTCTAAGATTACAAGCGTAATTTTAAGGAATACATGAAGATCAACAATGAAAGTCTCTGTTATGAAATCGAAGAAGGTAGGCGACGCTGAAAGAATCTTTGTTTACTTATCTATTTTATCATATATTTACCTTATTTTTTCTGATTTTTGCATCTCAGGTGCTACAGACAGCATTCACTAAAAAATCGTTAACCAAGAATAGAAACTCTGTTTCAGGATAAAACTGCAGAATCTTAACAAGTGGAAGATCGATGAAGTTAACTTTTGCTGAGAATATGCAAGGGAAAATCCTAAGGAATATATGGTACATGTAAGAAACAGACGGTATTGAGCGCGGATCATTTTCCTTGCCTTACATGATTACATATTGCTTATAAGAAACAACAACGAAATGCACTCAAACGTCATGCTCTTAAATTTCTTAATCAAATTCATGAACAAAAAATGATGATGAACGATTGGAAATAAGTAGATACATAATGGAATGGCAGCATACAAGGTGAACAGCGAACCAGCAATTAACTTGGCAGATTTGATCAGAATCAACCTAAAAACGAGGTACTTTACATTACATTCGCTAGAACCTTTCAAAGCTATGCAAATGCGCCTCACATAAATTCTCTATGAGAAGCAGACAGATTTAAACTATTCTACCCGACAATTTTACTTGTTAATAAATAAGCATTTCGCACAGCTTGCTTTTTGCTTCTAAGAATCTGATAAAATCTTACATTGGGCAATGGACATTGATTAGTACGTCATGCTTTTCTTCCATACTTTGTGCATGCACGCATGCGTGCACAAAGAGTCATGAAAACTCATTGCTCATGAAACTTTACTAAATTTTATTTGCTTAGGCAAATTATGTGCGGGCAATCTGCCATTAGAAGCATGACGAGTTTTTGCCCCTTAGCGATTTATCGTTTAGTAATTATCTGGTAGTGATAATTTGAATCGGTTTGTTAGGTTAAAACCCTGCTTATTGACTTAAAAGCGAGTTATTACCACACCTGGGCGTGGAGGAGGGTTTGGGGGTATGCACCTTCTCCGAAAAACCAAAATACCCCCCAGAAATCAATTTTTTGAATTTTTTTGGTTTTGTTTCGCAATTCTTTGATGCCAATGGATAGTGCTTGATGCGAAACGTTAAAAAATGATGTTTTTTCGCCATACCACCATTTTTAAGGCGCTTTTTTGACCTTTGAAAGATCTTGCACCCTCAGAATTTTGTCGCTGCCCACGTATGGTTATTACTTATTCAAGCTATCACTTATCGAAACTAGGTTTTCCAAAAGTTGCGCGCACTGAACCACTCATATAAGCAGATTATAAATCATAGCGTTAATGTCTATTTCTCGTTAAATATTGTATAGGCCAAGAATTGTAACTTCGTGAATTGACAAAGTTTCGTTCAATTTATACAAGTGGAGGTGTATACTTTAGAAAAGTATATATAAAAAAATTTGACAGAAATAAATCAAAAATCTGGCTGAACGTACAAATAGAAAGGTACCAAAATAAATGAAGACTTACATTTCCAGTTCTATAACTATCTGCCAGCTCCTGACAAAAAGCCAGGCAAGAACTTTGGCGATGTAATTCGCTGCTATAAAAAGACAAAAGACATAAGTCTGTAATAATGTGCGACAAAATGAGTTAGCATTCTTACAGTGTTATAGCATTATCATTCACTTTTCCCAACATTAGAAGATCTCAGAGAAATTACACAATATGAATTCGATTTAACCCGTGGATTGAGCTTATTTTTATCGCACTTTCAATGTTTAGCTGCAGTCCAAAACATGTCGTTTTTGACATTTTGGATCCTTCCAGGTTCCAGCGTTATAAGACGATGTTATTTTGTTGTTTAATCAATTGATAATAAAAATTACTTTTTATCTCATCCGCTAATTATACATATGTACTCCTATGCGCTTAAAATGATTTTGGAGGGACCATGCCGCCTATTATAAAATTGATCCGATAAGAACAATGCAAGACTCAAAAAACAGTTACGAAGCTAAAACTTGACAAAATTATCTTTTTAATTTCACTCACAAAAGTGCAGTCGCGTATCAGTATTTATTTCAAAGAACAAAATGCGCTCAAAACCAAACATAAATGACATCAAGAGCGCGCTAATTTAAGAAATTAATTTCAGCAAGCTGAAAAATTACGTACAATTTAGCATAATAAAGAATCAACAATTCACGTGCATAGAAGTGCGGACGGTGCTATCTTAATAACGATATTTTGCTATATCCGACAAGCGATCTCGTGAGAAAATAACCCAGTCAAGTTTTTTTATTTCGAGTTACTTGCATACGCACGTCGATAATTGATAATTAAAAATCAATAATCAGGGTCGAAATTCCTTGATCAACTGAACAAGCTTAGCGAAATAACTTTTGCCTTCCGTGGACTTTCAAATTTAGACCATTTCAGAACTTCCGCTGCTGCTCAACATAACACGTCATAAACGCCAACTATTGTCCAGAGGTGCATAAAGCAATGAATTGACAGTTGACACAAAACAAAGCCTGTTAAACGAAAATTTTTGTGCCAGACCTAAGAAGTCGAAAATCGGAACACGAATTCAACAAAACAGTTGACGTAAGAAAGGCAGGTCATTTACGACTCAACTATCGCTGGTATCCTAAAGATGCATTAATAGGCATGCATCAATTATTAATTCAGTGCGTTTTTGTGAAAAGTGCCAGTCAATTGTATTACAACACGATGAGTCGAGGTGTCGCTAAAAAGATGCACACGTTAGGATTTCTTTTATGTCGCTGATTATTCACTGCTCTATTACTTTGAAGTTCCATTAGATAGGCTTTGTTAGCTACCATAGCTCATAACATCTGGTCAACAAGTTGATTTTTTTCGCAAAATTCTGTAAATTTTGATAGTATATCCAATTGGAAGGATTGTAGTAACAACCCTACGGTTATATTTATTAATTTTTGGATCGATTTCATTGTTCTGCAATGATTTTCAAATTATATCCATCCGATCAAACGGCAAAGGACCAATGAAATTTAGATTCATGTTTATGATTCATTGAGAATTCGATGACATTTCTTATGAATGATGCTTAATAAATTTGATGGCTTGAATAAGCAATTAATGTTAAGTGTGCTATTTAAAATACTTTGCAAAGTTATACAGTAATAAATTTTTTGACCGCAGGATCGTGTATTTTTGGCTCAAAAATTAGTAAGTCGGATACGACGAATTTTTCGCGCCCATACTGTACAAGAGGCATCGTAAGACAAAGCAACGCGTTTAAATTACGAGTAAAACAACGCGTATTTTTTCAACAATCAACATCCATAGTCTGACTACCGTCGTAGTGAGCCTGTCCAACGTGATCTTTCTGCACGCTTTCGTATAACTGCATCAAATCTGGTGACGACTTGACCAGCTGCATTAAATCATTCATTTGAGCACTTCTGTCGGCTTCACTGATTGTCTGACACATTCGGTATAAGGATCATTAATCGCATTATATGTAGACTTCAATATTTAAAAAATTATGTATTTTATTGACAATGACCTCGTAATTTTGCAATGTTTAAATAAATACAGTTGCAGTGATGCAGTTTTATATATATTTATTCCGAATTTTTTTAAACAAAAGACGTTCTCGAAATAGAGATAATTTGATAATTTTGATTGTATGATATGGGCTGCCTGTTGGCACCGGTCGAAATTGTATTGAATCCGCAAAAAACAAACAAACGCGCAGTTTAGACGGCATGGGAAAACGTTAGAGTTGGATTTATGCTATGAATTTAATGTTACAATCAGTGACTTTTCTGTACAAGGTCCCTTTGTATATATACAAAGATGGTCTCCTTAAGTCTTTCTTATTTTGTATATGCAAATCTTTGAGTACCTACTAAAATATAGTACAGTAGCATTTTCAGTGCAGCAAAACAGAGCTTTTTGACCTTTGATAGAGTATTTTAACTAATTTCTGTTTCCGGCGCTAAAAGATACTAAAAATTGCCTCGAAATGGCGCAAAGCGCCGAAAAATTGGACATTCTTTCCTAAATGTAATTTCTGCTATTATAAAGATATGAGCCGAAAATTTTTGGGAATTTTAGACATTTTTGTACAGTTTTTCCCTCCCAAAAATCTTTGTGCATGTATGACGACGGTACCGAAAAGTTTTTTACATCAGCGAAAATCTTTGCTGAATACAAAAAACAATGATAAATATTCATGTTTTCTAATTCCTTCAAAAAGATTCTTAAACTTAAAAATACGGTAATCTTAAAAGCTGTTTATCTTTTAAATTTATATTCAAGTACAACTATATCTATATTTAAGTCTAAATTTTAGCTTCGGATTTCCATTGAATAAAAGAGTTCTTTCAAAAGCCGAAAAACTTAAAAAATTTCCATAAAATTGCAGAAAGGCAGGTACTCTAGAAGGTTGACGTGATGGAAATGTAAATTTGGCCCTCTTCATGCTGTGAAGCACTTATACGCATACAGCGCGTTAAGAATTACCAATTTTGAAATTGTAAGTAAAACGAGTAGGTTACATGATCGAAGGGGCATGAACAATCAAGAGCGGACTGCAGATGTACAGAACCACTTACGTACATATGTATTCTCAAAAACCAAACAATCAATAAAAAGCAGAAAAAACCTAAGCTACTCACATAAATAAGTTCAAAATGCAAATCTGGAAATTTCGAAAAATGTTCAAGCTGCTACATACATACATAGTTACAGAAGCGAATTAGCAATGATAGCACCTGCAGCGTATAGTGGAATATAGATAGCCATTTTTCATAAACATTCAAGGTGAGGACGTACACTTAAAGTACCTTTGCATATATTATGACTTTATTAAGAAGTAAAGGCATGAAATGCAGGCACGTAGCTGGCCGTCCTATTTGGGGGGACAACACCAATTTCGGGGGGACTAAGCCCAAAAAGGCCAAAAATAGCACAAAATAACGTTTGAAAAGTCCTATTTTTCCGATTTTTCCGAATGCTGGGGGGTCCGAACCCCCCCATTCCCCCAGAGATACGTGTCTGATAAAATGAAGAGTTATTTTTTCGAGAAATATAAACTCCACCGCAATCTAATCACACGCACATCGAATTATCTACCTGTAAAGCTATGACGGAGCGTAGAGCGCAACGTTTCAGCTCGTCCTGTTTCTCGTATTCTTGCTTGACTGCATTGGCTTTTACTTTGGTCACTAGCGTTTGCTTCAATGGGTCAATAAGTCGATCTAAGCGTTGCAAAACTTGCGTAGGGCACAGCGTAGCCAATCGGATCAGCATCAAATAAGTAAGCACCTTGATGTCGTAATGATCCTGCAAATAAAACGACTTTTGTTATATCCGATATAACGATGAAAACTTGAGCATCAAGCTAAAATAATAAGCCAGGTTAACTAAACTAGAATTCCAAAGCATTTCACCGCATACATACGTATATAGAAAGGTGGTTAAACACGAACTTCATATTGGTCCTTATAACTTTACAAATAGTTGACCAAATTGAAAGTGAATTGATTTGTCGAAGAGCCTATTATCTTTGCAAAGAATGTGACAAGATTTTAATTATGCTGGTTAAGCTGCTGTTGGCAGCAAGCTAAAATTCCGTAATGTTAATTGACTGAGAGTAAAATGAAGAATCTGAAATAAAAGACGACGCAACTGCCGCTAAATATTTAACAAATACAGGGCAACAAAGGCAAATAATGTTTCAGACAGATGCTCTCGTGACTAAAAACCAATTTTTATTAAATTGCGCGCATCCTTTGCACGACTTAATCACTATGAATCAAAAACGTCACCATTAATAGCCTATTAGAAGAGAATAATCTTTCCCCGAAAATTTAAATTTTATGATTTTATTAGATAGAACATGTTGAAAAACGTCGGAAAATGCGGTTTTTACTAGCTATCCCAACGACGTTTAGGCGAATTCTAGATAGGGACCTGTATAAATGTATACATACGCACGCAGAGCCTTATTTAGAGGGGGCAGCCGCCCTTACCCTTGGCCGGAAAAATTTTTAAAAGATAAGATAATGCACGGAAAGATGGGAAAATTACCTGTCTTTGACGTGAAATCTTCAAATTTTCGGGGCTTCGCGCCAGATATGATGTAATTCCCATAATTTTGGCTCAAGCGCGACCAAAAACGGTTTTTAAAGCATTATGAGTAAAAAAATGTTATCCGGAAAGTTTGAATTTTATGATCTTAATGGGTAGAGCATGTCAAAAAAGGTCGTAAATGCGGTTTTTACGAGTATACCGACCGATTTCCCGAGATATAGACCAAGTTATGCTGGGTCGGCCCCCCCTTGGCCGAATCTTGAATACGGGCCTGTAGCAGCATGTATATATACAGATAAACGTATGTATGTAGCACCGCCCCTAAAGATATGCGCGGCATTTTAATTAAAAAACCTATACACATCTCTCGCTCAGGGTGAGTGATTGTTAGATGCTAACAATCCATCTCAGCATTTGTACCTATAGTCCGTTTGTCCGTTTCAAATAAGCTCAAGTATGACTTTCAAGAATTTTTAATGACAGTAAATTGAGATTAATGCTATTTCTTTTAAGATAATAAATAATTGCCATGAATTGTCAGGCTACTGTCTATGGAAATTTTTAAAATTCTTGTCGAAATTAATGTTAAAGGGACTGGCCTAATGCAGTCAGAGCTTTTCGCACATATGTACACACTAATGAAAGTGCGGACCCTCAACCAAAACTTTTGTGAGCTAAAAATGTGTATATACATAGCGTTAAGACTACCATAATTGACAGTTTTTGGCCAATTTTAAGCACTATTACAGTAACATTTTGATTTTTATGAGTTTTTGACCTTGATTTTGCCTTACTTTCCAACAGGAAATAATCTTTAGTCCTAATGGGGACCAGACCTACCACCTGTATGATATGTTGCCATACATAAATCTTTTAACAAACGAATTTGAGGAATCGCTGCTCGTACAAAGCACGAGTAACGTCAGCCTTAGATATCTCAGCTCGAAATTTGTTTTCATATCCCTCACTTTTTTCGCCGAAAAGACATGTTTTTAATTTGAATCACATTTTTCACGAAAAGTAGTCTTTTTCAAGCCTTATCAAGAAAATATCCCAAGCAGAGTGGGGAGGACTGAATTTCCAGGTGAAGAAATTAAGCGCGAATGAGAGGAAATGCGCATGAAACGATCACTTTCAATCCATCCTCAACGTGAGTCAAAAATTCGAAAACGTCCAATCGTTCAAGGCATGTTTCGAGCAAAGTGTACATGCACTCGAAAGTCGATTTGCGCAAGTCTAAGCCATCATCCACTGTGTGTCTAAATGGGCCCATTTCTACCTCTCGAATCAGTTCCTTGCGGATCTAATGAAAAACAAATGCCATGCAAATTAGGGTTACACGGAAGTTAACGATGTATAAACATCAAACGGATTGGGTGAAGTCAATAAGACACGTCGCACACAAGACACGTAACAGTTCGATGCACAACATGTCCGATCTGGGGGGGGAATCAGCCGATAGGGGGATAAGAATTGAGCTTTTTTGGGCGAAAATGACCTAAAAAACTGGTATAAGCGCTAAATTAGCATTAAAACTACATTATTACGCAGTTTCTAATCAATGTGAAGCAATTTTAGAGAAAATTTTCAATTTTAATCCGTTTTTGGCCTTCATTTGTAACACAAAATTTTCCATTTTTCCATTCTGGGCGGGGAAAGGGGTCATCATGACCCTAGGTGGGCTACAACAAAATCCTGGGGGATGGGGGTGGTGCAAGATTTTTCAAAGGTCAGGAAATGGTCTTAAAAATGGCGGTATGGCGAAAAAACATTATGATCAACGTTTCTCATCGAGCACTATTCAATGGCATCAAAAAATTGCGAAACGAACAGAAAAAATTTCAGAAATTGAATTCAGGGGGTATTTTGGGTTCTGGGGGTATTCGAAATTCTGGGGGCGCATACCCCGAATCCCCTTCCCACGCCCACGTGAGGTCATGACACCCTACGTGCTCTCTGTTAATGACCTATAACTTTTGACCGAAAATGGCAAAAAGGAAGGGAGACGACGATCGACTTTGGGTGGGCTGATCCCCATCTCTCTGTTACATGTATGAGTATGCCGTACACATATTAACTTAAATACCAAATCAGACTCAACGTCTCTTTACAATGTGCGACTTTCTGCACCAGTCGTATAGTCGACAGCCTGAATAAATAAATCTAAATGGTTCTCCGAGCGATACGCACAAATTTTTTAGGCAAGAGTAGACTAGTTCACGGATGACGTTTTATTGCACAGAATTGTATTACTGTAGACTGCCTAGAACCGATTTTCGTAACTATTTTCTTAACCGCTGAAAATTTATTCGAAACATTTTGACTGCCTTGCGTCGCTCTAGGATAAAAATACAGAAATTCTGTCTGACCCTCCAGGAGGTTGACATCCTTTGTATCTATATGTCTATGTGAATGTGTGATTTGATCTCGTTTTTAATCCTTTGCCAACTGATCGATTAAAAATCGAATATGATTATGGAATCTAATGAAAGTAAAAATTTAAACTACGTAATAAGGATGCAGAGAATGAAGTTTACTCTGCGCATAGAAAATTTTGAGAAACATTTCAAATCCAAAATATTCAGCTTAATGGGGTTTTATATTTTACCTATAAAATGCTGAGCTTCCCTATAGTATGGAACCATACATGATCTTAATGGAGCGGGGGGTTTGGGAGGTTCATCCCAGTAATTTTTTTATTCACATAAAATTTTCGATTTCCCGAAAAATATAGAAAAGATGTTTTAAGCTTCTTTAGCTATTTTTTGACTCAAAAGTGTCAAATTTTCGACGCTTACTTATTTTTTGACAATATTTTGTTGAAATTACTCGAACTTTTTCAATATTTCTCCGGATTTTTAAAAGGAAGTGCATCGTCAGAGACGCATAAAAACCGTGTTTTTGACGCATCTCCATAGTTTTCAAAATCAAGAAGGCAGTTTAAAAACATTTTGGTTTTACCTTAAGTGAATGTGTCCGGTCATTTTAGGGAAGTTAGGTGAATAACTGCCAATTTTCGGCCAGAAACCACATAAAAAGGGCTAAAAATCTCGATTTTTTCCAAGAATCGAGGAGATCAAAAAGTGTCTGGCTCTGGGGGATACATATATGGCACACCTAGGCAACACCCCGTTTCTACCCGTCCACCAGACGGGGAGAACCGAAAGTTGATTAGGGAGAAGGAGTCTCTCAGACCGGGATATGTTTAGTACAGCAAACCTCGAAAATCCAACTTTTAGACCGACAACGATTTTTTAAACTGAACAACCACTTTTTGGACCTACCAAACCTATTTCCGGACCCGAACCAGTGTTTTTTCGTACAAGGTCCATTTGTACATGTACAAAGATGGTCCCTAAAAGTCTTTGTACATTTCGTACACACAAAATTTTGGGTACTATTATGATACAGTAGCGATTTTAGTGTGGCAAAAACAGAGTTGTTCGACCTTTGGTTACGTATTTTAGCAATTTATAGGTTTCTGAGGGCAAAAATCAGTAATAATCGTCTCAAAACGGCGCGAAGCGCCAAAAAATTTGGCATTTTTCCTTTCAAAATGCAATTTATGAAATTATAAAGATATGTAGAACACACATTTGCTCATTTCAGCGCGGAGCGCCGAGAATTTCTGCGAATTCCGAACCTTTTTTGCAGTTTTTGTCTTCCGAAAATCTTTGTACATGTACAAAGACGGTCCCCGAAAGTCTTTGTACATCGCGAAAAATCTTTGCCGGATACAAAAAAAACCGTGACCAGAACAATCACTTTCTTATTCAAACCAATTACAGTGGTCGCCATGAAGATGACGCGCCATCACCCTCAGAATTATAATGGATGGTGTCCGAGCGCCAGTTACGTCCATCATGCGCCATCATCTCTTTTTTCTATTCAGCGCCATTAACCTCCATCATCCCGCTAATCTGGCGATCGGACGGCACAATTTAGCTATTAATAGCACCAACAAGAAGGAAGCGCGCCAGCATTCACGTGCGCGCTTCCTTGTTGGCGCTATTAATAGCTAAATTGCGCCGTCCGCATCGCCAGATTAACGGGATGATGGAGGTTAATGGCGCTGAATAGAAAAAAGAGATGATGGCGCATGATGGACGTAACGCGGCGCTCGCGACGCACCATCCATTATAATTCTGAGGGTGATGGCGCGTCATCTTTCATGGCGACCACTGTACCTGTCAACGCTGAATAACCATTTTTGAACCAGGTAAGCCAATTTTCGAATCTAAACAGTCAATTTTCCAGCTGGCAATAGGACAACCACCTTTTATTCGGAGGGTTGGACGGGAAGCAGTGTTTTTTGTACAAGGTCCGTTTGTAAATAAACAAAGATGGTCCCTAAAGTCTTTGCACATTTTGTACACACAAATTTTTGGATGCTATAATATGGTACAGTAGCGGTTTTAGCATGGCAAAAACAGTTGTTCGACCTTTGGTAGTGTTACTTAGCTAATTTCTGGGTTCCTGAGGGCAAAAATCACTGATAGTCGTCTCAAAACGGCGCGAAGCGTCGAAAGATTTGACATTTTCCCTTCCAAAATGCTATTTCTGACATAATAAAGATATATAGAACACACAATTACTCATTTCAGCGCGAAGCGCCGAAAATTTCTGCAAATTTTAAAATTTTCCTGTAGTTTTTGTCTTCCAAAAAATCTTTGTATATGTACAAAGACGGTCCCCAAAAGTCTTTGTACATCGGGAATAATCTTTGCCGAATACAAAAAAAACACTGACGGGAAGAAACATTCACCATTGCCCAGGTATGATGAAGGGCGACCAACTTTGGGTGGGCGATTCAGCCCATCTACCCTAATACACGCATTCCCCGAAATCTGTGAATGTGTGCATGCTACGTATACAAAAATATAGCAATAAACCTTGGTCTCGCGATAGACTCCGGGCAGCAGATCAACTAAGCAATCACGGATCAACGATGGCTTATTGTGAGCAGCGGAGTTGAGCGTAATTAAAGCAACTCGTCTTACGTTAAGATCAGCATCTTCAATTGACTTCAAAAAATCGCCAATGCAGTCCTGAGGAACGAAGAAAAATGACTAGTCGTTTATATGCAAATGAAAAATGTTAAGCAACATTTAAGACAAATTTATATCAGAGGGGTAAGAAACATACATGCACGAACGGGGAAGCAAGGGGGTATTTTCCTCCGCTGAAGGGTCAGTCAGAAAGGTACTGTCCGGCAATTTTGAGCCGATGAAACGTCTTCTGCATCATTTTTAAGACAAAAGCAGTAATGCCAAAATTTTCCCGGAATACTTTTCTTGTATGTGCTTTTTACTTAAAAAATGTCTAAAATTGATTATTTTCTATATCTTTAGTATTAAAAGCGATATAATGCGGTAAAAACGCACAAAAAATGCTTAAAAATGCAATATTACCAAGAAAGAGCGTTTTATAGGCTATTTTGACCATTTTAGTCGTTTGAATAGCTAAAAAATAGTAAACACTGCATGTACCGGTTTGAATTTATGGGATTTTGCCACCCCTTGCCGACCCTAACCATGTACATCTATGGTGAGAAAATATGAAATGGTTATAATGGTGGTCAAGATAAACGTTTTTACAACCTATGTACATAACACGTCATTAAGAACTATGTGCATAAATGTATATTTAGCTGATATGCCATTTTGACGGAAGATAAGATTTAAGTTCATAATGCAATTACATGGAATAACATATTCAAACAAATAACATGAGGCAGCCGATTGATAATAAACGTCCAACTTTACCGAAAACTTAACATTTTTGTAATAAACTGAATAGATTGATTGTAAATTTAGACAACTGTTCGGATTTTACACATTAAACACAAAAACATTCATGCGTCACCTTGAATTTCCCCCAAAAATTTCAGACTAAGTAAGCCTGGGATTTGATGAAAGAAACAAATCGATCTGTACACTCACTTTAGCGATGGTCATAATAGTCTTGACGTAATACAGAGTTAATAAAATTCGCAGCTTATAAGTAATACATAAATATATCATATAAATGCCACTTATTTCAGGCACCTTTAATATTGCGTCAACAGGCTGAGTCTGGTCAATTATGGTGAACTTGAGAGAGGTAATGACGGTAGACCTCAACAAAGCACTATGTTCAGCAGTCAAATAGTTGCTAAGTCGATGTACTAATCTGCTAGGCTCGAGTAAACATAATTTGCCCAGGCACTCGGCTACCACATTTCGAACTCCCTCCTCGGGGCATTCAGCGTGGCTCATTAAAACCTGACAAAAGATTTAGTGATAAAATGAAGCGAAGTTCTAAATTAGTCAATCGCTCTTGAATTACACTAAATATTATATGTGAAGTTGTATACGAAGGAGTGACTTAGATTGCTTTAGTAAAAAACATAATTTTCAAAACAATTCAATGAATTTGACGAAAGTTTGAACTAAAAGATCGCTCAAAACGCTTAAACCAAGACGTTTTCTACATTTTTCTAGAAAATGATTAATTCTAGAGAAAGGGTTAAGATACTTTTGCACGGGGATGATAATAACCCCAAGATCGCGTATGTTACTTAAGTTTTATAATCTCATGTATGTACTATCAATGGCACTTGACAACTGTGGCTCTGGGCAACCTGACTTTGCGATTATCTTCCATTTTTATTAAATTACACAGTTCTGATGCTATCAGTTAGAGACCTGGAGTGTCTGTCTCTAACGCATATAGAGAGGCAGCCTGAGATTTATAAATTTACAATATAAAAATATAAAATAATGCCAATAAAGCGATTTCTACACATAATCGGATAAATCGAGACGACGTTGCATTTGGCTAAGCGTTAATAACACAAAAGAGTTCCCGAGATATAGAGCACAGTATAGGTGGGCAGCAGCTTAATTATTTTTGCCCGATAGGGCAGAATCATTAAAAACAGCACCAAACAACAGTCACATAGTAAACATAGGTCATGCATGACATGCGTTTTAACTAGGTAATATGTATATTGATATTGTTATCTACTTAATAAAATGTCATTCTCGATGTCAGAACGTAGATGAATTCGATCGTTTTTCGAAAAATTGTACATTCTAGACCATATTATTACGCGGATAATTCAATATTATGCGACAAAAAATTGACGGAAAGTGTGAGACTGTGTAAAGTTAATATTTCTTCAGTAAGCTGAACAAGTTGGCTGAACTTCTGGATAACTCAACTGCCTTTGACCACTATAAAATCAAAATGTTACCAGCAGTAACTTTTGTATGTTTCACTAATTGACAGTAACCGGCTTTCATAAGTCTGAGGTAGTGATCGACCGGGGCGACTTTTTTGGCCGGGGCCGGGGCCGGGGCCGGGGCTGGCCGGGGTCAGACAAGGAAAATATTATTGCATGACACATACTTGGGGTGGGGGGCATAGGAAAGAAATAATGAGCGATTGCTCCATTCAGTAGTAAATGGCTTTTCATATCAAGTTTTATTACTATTTATGTCACAAGAAACAAATTTAGTCTAGTGTTTCATTGTCTGAATCATCAATAAGGTCTATGTCGCTGCTATTAGCACACTCTGTATCATTCGAATCTTAGCTACGGCTACTGCTGCTGTAGCAATTGGATGCAATAGGTATTGGATGTAATAAATGAGACATCACACATTCCCACATGGGGGAGGGGTATTACCCCCTCAGGGTCCAAGACACAAGTCACTGTCAGACGATTTTTGGTGAAAACCTTTTGAATTTTTTGAACTTAATTTTTTAGTATGGCAAAAGTGTACCTAACTATTAGAATTTCACGAAGTGATACATTATTTTATTATGTGAGCTAGAGTAAATAGATAAACTATCACTATAAAACATGCATGTAATCGCTTAAAATTTTATCAGGTTCCCTCAGTATACCTACATGTAACGGCTGGAAATCTAGGGTAGGGGTCCCGCGCCATTTTTAGAAGGAGGGGGTTAGCGACTAGATCAAAAATGGTAAAAACACATAAAAATAGCCAAAAAAGCACAGGCTTTCGCCAAAAAATGGGGGAGGGTGGTTAAATATTTTCTGACTTTCAAGGAAGTTCGGGGCTTCAAAGCGGAGATGGGGGATGGCCCAAATCCTCTGTCACATGTATATTCCTCGGCTATTTTCAGGGGAAGGGGGTAAGCGGCTCCATTTTTGCAGCCGCTTACCCCCCCTTTGAAAATCTTTAAAATGGTAGAATTTTCAATAAGGAATTCTACACCTTTTTACAGTTTTTGTTCTTCAAAACTCTTTGTACATGTACAAAGACGGTCCTGAAACGTCTATGTACATCAGCAAAAATCTTCCCCGAATACAAAAAGACCGTGCTTCTAAATGTGATAATTCGGCCTGAATTTAGTTGATAGTTCGGCGCGAAGTGCCGAAATTTTTATGAGCTTCTGATGGAATTCACACATAAAACTCGACTGAGAAAGCTAAAACAACTTTTACTACAAAAATGAGAAATATTACAAAAATTGTAATATGCGAATTAAATCTTGTAATAAGCAACACTGCGCTTAGAATGCAAAAATGGAAAAATGTCAAATATTCAGGAACCCAAAAATTAGCCAAATACACTACTAAAGGTCGAAAAACTATGTTCTACTACCACACTGAAATCGTTACTGTACCATATTAAAGTATACAAAAATTTGCATGTACAAAAGAGTGTTTTTTGTATTTGCCAAAGATTTTTCCCGATGTACAAAGACCAGGACTATCTTTGTACATGTACAAAGATTTTTGGGAAGATAAAAACTGTAAAAAGGTATAAAATTCCAAAAATTTTTCGGCATTTCCCTCCGATATGAAAAATTGTCTGTCCTATACATCTTTTAAATGGCAAAATTTAAATTTAGAATGCAGAAATGTCAAATTTTTAGGCGCTTCGCGCCGTTTTGAGACAATTTTAGTAATTCTTGGCGTTAGAAACTCAGAAATTAGCTAAAATATACAATTAAAAGTCAAAAGACCCTGTTTTGCCACTAATTTTCTGGTCCTCCAATTTGGGATTTCACCCCTCCCTCAACTCTGGACCCTAGGAAACTATTTGAGACATATTTAGTTTATCGGATCGGACGCAATTCTGCAGCGTAGTTTATATTCGCCTATAATTAACCTCGGTCCTAATAACTATTACACAGGAAACGCGTTTTAAAGCACACGGTTCCCATTCAAATGAATGTAAAAGTGTTTTTTGTAGAAATAGTTTGTTAAAAACGTACAATTTATAACTAGAAATAGAACGTATTTGTCAACTCTAAATCTTTTAGCCATAGCTATGAATGAATGAGTTAAAAGTAGCATTTAGTTTAAATAAGTTAAGTGGAGGAATCGAAAATATGCAGATTTTCCTGAACATTCATTCATTAAAAGCTCATTTATACACAGTAGAAAACTTATGACAAGGACTAAGTAAGTATACATATGGTCTAATCAGTACAGTTCTCAAAATTAACACTTGCTCATTGATAAATAAGTGCCAGTATCACAGCCTGTACAAAATACGAATTACACTAAATTTTTCCCCGGCCCCGGCCATTTTTTGACCTTGCCCCGGCCGGGGCCGGGGATGCTGAAAAATGGCCGGGGATTGCCGGGGCCGGGGCCCCGGTCGATCACTAGTCTGAGGAGAGGCAATACCCCTCTCACCCCACCCTACGTCCCTGTGTGGTCCAGACCCCACGCCTATGCGTGGAACACAATACTTAGGGCCAGCCATTCTAGTGGAATGTCATATACGTGCCTGAAAGCTTATCTTTAAAACATGCATAGCGATTTCATTTCTACTTACTTCCCATATTTCGTCTATATGAGGCCTGAAAATCGTAGCGATCGAATTGGCTTCGACGGTCAAAGATCCAGAGCTAATGATTTCCTAAGCAATGACAGCAGAATCAACATTAATGACCATATCTAGCTGAAATCAATCATATTAAGTTCAATAAACACGTTGACGGGTGAACTGACTCTGTTGATTGATCCCATTCTATTCAACAAAGATTGTGAAAAAAGCATACAGAACAGAACTTGGGTAAATTGAAAGTACAGGCATTGTGCCAAAATTTTAACGAAAAAGCAATGTTTAATAAATATGGACACGGTAAGATTCATCCGTAGGCCCTTGGTTATATGTGGAAATATTTTCAAAGTTAGGAAACGCAACAAAATAAGTCTATTCCCCTTCCAAAATTAAAAAACGAAAAAAATTGATTAGTTCGACAATATAGTAGTGATCAGACATGCACAACATGGAAATAATAAGGGGTGAAATTTTTAAGAGCCTCTTCGGGCTCAAAAATCGTGGATATGCATAAAAAACATCGTTTTTCGGCGTCTCTGACGATGCTCCATCTTTCTAGAGCATGAACATATGAAAAAATTTGAAAAGATCCAAAAAATTCGAATAAATTGAACAAAATATGGTCAAGAAATGCGTATATGGCGAAAATTCGACGTTTTTGAGCGAATAACGATGGCTGAAAACGCCTAAAACAGCATCTTTTCTACGCATTTTTTTTGTGAAAACTTTTGAAAAATCGCGAATTATGGGGGTGAAAAGATGGCTGTGGATGGGGTGGGGGTGAAACCGCTCCCTCAAACCCCCTCCGCAAGATAACGTATGACAGTAACTTCAAATGTGTCTCGAATTTACTGACCTTCAACGAATGCAACAATAAATATTGGCGTTTCGGTTGCGACTGAATTTCGTTCAGAACGAATGGCAAATATTTCTCCAAATCACCGACGGCTAAGCCGCCCAAGGCGTGCGACGCAGCCGATTTGATTTCTTCGCTTTGCGACTGAAATCCGCGCATTATAGACTGTTCGACTTGGCGATGGGCCAACGCTTTTGGACATTCTCGGCCTATTTCGCCCAAAACTAGCAACGAAAATAATTGGGTCGACTCTGGGCATCGAAAACTCTCGCGCAAATTACTGACGAACTCATCGATCGTCTGCACGATATGAACGAAAAAATAATCCACACATAAACACGCATTAAAGCAGCATACAGTAAGTCTATCGAACGGGACATCTTATGAATATACTTAATCTCAGCAAATCAAAAGTGCGAAGGGCAAAAAATAAAGAAAGCAAGGATGTCGTTTGCGCTTGCAATCATACGTCTTCTCGGGAATTGGACCCCACTTTCCTAGAATGGCTTGGCTACTGTACTGACCTCCGCGAAATGGCTTCGCCGCCCAGAATTGTCGATTTTTCGTAAAAATTTTAAAAAGTGTGTTTCTTGAAGCGTTTTTAGCTCATATTTGGCTCAAAAGTCTTAAATTTTCGGCGCGCCATATATGTACATCCTTTTTGACTCCATTTCGTTTAATCTACTCGATTTTTTCAAATTTCTTCGAAATTTTCCTTTTTAGCCCAAAAAAGGCACTTTTTAAAAACTTTTTTTGAGTCTGACCCCCTCAGAATTCCCATACTGTACGCACATTATTCTTGCAACCTGAGCCTTATTGTAATTATGCATTAAGAAGCACGGGCATCCGTTACCCTTAATTTCGTACTTTTTCAAAGAGTGCTGCACAATATACAACATACGAAAACGCAAAAACATGGCGCATACATTTTCATTTTTTCAACGCATAGCATCATATGCA
Organism: Mermis nigrescens; assembly: GCA_036768485.1. Classification (NCBI taxonomy): domain Eukaryota; kingdom Metazoa; phylum Nematoda; class Enoplea; order Mermithida; family Mermithidae; genus Mermis; species Mermis nigrescens. The sequence goes on from JAVLUZ010000144.1 coordinate 1,659,753, forward strand.
TGCGTATTACCCACCGCTAAAGCGTTCCTATTTCGATCATTAAATGCTATTTCTACGATATTTCGTTTGCAACATTGCATTACTCATTTTACAAAACACCGTATGTACATATGTCTACAGCTAATTTATGCGGAAAACTGAACTTTTTAATACGACTAGGAAACAAAAAATTAAGTCAATTCATTTGCACATGCAGCACATGAAAAATTTTCACTTCACACATTGTAAGATTTGAATCGGGCTGAATCGTGTAGGATAGATTCTGGTTTATTTGAGCTATTGAAATAAGAATTACGTACTTTCTAAAATATTGAAATTCCTTGCTTTTGAAGAGTAGTAGGCGCGTAGGTACGTAAAGGCCCATTTTTGAAGGGGGGGCGACCGTTTTTCCGTTTATAGTTTGAAGGCCGAAAAAGGATTTAAGACCGAGTTTCATAGGATACAGCCAAACATGATCTTGGGGAGAGATTTGGGGATTTTCACCCAAAATTTTCACCCCCCCAGAATTGCCGATTTTTCAAAAGTTGCTAAAAATTTTCTAGAAATTTGTATAAAAGTAGCTCTTTGATGCGTTTTTAGCTATCGGTTTACTCAAAAGTGCCAAATTTTTCGGCGCTGCGCGCATTATACCCATGTTTTGACTAAATTTTGTTCAATTTAATCGACTTTTTTGATTTTATTCGAAATTTTTTCATGTTTTCAGGCTCTAGAAACATAGAGCATCAGCATAGAAATTCTGGGAAATCAAACCAGAAAATTTTTAGATAAAACACCTTTTCATTAGTGTGTTGCTGATTTTCATCTAATTTTTTACTATTTTGCATCGGGTTTTATTAGAAAGTAGCCAAAATTATTTACTTTTGTGGCTTGGTCTGGACAAGTGGCTACTAAAGCAGCCAAACATTTAGCCGCATTGTGACAAGCCTGACGGTTATTCAACGATTGACTGGCAGTCACGTGACTCGAAGATGACGACTGTTGCTGCTGAGAATAAATTATTGAAGAAGCAGTCGGGTCGCAGGCGGCTTTTGCGAGAGCTGCCTTCAATTCGTCAAACGTCGGACGCTCCAAGCCAGTTCGTACCAGAGTCGTTAAAAAGACGATTACTGTAGTCAAAGAAGCTCCCTGGAAAATAAATGAGATGGTATTGATAAAGCGTTGAGGTCAAATAAGAAAATCCTCTAGTTTATAGCTGAAAATTTATGTAGACAGACCTTGTACTCGTATATTCTCTTTGACTAAACTGTGTCAGACAACAGGCCCAATGGAAAATTTTGCAAAAATGCCATACACATCGAAAATACATGATGCAAATACACAGAAATGATTTTAAAAAACAAATAATCAGTCAATCAATCGAAAAAGGACGATGAATCTAGTAAAATACAAGGAAATGATTTGAAAATCAATAAATGAACATAAAGAAGCTAATTTTGTTTTCAAACAACATAAAACAATGCAAAGTTGATCACAAAGTGATTATTATGTATGTGCTAAAAATCATTAAGCAAATAAGGCGAGATGAATGCTAAATCTTTTAGATTGTACGCAGGTTGATGATGGAATGTTTAAATCGCGCGCTTGAGGCTAAATAAACAGCAAGTATGACACTCGGCGCGAAGCGCTGAAATTTTTTTTATAATTTTTGCTAAAATATACGTTAAAAAGCGTTCAAATTGCTACAATTTTGCCAAAAAATGTCTTCGTATCCGTTAGAACATCGTGCTAACGGCTAAAACTTTCATTAGCACGGGGCAACTTTCATTAGCATGGCGCTAAAAAAGCGTGCTAACCATACGTGGGCAGCAAGAAAATTCTGGGGGGGGGTAAGATTTTTTGAAGGTCAAAAAATGGCCTTAAAAATGGTGGTATGGCGATAAAAACGCCATTTTTCGACGTTTCTCATCAAGCACTATCCATTGGCATCAAAAAATTGCGAAAAAAAAACGAAAAAAATTTTCAAAATTTGAATTCTGGGGGGTATTTTGATTTCTGGGGGGTATTTTGGTTTCTGAGGGTGCATACTCCCCACGCCCACGTGTGGTGCCAACCAACCAATAATCAATAACCGATCAAATAACCATTAGCCAAACAATCATTAAGCAGTCAAACAATCGTTTTGTTAAAGAACAACTAACTAAAAAATTGGGCAGCTGGTATCAATGGGAAAATCGGCCTTTGTCCATGTATGCTGTCAAGTGCCAAATAATCTTTTGCTCACCCCTGTAGCGTTATAGGTAAACATTATTAATATGATTTTTGTACTCTTTTGTAGGAAATTCAAGCGATCGGATGAAACGTATTGCTTTTCCGGGAAGCACGCGACGCATGAGCCACGTTCAATAAGCAGAAAAAGATCGCACAAAAATTGCTCGGAATGAAAGATGGATCTGAATGACACATGGAATAAACATGCTAAACATACATGCACATAGGGAGGGGTGAGAGGGGGTATAATCCCACGCTGAAGGGCCCAAAGTTAGATATTGTCGGGTGATTTTGACACCTACATAGCTAAGGTTTCAGAAAATTAGGTACTGTCAGGCGATTTAAAAAATAAAGTGCTGCAAGCACGTTTTTTTGTATTCGGCAAAGATTATTCCCCGATGTACAAAGACTTTTGGGAAGATAAAAACTGCCAAAAAAGGTTTGAAATTCGCAGAAATTTACGGCGCTTCGCGCCGAAATGAGTAGTTGTGTCTTCTATATATCTTTATAAGGTCAAAAATTGCATTTTGAAAGGAAAAGTGTCAAATTTTTCGACGCCTCGCGCCGTTGAGTGATTTTTGCACTCAGAAACCCAGAAATTAGCTCAAATACACTACCAAAGGTCGAACAACTCTGTTTTTGCCACACTTAAATCGCTACTGTACCATATCATAGTACCCGAAATTTGTATATACAAAATGTACAAAGACTTTTAGGGACCATCTTTGTAGATGTACAAACGGACCTTGTACAAAAACACTAGCCGCAAGACAAGTTTTAAGCTTGATGCGGAAAAAAGGCCAGAAATTCCGCCTAAAACTGTAAAAATATCGAACTTTTCATGCAAAAATGTACGTATTTCCAAAGCCAGAAATCCAGAAATATGTAAGTAAAGATTTAATAATAAACGTCAAGACCCCAGTTTATCATACATAACGCGTTACTGTATCATATTATCTTACCCCAAAACTTCACATTGACAGAATGTATGGGATCGTCTTTTGTTACACGTACAAAAAGCCCATGTACAAAAGACAATGACCACAATTTACTAAACGACTATTCCTCGATTTCGCTCCCCTCTGGCCATCCCTACCTGGCCCATGTATGCTTAGTTACCTTCAATCGAGCATCTGCATCTAATTACCTGCAATAGAGGGCTTTGCATGAGGCGAATGATAGGTGTCAAACAAGTTCCGATGTTTTGTTGCGACGCGAAGGATTTTGGCCGCGCCTTCAGCAGGTCAGTCAGTAATTTCACGGCCATTTGAGCAATCTGCAAGTCGGATTCGCTTACTAAGCTCGGCGTTGCGTGTAAAATTTTTCCGACCAAATTTTCGTCCAGAAGCGATTCATAACGCTGGACGAGCGACATCAGTAATTGAAGCGTAGAAAGGCGCAGAGAGCGGTGATTTTTGCGCAAAAATTCGGACAATTCTTGGACGACCGATGCGAAAATGGGCCTCAAGTCTAAAAGCAGCGGACTCTGACACACCACTTGCAAAGACCTTACTGTAGTCAGACGAGTCACTTCGTTTTTCAGCCTGTCGAGCAGAATGTTCAAGCAGTTGGGCACTTCGCCCTGCAAATTAGAACGAAATAAAAGCAGATAAAGGACTTAACTCTCATCAAACATGTAACAGGAGGGATAGGGGAATCCCCATCCAAAGTTTATTGTCCCCTCATCCCTAAAACCGAAAAATTTCTGACGCACAACCCTATTTTTTGAAAAATGTTTGGCCGTTTTTAGGTGCTTTTTGGCCTTTTTGACCAAACATTGGAGGTCATTTACCCCCCCCCACAAATGGCCGATGACCCCCACCTGAAATTCAAACCGTTACATATGTCTCTCACACAATCATAAAAAAATTTAAAAAAATAAAAAAAACCAACAACAATCATAAAAAAATCGCGTAAAAATTGTCATTCCATTGACTCGCATGTCCCGTTACTAATTTGTTTGTATCTATTATGTAACTTGTCATTCTGTATTTTCTCAGTTTGGTTTATTAGTAATAAAATTTCTATCTTCTTCTTCCTTCTACATATGTAGATCGCAGTTCGCCATCCCCTCAAAGTTGGGATTCTACCTCCCCTCCCTCCATTTCAGAGTTTTGGGCAGTAACTTGTTTTTTAAAGCGTTTTTATGCAGGTGTTAACAATCGCTTCGGATTAAAAAAAGGTATTTATTCACCCGCCGCTTCGAATAAAACCCGAATTACCTTTATCCAAAATTTTGAATCGTTATGTGCATATATGCTATTAACATAAGAATAGCAAGGGAATACGGAGGGCACCACAGGGAATTGCAACTTTGTTAATTCCAATTCATAATATCCATACATTCCCAACTCGTGAGCAAAGCGGACCCTAGAAATGTATTTCGATCTCAAGCGTTTCAGAAATAACGTCGAAGTAGCCGGAATAAAGTGATTATACGATTTTCTGGAAAAAATTGAAATTCTGAGGGTCTGATTGAACTATGCATAATCTCAAGAGTGTTTCGCCCCCAGAAATTTTTTCATCTCCCCGAAATTCGCGATTTTAAATTTCGAAAAATTCATAGAAAAGGTGCTGTTTTAAGTATTTTTAGCTAAGTATTTGCCCAAAATTGTCGAATTTTATATTCATTTTTTCGTATCTACCTTTTTCAAGCCTGAAAAAGGCACTTCAAAATTTCACCCCTCCCGGACAATTATATGCTGTGGTCCGAATCCCCAATCCCCCAAAACACATGTGTCCGCATCTCGAATGAAATTCACCTGCAAATAGTCGCCAAAAGTGGCCAGCAAATGCCCGGTACAAGAAATGGCGCGTTCCTTGACCTCCTGGTCAATATCGGTCGCCTTCAATTTGCGGTGAACGGCGGCGTATAATTGATCAACATAGGGCGGCCAATCAAGCTCGTTTTTTGATGGGCGCAGCACGCGAACCACTTGTTGTGCGACCAAAAGAGCTTCAGCGGTCACTTTGTAGAAAGGGTCGTCGACACACTGCACCACCAATGGCACCAACACATCGATGTGCGCGCGCAACTCCTGCGCATGAGTATGACAAATGAAAGTAAACGACCTAACCATACATGTAGCGGGAGGATGGGGATCCTCTATTCAAATTCGATTGAACCACCCAACCCCAGAGCCAAAATGTTCTTGATAACCTTCGATTTTTAGAAGAAAATTGAATTTTTGGCCGTTTTTAAGTGTTTTTTGGCAACAAATGGACATTACTGATGTTTATCGCAGGTTTTACAGAAGCACGAGAAATGAGCGAAACTATGAAGTGTAGTTGAATGAGTTTCGAATATAATTCAATGCACACCTAGGTAATACCGCGTTTCTGCCCGTCCACAAGACGGGGAAACCAAATTTTGGACGCGGAGACGGAGTCCTTCGGACGGAGATATATTGAACATTATAGTAATGTATTGGATAGCAATGCCTGAAAATCCTACTTTTTGACCTAACCAACGACTTTTATGGGCAAGTTAGTTTTTGGACCTGGCAAATCTATTCATTTTCGGAGCTGACAGCCAATTTTTTAGCTGATACTTGGACAACCGCTTTTTGAAGCAGGACATGGACAACCGCTTTTTGAAGCAGGACAATCATCTTATACTTGGAAGGTTGGACGAAGAGAACTATATTGACCATTGTCCAGGTACATATGATTCAGTGGCTATATCATTGCATGTCATGAAACAACGGAATTATACCCTGTGAGAGGCGAGTGAAAACGTTCGATTTCTGCAATATACAAAAACAAACCTACTTCTAACTATACTCTACTTCAACTTTGTGCATGGTTGACAATTGCTGAATCGACGTATAGCGGTTCAAATTAAAAGAGCAACAATGATACTACGCATTAAACAATCAGCAGACGCATAAAGTAATATTGTACAACATTGTAGTAATGTAGACTGCGTAGATACTGCTTTTGTAGCTGCGTGCTTCATCGAGCGATTAAAATTTTTGCCAAGCACAAACTTTAATCTCTTCCAAAGGACGAGAAAAAATCACAATGATGATCCAGTTTAAGCCTCTCTGCAGCAGTTCAACATCGATGTTGCACAAGACAAGAATTCATTATTCAGCACAAAGTGTATAACATATTAAGAGTGTTGCATTATAGTATTGTGCTACTCTGGTGCACACGAATATGCATAGTGTTTTCCTCCATCCCAAACTGCTGTTTTCCGCAAATCATTCAACAATTTAAACAAGCAAAAAAAATGATATACCGGGTGGCTGGCTAAAAACCTGTTGCTAGGGGGTCAGCGCTATAACTGTAGGGATTGGGATCAAACTGAATATACCATTAGATAGAGAATGTGAACCGAAATTTATGGATGTCAAATATATAATTAGTGTGTCTATGAATTGTGCGAGAAACAGCTTTTAAATGATCTGGGTATGAACACAAATCAACTAACAGATTACGTCGATTTTCGAGACTTTTCCGAATGTTTTCCACGTTTTTGTGCAAAATTTAAGATGATTATCGACCAGTCAGATTTTGGCAAGTATTCGGGCATCGACTTCACCTTTAATAATGGCTCCAATGGAAGGGGCGCCGCTTCCCACGCCCCCTTTGATCCGCCTTGTACATGAGTAAAATAATCGACAATAATTTTCAACCGATTTTTCTTCAAAATAGGAAAGTTAGGTTGAAGTTTGATTGAAAAATGAAGATGCGTAAAAGTTGCGCGTTTAACGGTCACCAAAGATACATATAAACTGGACATCTTTGAGTACCTGTGGACTGTGAGTAGCCAGGGCTGCGCCTAGGAATGCCAAAGCGTCGATTTTTGTGCTGGCATTGGCTAGTTTATCCGTCATAGCTTGATGCACACCAGGAATCAGAAACTGCAACATTTCGGCGCCCAGGCAGCCCGGCTTGACTCGTAACAATTCGGTGAGAAGAATGAAACAACTCTGACGAGTTTTGAGCGACTTTTGCCGCAGTTGGCGGGCTACTGCTCTAATAAGCTTGTGGACTTGGCCTGCAATAATTTCACGACAGCTCTGAGCATTACTATTCTGCGTTTAAACTATCCACTAACTCCTGACATGTAGATGGGCGAAGAAGGTGTGACTAGAGGGATGGGCTGAATTCGGAAACGGTCAAAAAAATGGAAGAGGCGTGGTGATCATAGGTGGGCAGCACTGGGGAGGGTGCAAGATTTTTCAAACGTAAATAAATAAAAATGGTAGTATGACGAAAAACACCATTTTTCGACGTTTCTCATCAAGCACTATCCATTGACATCAACAAATTGCTAAAAAACGAAAAAATTTCATAAATTGAATTCGGGGGGGGGGGGTATTTTGATTTCCGGGGTAATATTTGGCCTTCTGGGGGTTGCATACCCCAAAACCCTCCACGACCATGCGTGGTGACCCTAAGATGCATTTTTTCAGCATAAATTGCCATTTTGACCTCCCTGTCGTGACTTTTGAAAATGCCATTTATGTACGACGGAATCAGCCGATTGAATTCCGTCCAGTTTTCCAAATTAAGAACGAAAAAATTCCAAGCAACACCTGATCTCCAAAAATCGCTCGACAATAACTGAATCTTGGAAATTTTAGGAAGTAAAACATCCTCTCACCATAGGTGCACAAGGTCAAGGTCGGAGGGGGGGGTAAAATCCTAGAAATCAAATAGGTACATTAAATTTAATGTTCACAACTTTTTTGCTCTTTAACGACCAAAATGGTCAAAATACTTACAAAACGTTTTTTCGTGGTAACATCGCATTCTTAGTCCATTTTTACTGCATTATATCGCTTTTAACACTAAAAAAACAGGAATGGACCAATTTTGGGCGTTTTTTGAGTAAAAAGAGCATTAAAGTATTAATCCGGCGCGAAGCACCGGAAAATTTTTGACATTCTCACTGCCTTTGACGTCAAAAATGATGCAAAAACCGTTCCGTCAGCTCAAAATCGCAGGACACTACCTGTCTGGCTGACCCTTCAGCGGGGGTAATACCCCCTCACCCCTCCTTACGCAATGTGTGCTTGACAAAATTGACAAAACCAAACAAATTCAGACGTAAATACGCAATTCCCTAATTTTTGCCAATACATTACACAAAAGTTATTAAATAATATTAATAAAGGCCTTAAAATTTCAAAATAATCATTTCAAACGAAACTTATGATTCATCAATATTCACATATTACTTACTCATATCAGCGAGTGTACATACATATTAGGCAAAAAATAAGGTCAGATACCGATTGTTCCCGCTAAGAACAGCCGCCTTATATCCCTTTCAATTCTGGGCCGCTACATCGTACATCAGTGAAAGATACTGTTCTTGTAATCAATTTTATTATGTTAAAAGATGAAAATATCTACGCCGTCGTCAGATATACCTTTTGAATTACGAAAAACAAAGTAGGCGAGTAGCGTTAAAGTGAGCCAATGAGAGGCTCTTAACTCAATCCTAATGCATTTCAAAAAACAGTGAGTCTTCTTTTGAAGATGTCTTTTTTAAAATTTCACCTTGAAGTGAGTCCAAAAGACCGTCCGGGTCATCACAACACTTTGGATCGGGTACAACCAGCTTGGTGTGTTTGAGCAAGCAGACATAAGCGCGGAATATATCCGCTTTGACGTTTTCCTCTCTTTCTTTAAATCTGCAAAAAAAGATTTTGTTTTTTAAAAGCATATACTTTCATAAGCTACAACATCCTCTCTGATGTTCATGTGCTATTTTCAAATCAGACCCTAATGCTATCTACCTCAACTACCAATGTTAATAATTATACATACCTGCAAAATAAGTAGTATGGTTCATTAAATCTTGCGCATATGTATATATGTAGTTATGGCCGTATCCAGGGGGTGGTGAGTAGGGATGCAACGGATCCGGGTTTTCCAATAATACCGGATCCGGATCCGTACAATTCAAAATAACGGATCCGGATCCGGATACATAAAATTTAAAGTAACGGATCCGGATCCGGATCTTTAGTTATGAAAATAACGGATAATAACGGATCCGGATCCGGATCCATGAATATGCATTATGAATGCTTAATTTTTTTAATACTTAAATTTTTGTTCGCAAGTATATACATGCTCATTAGTTTCAGAAGCAGAATTACTGTAAGATGATGAAATAAGCAAAGCTGCATGAGCTTAGTTCAGTGGTCAGGATTGATCTTAATTCGGCTGTAGCTTGAAAAACTGCGAATCTGGCGTCTTCCTCTCATTAATCGGAAATGCCAAAAAGCATGTCTAGTCCTATCTGAAACTATTTTACGCTAGCTGATAACGAAACTAAATCGCAATGTAATCTTTGCGCAGCAAAGCTTTCCAGAAGCGGTGGAGGGGTACCACCCAATGTTTTTTTTGTACAAGGTCCGTTTGTACATGTACAAAGATGGTCCCAAAAAGTCTTTGTAAATTAAGTACATGCAAATTTTTGTGTATTATAGTACAATAGCGATTTTAGTGTGGTAAAACAGGGTTTTCGATCTTTGGTAGCGTATTCTATCTAATTTCTGGGTTTCTAACGCCAAAAATTATTAAAACTTGTCTCAAAACGGCGCGAAGCGCCGAATAATTTGACATCTTTCCATTCTAAATGTAAATTCTGCTATTTTAAAGATATATAGGACAAACAATTACTCATTTCGGCGCGATGCGCCCGAAATTTTTGGGAATTCTACACCATTTCAGTTTTTGTCTTCTTAAAAATCTTTGTACAGTTTGTACACACTAGTTTTTGGGTACTATAATAGTGTACAGTAGCGATTTTAGTGTTAAAAACAGAGTTGCTCGACTTTTGGTATTGCATTCTAGCAAATTTCTGCGTCTCCAAGAGTAAAAATCACTATCATCTTAAAAGGGCGCTAAGCGCCGAAAAATTTGACATTTTTCCTTTTGGAATCCAATTTCTGCCAATTTAAAGATATATGCAGCACACAGTTACTCATTTCGGCGCAAAGCACCGAAAATTTTTGCGAATTTCAGACCTTTTTTGCAATTTTTGTCTTCCCAAAAATCTTTGTACATGTACAAAGACGGTCCCGAAAAGTTTTTGTACATCGGGAAAAATCTTTTCCGAGTACAACAAAAAACACTGGTACCACCTGTATGAAAAAGCGTCTGCAAACTGAGCATGCGGCGGATAATAAAAAGTTCAAAGCAGTGGAGTCTCAGCAGATCGAAGAAAAGGAAAGAGGTATTCTTGCAAAGCACAGATTGTAAAAGATTCGCGTCAGGCATGTCTACTTTCCTTTGCAGAAAAACGCGCAGATTGCGAAAAGACTGCTTTGAAACACGAAAAGCAAAAATTACAAATGACAATGGAAGCAATGCTTACTTGCTGTATGAAATATTTTATTTTTATGAGAGGATTCCTAATTGACTTATGTACGATTTAAGGGTAAAAAATGAATAACAAGATCAATTGATAGAGCGGTTAGTTGAGCTTATGACTTTGAGCAATCAGAAAAGCTGCTGTTTCTTAAATACAATTTGCCTGTCATTGAATTTGAGTATTAAGTCAATCAAAGTAAAGCTTTTGTCTCATAATGATGTTGTTTCTTCAATACAATTCAAGGTTTAATGATCTTTTATCATAATCTCTTGGATCCGTTTAGGATCCGTTTTAAACTGTAAAAATAACGGATCCGGATCCGGATCTTATTTTTTAAAAATAGCGGATCCGGATCCGGATCTTAATTTTTCAAAATATCGGATCCGGATCCGGATCCAAAATAATACCGGATAATAACGGATCCGGATCCGGATATCCGTTGCATCCCTAGTGGTGAGAGGGGCCTGCCCCCCGAAATGGGAAAATTTTTGTTTTTCCCAAGGGTCCCCCAAAGGAAAAAATGAAAAATTGGCGAAGTGCGTCTAAAACACCGCCAAAACAGGTTTTTAGCGTACTTTTGAGCTAGTAAACTCAAAATTTTCCGGCGCATCACGCCGGATTTATTGTTCATGTATAGTTTTATCTTCTAAAAAGCTAAAAATCGTTCAAATTTGAGTTGGACATAGAGAGCATGTCCATTTTTTCCAGCACCGTGCGCCGGATTCATTTATCAGCTATAGTTTTTGCCTTCTAGCTCACTCAAAACAGCTCGAATTTGAGTTTGGGATACGTGAAATTTTCCGGCGCTTGGCGCCGTATTTATTGTTTATATATGTTTTTAGTCTTCTAACCCGCTCAAAACCGCTCAAATTCGAGCTTGACATGTAGTATATGTCAATTTTTTCGGCGCTTGACGCCGAATTATTCATTATCTGTATTGTTTTTCTCTGTAAAGCACAATGATTAAGTGCAAAGGCAAGAGATAAGAAATAATTCGTCGATTAAGTGATTAGAAATCGGCTTAAATGATAAACTTGCTGTATATCAATATGAAATAGAGTGAAAAATTTTCAAACTTGTTTTTGAAATTTTTCTTCACCATCGTATAGAGCTCGCCGAGATACGTTCAAAACTGCCTTTATTTCCGCCTATCTCCTAATGGTTCTCGAGATATATGGCCTAAAAAATTTTCGGCTCCCTCCGAAATAAAATTCTGGATACGGGCCTGTATATGTAGTATATGTAAAGGCAATCCTTAAATCGCTGCTAATCGGTAAGATCGGTTAAACACGAAGTAACGGTCATGATACGATAAGGAATATGAAGTTTTGATACACATATCGCAGCATAATTGAAAATCTACTCAATTCTGAAGTTCAAATTGTTCTCCGTGCAAAACACTATTGTGAAGTAGACAGCGAGATTTCACAACAAAATAATGGCATCAGCTTAACTTCAACACTGTTCATGGCGCAAGCAAACATAAGGTGATAAAATACGTAATAGCAAGCGTAGAGATGATGTTTAACAGTCAAGCTTTGATCATTTTTTGGCGTTCTTGACGATTATATATCTATTTGGAACAATAGAACAATTTGTTTTTGAGAAAATTCGAAAAAATTGGACAAAATATAGCTAAAAATCGGAATGTCGAGCGAAGCGCCGAAAGATTGACACTTTATGTAAGAGCAAACAAATAGCTAAAAAATGCTTTGCCTCACCCAACACCCAAATTCTGGCTACGCCTATGCCCCATCCTCGGCTTTTAAGCAAAAACTTGCTTAAAGCCTTTTCAGGCGTCTTCGCCGTTTATATACAATCTGATATAGAAGGGTGTTTACACTCTTGAAAATGACCGGCTATCCAAAATCAAGCGTTTTAATGTAAATATGTACGTAATGTCAGTCGTTTTGAATACATACCTACTACATATAATACTTATAGGCTTACATACATTAATGCATACCTACAACAAAAGAATACTGCAATTCGATAAGAATGTTTCTGATCGAATAAGAGCTAAGAATACAATAGCCTCTTTGATGATCACTTTGAAACTACTGACACCTATACTAATTAAGCTACCCTAAATTAATTTCTCGAATTTTAAAGTTTTGATTCAATATTCAGAAAGAAGCAAACACAAAAAATAAGAGCACAGTCGGACTTAATATCCCATATGGGATTGCACAAAGCTCTACAAACGCAAGAAAGTAATAAAGACTTTAAAATCTGGACGTAACCGAAGTAACAGAGGATAAATAACAAAGATAACTGATAATAGTGATCTCAATGGTCCAGTAAAGTCAGAATGATAAGAACTTTTGATACCTTGATATTAACAGGGGACCCGTTTCTCGATAGAAATAAGGCAAAAGTTCACGCCTGGTGCAAAGTGCGGCCTCCAGACATTTAGCTGATGCTCTGCGTACCTTCCAGGACATGTCGTCATCATCTGAATACTCTTCTTGATCACCCTGTATAAAAATGCAGGTGATATAATGGTCGAGACCATAGGTGCACAGCATGGCCGATCTGGAAGGGGGAGTCAAGAATTGAGCTTTTTTGGGCCAAGATGACCTTAAAAACTAATATAAGCGCAAAAGTGGTGTTAAAACTAGGTTATTATACAATTCCTGGCCAATTTAAGGAACTTTTGAAGAAAATTTTCAATTTTCATCCATTTTGGCCTTCATTCAGCCTTATCTTCCCCAAAAAATTTCCCATCTTTACATCCTGGAGAGAAGGTTTAGACCCCAACTCCCCACGTGCATACATGAAACGCCTAAAAATGGGGGAGGGGGGGGGTAAATGATATCAATTCTTGGCCAAAAACGGCCAAAAAACGCCTAAAAACTGTCAAAAAATTCAATTTTCTTTAAAAATCGGGCAGGGGGTCAAAAATGTTCTGGCTTCGGGGGGATAGGGAGGACGTCCGACTTTGGGTTTGGGGATTCCCCATTCCTTCTGTTACATGTATGCCCACGTGCATGTTTGGTTGAGACAATCTAAAATTAATTTTCGGCTAAGTCACTCCATATATGTACATATGTACACTACATCCTAACGCACATTGAAATGGATAGGTACGGGAAAACATCATTTCATCTTACACTGTGGCAATAAGAAACGTAAACTGATTATTATCGCAGATTAGCGATAGGATAAGCAAGACGGCTACAAATCCGTGCTATTTTTGCGTGAAGTTCCTATGCAAGTGTAAAAAGATGGTACAGCAGATCCATATCCAGGATTCGGCAAAGGGGGCGGGGCGGACTCTATATCCATAAATTGGCCTACATCTCGAAAATTTCGTCGGGATAGCTCACAAAAGCCGCAAATTTCGACCTTTTTTGACGTGCTTAATCTATCAGGGTTTTGAAATTCGACTTAACACCTGACGGAAAGCGTCAAAAATTCAAAGATTTAACGTCAAAGACATTCAATTTTCCCATCTTTTCTTGCATTACCTTACCTTTTGAACTTTTTTCGGCCAGGGTAGAGGCGGACCCCCTCACCCCCTAAATACGACCCTGCATTTACAAATCTTATCGTCTTATCCAAAAATTAAACCTCTTCAAAGTCTTCGCCATCCGATCCGACGACGCCGTCGACGTCCATTTCGCCGTCTGGGATTAAATCCCCGTTGGGCGATGAATCACTGCCGTCGTCATAATGATAATTGGGATCGTGGCAGAGATATTTCGAGCATAGATCTAAGATCACCGGCAAATGAGGCGTCACTTCTTTCGGACACCTGCGACCAAAGTTCTACACATTGCGTGTTAAAAAGGTCTCAAAAACTGATATAAATATTGAAATAGCGTAAAACCCATTTTGATCCACAGTTTCTGGTAAATTTCAAGCAATTAGCAGAAAATTTTAAATGCTCCTCTATTTTTTGTATTTTTGGCCTTCGTTTTGACTTGCCTTATCCACAAAATTTCTGATAATGAGCTTGAGCAAAGCGAAAGGATTGAGAGTAAATGTGCACAAGATTGGAATTCTACGAAGCAATGAAATTTTAAAGCGCCTTTTTGGGCTCAAAAATGGTGGACACGCCGTGATAACATAGTCTTCCGGCGTTTCTGACGATGCTCAATCTTTCTAGAGCATAAAAACATTTTAAAAAATTCCAAAATCGGGTAAATTGAACAAAATAGTCAAAAAATGAGTAAATTTGAGTAAGTAGAAGCATATTTAAAAACAACTATACGAAGCAAGGCCTTTTGTACGAATTTTCGGAAACTTTTGAATAATCGCGAACTCTAAAGAGGAGGAAGGTGAAAGCGATTCCTGGGAGGGGTGAAAATTTTTTTGGGGGAGGGGGTGAAATTTTTTTTTGGGGGAGGGGGTGGAGTGAAAACTCCCCCAAGTCATGTATGAGCCAAAGTCCGAAACACTGCTCGCGTTCAGCTTACTTAAGCATTATAGACTCGAAGCACTGCAAACACTGTTCGCGCAATTCATCGTCGTCGACCGCCGTTTCGTCGCCGAATTCGGCCAAAAGTTGAACAACGCGCGGCAAGTAGGCGCCGAAACGCGCGCCGCCGCTCGCCTTGCAAACTGAGCCCAGCGACGCGACGAAAGTTCGCGCCGCCAACGCGTCATCGCCATTGAACGATTTATGCTTTAAACCAGGCGCTAGCGATTCTAGATGACGAATCAACGCTTCGCAAATCGCGTTAAAATGGCTTTGACCACAAACCTGACACAAATGGGCCAAAGCAGCTATGGCTCGTTTACGCACAGCCAAACGACCGCTGCTGTAAAGCAAAATTCAACATTTAGAAACTTAAAATTCGACCCATCTGTTGAATTTATAATTTTAGATCGATCACGCATTACTACGCCACACACATGGGCGTGGAGGGTTTGGGGTATGCACCCCCCAAGAAACCAAAATACCCCCTCCCCCAGAATTCAATTTTTTAAATTTCTTTGTTTTTCTCGGCAATTTCCTGATGCCAATGGATAGTGCTCGATTAGAAACGTTGAAAAATGGTGTTTTTAGCCATACCACTATTTTTAAGGCAATTTTTTAATCTTTAAAAAATTTTGCACCCCCAGAATTTTGGTGCCGCCCACCTATGCTACGGCAGGCCAGTAGCCTCTTGACCCAAGATGCGTGCGGACCATACATAAATGATCTTGAGAGGGGGTTTTTATCCCCAGAAAAGTTTTCACCCCTTCGCGATTTTCGGAAAGTCCAAAAAATTCGTAGGAAAGGCACTGTTTTAAGCGTTTGTAGCCATCTGTTTGCTCAAAAGTGTCAAATTTTCGGCGCTTCGCACCATGTACTTATTTTTGACTATATATATATATATATATATATATATATATATATATATATATATATTAGAGCTGTGCCGGGGCCGCCTTTTTTGCCGGGGCCGGGCCTGGCCGGGGCCAATAATAGCGTGCTTTACCATACTCATAGTACGACCCTGCCCTACCCCTTATGTGTAATGTACCTATGCATATATTCTTGCTTGTAGATATGCACGTCAAGCGTTAATATTTGCTCGGATTACAAGATATAACAGAACATGGGCATCGGGGATCCAGACCCCCAGAATTCTCATTCTCCCCCCCAAAATCCGCTAGACTCCCCCAGAAATTGATTTTCAGAATTTTTTGTTTTTCTGCGGTTTTTTGATGCTAATGGATAGCTCATTGAGAGACGCGAGAAAACGGTGTTTTTTCGCTCTACCATATATTATCAGGCACTTTTTGACTTTGAAAAATGTTGGACCCCCCAGAATTTTTGAGCTGCCCATGTATGGATTTAACTCCTCTGACTTGGATGCGTTTTTCAATGTGCTTTACTTTGCACTTTTTTAGGCTTATTATTCTATTTGTTCTGATAGACGTAGCTGTCTGCTACCAAGCAAGCTGGAAATGCTCGTCTATATGAATTGCAATTTAAAATATGTCAATTTTGATTATTAACTAGAAATTTGCACCAATCTGACATAGTGATATGGATTTGAATTAGCAAGATCTGTGGTTTGCTTGAAATTGAGTTTGAAGGTAAATCTGCCCAAAACATTATCAATTTTCTACATTATAATCAACTCTAACATTGGCCCCGGCCCCGGTGCCGGGGCCAGCCTGGCCTGGCCCGGGGCCGGGGCCTAGGCCCCGGCACAGCTCTAATATATATATATATATATATATATATATATATATATATATATATATATATATATATATATATATATATATATATATATATATATATATATACAGGGTGGTCCACTTATCTATCCGGAGTTTCATCTCATCATAGCTCAGTCAATTTTAAAGATTGGGCTATGAAATTTTGCGTGAAGAACCTGCAAACAAGCAAGTTTTTACTGACAAAGTTTGAAGCCAATTGTTAAACAACGCATTTAAATATAAGTTTCAACATGAGCACCATGGTTTTCAGTCATTTTGTACAAGCGTTCACGATACTCCAATAAAATTTTCATTCGCATTTCAACGGTAACTTGTTCGAAAGCATCATAAATACGATTTTTAAGTTCATCAATATTAGCTGGACGTGTTGTATAGACCTTGGACGTGATGAAGCCCCAGAGAAAGAAGTCGCAAGGAGTCAAATCAGGCGATCTGGGAGGCCATGGCATGTTGGGTGAACCGCGCCCAATCCAGCGCCATGGAAACTTTTCATTCAACCAATTTCGGACTAATCGACCCCAATGAGGAGGGGCGCCATCTTGCATAAACGTATTGATGTCTTGAAGGTGCCTGTTTTGTAACTCAGGATAAAATTGATTCTGCAACATTTCCAAATAGCGATTACTGTTTATTGTCTCGTCAAAGAAAAACGGACCAATCAAGCCATGCTGACCAATAGCAGCCCAAACAGTGGTTTTTGGGGAATGCAAGGCTTCTTCAGCCACCCAGCGTGGATTAATTGGCGACCAATAGCGATGGTTGTGCCTATTGACACCCCCGTCTAAGTGGAAGTGGGCCTCATCTGAAAACATCAAGTTTTCCAAGTGATCTTGGTTAATTTCCATTCGTTCAATTTCATCCTGAGCAAATTGAAGTCTGTTTTCCTTGTCCTCATCCGTAATTTTTTGCACGATTTGGATTTTGTATGGATGTCACTTCAAGTCCCGAAGAATCCTCATAATGGTAGTTCGACTCATCATTAACGCATTTGAAGCCCGACGAGTTGAAGAATGGGGGTTCTCAGTGAAATGTTCTTGAACAAGAGTCGAATTTTCTGCAGAGTTAGCTGACCGGCTCCTTTTCTTTTTAACATCACAAACCGATCCAGTCTCCATCAAAAGGCTATGCCATTTGTGGATGCTCTTATCTGTTGGTGGTTCGCGTCCAAATTCAGTTCGAAATTTCCTTTGAACCATAACAACACTGCCAGTCCACTCGAACCATGATGCAACTTTTGCACGCTCCAGAATAGAGTAGGCCATGGAAAAATTGAATAACACTACAAATAAGCAACACAATCTAACCAAATTTTGTCAGATGTAATTCTAATGTTCCCTTTACACTTTGCTAAAGTTTTACGTTGTTTACACAAAAGGGCATGTTTTACACTATTTTAAAACTCCGGATAGATAGATAACCGTCGGTTCCGGTTCTCGGTTCCTGTGTTGAAGTATGTACGCTCTTGATAGCCTGACTTCACCGGAAGATATGACGATGTAATGGAAAGATAAATTATTCAGGGAGTCGTTTCAATCTGGCAACTGCACGTTCAAATAAGTAAATAAGTTTTACGTCTAGTTGACAATTTACTTATAAATCACTGAATATTATCTATGTGTTTCTTGATTAGAGGCTTATACGAAATCGAAATGCTTAATTCATGACGAAGATCTACTGCAATAGTGGAAAGAGAAGTCAAAGAATTTGCCGATTCTCGCGTTTATAGCTAAGCAGTATCTTGCAGCCAGTGGCGAATCTAGGATTTTCCAAAGGGGGCAGTATCCCAACTTTTCCAAAAATAGTTAAAAATAGGTCCAAAAATTTGCCCTTAACGCGCGAAACAGCGTTTTTTTCGGCGTTTTACAATGTATACTTTTACATTAAATCACTTTTGACGCAATATTTTTCTTAAAATTTTAAAATTTTCGACAATTTTGTGCTAAAAATCACTAAAATTCTTTGACTTTATCAGAATGCTGGCGCGAAGCAGTTTTTTGTACAAGGTCCGTTTGACATGTACAAAGATGATCCCCAAAAGTCTTTGTACATTTGTACAAACAAATTTTTGGGTACTATAATATAGTACAGTAGCGATTTTAGTGTGGTAAAAACAGAGTTGTTCGACTTTTAGTAGTGTATTTCAGCTAATTTATGGGTCTCTAAGGGCAAAAATCACTAAGAATCGTCTTAAAACGGCGCGAAGCGCCTAAAAATTTGACATTTTTCTTTCGAAATGCGGTTTCTGCCATTATAAAGATAAATAGAGCACACAATCAGTCATTTCGACGCGAAGCGCCATAGATGTCTGCGAATTTCAGACCTTTTTTGTAATTTTTGTCTCTCCAAAAATCTTCGTACATGTACAAAGGCGATCCCGAAAAGTCTCTGTACATCGGGAAAATCTTTGCCGAATACAAAAAAAACCGTGGCGCGAAGCGTCGGAAAATTTGTGAGATTAAGACGGATGACGTCTAGAAGCATGATTTACAGCTTGATTTACTGTGTTTATGGCATTTGATGCGAAACATCGAAATTTTTAATTGAAAATAGAAGAAAACTATGCAAAAATAGCTGTTTCTGCTGCTAAAATTGTTTTGAAACCTACATACATGAACAGAAAATGGCTTCCAGGTGGCCAAGAAAGTAAATAAATGTCATTAATAAATATCATCCGGCGCGTAGCGCCGAAAAAATTTGAGAAATTATGGTCACTGAGGGCCAAAAAATAATTGCAAATTGTATATCCCTTGTTTATCTCGCCAAATATTTTTAAATGGGGAGGGCGGCCACCCGCCCCCTTAGATTCGCCCCTGCTTGCAGCGCCAGCTACAAGCGTTCCATCGGAACAGCTGTTCAGTTGCGCTGGAATAATTTACGACCCTCTCAGAAACAGGCTACATGGCAAAAAAGCAAAACGACTGTAATCTTTAAAATATAATCTACCCGGAACAATACTAAGTTTTAGTCTGTAAACTTTTGGGTAATAAAAGATTGAATTGCTGCTTCATGTCTTCACTAAATTTTATGAAGTTCGATTTTTAAATCTAATTTTAAAAAACCGAGAACCGACTCCAAAAAGATCGGTTCCGGTTCCGGTTCTTAGAAAATCAAAAAATCGGTTCCGGTTCCTGTTCTTAGAATATCAAAAAATCGTTTCTCGGTTCCGGTTCCAAAAAAATGGTCGGTGCCAGTCGGTTCCGGTTAACCGGCACATCCCTTATATATATATATATATATATATATATATATATATATATATATATATATATATATATATATATATATATATATATATATATATATATATATATATATATATATATATATATATATATATATATATATATATATATATATATATATATATATATATATATATATATATATATATATATATATATATATATATATATATATATATATATATATATATATATATATATATATATATATATATATATATATTAGAGATGTGCCAGGCCCCGGCCCCGGGCGGGCAGGCTGGCCCCGGCGCCGGGGCCAGGGCCTGTAAAAACGATGAAAAAATTAATGAAAATCGAACAAAATTAATCTTTTTTGCCGAATTACGCAACATAATATTCATTTATTCACAAAAATAAGCTAAATTTCGTTAAAATTAAGCTTAGGCTACTGTTGTGTTTCGCTTCAGGTAATCTAATAATCAAGATTTGAGTGAGCATTGAAACAATTCGATACCTTCTTGAATAGCTTAGCTCAATTAACAATTTTTATTGCGAAAATAAGCACGTTTGACCGATAATTCTTAGACAATAAAGTTTAAAATGCAAGGGACTTTCACCAGTGTCTGTAAAATTGTTTTACAAATCGATGTATGTACTTATGTACCTTAAAAAATGCTAGAGTACGGCAACTTATTTTATCATCCAGATAGAATTCGTTTGCTTTAATATATGCGATTTTTCACTAATTTCGGGCGCTGTGCGCCAAATAATAGAGCAAATGTCTTCATTTTTGTGTAGTTTTCAATTAATTTTTTAAATATAATTTATTTTGATTATGCATGTTCCCTAATCTTGGTAAATGATTTTTCGTCGTACAAGCATTTTTCGCCCCTATGATTTTGTTGATATTCTAGAGATAAGTTTTTCAAGCGTGTAGTTAATCTCTGGGTTACTTATTTCTCGTGCAATGTAATCGTAATCTTTTGTATTGTACTGTTTTGCTCGTCTATTTCTTTCATCGAACCAGCATAAATACTATAGAAAAGTCATATTCTGTTCAGCTTAGCTTATTGTTTTCTATGCCTACAATTATTTATTAACTTTTTGTTTATTTCTCTTTTATCTGCTTATTTTTAAGTCTTTAATTCATTAAAGCAATATGTAATTGCTTACAATAGTAATACTAAGATGTTAGGTCAGTATAGAAATAATGTGGATGCTTGGTATAGCTTAGTAAGTATAGGGTATATGTTTTGTACAGGCCCGCGGCCCTGCCCCGGCGCCGGGGCCCAGGCCTCGGCCTCGGCCTCGGCCCCGGCAAAAAGAGTGGCCCCGGCACATCTCTATATATATATATATATATATATATATATATATATATATATATATATATATATATATATATATATATATATATATATATATATATATATATATATATATATATATATATATATATATATATTTGCTTAAATTCATTCGATTTGTTTTTATTTTTTCAAATTTTTTAATGTTTTATACTCTAGAAAAATAGAGCACCAACAGAAACGCCGAAAAATGGTATTTTTAAAGCGAAACCGCCATTTGTGAGCCCAAAAAAGGCACTTTGAAATTTCACTCCCCCTTCCGCCCAGAATTTCCATACTGTGCATGCCTGGCGCGAACACAGTTTAATAAGGCCACTCAAGCTCAATAAATCAAGGCGACAACTTTGAACTTCAATAAACTCGATTTTTTTAAATTTGTTCAAAATCTTTCAAAATTTTATACGCTTTTATCTTCTAGAAAGAACGAGCATTGCCGGAAACGTCAAAAAACAATGTTTCTGACGCGTACCCATCGTTTTCTAGCCCATAAAGGAAACGTCATAAAAAGTTTTCATGCCTAACTCCCCCTCCCCAATTTACATGTTGTACACGTACATATGCACTGCACTATGTACATACATACTATTTAAATTAGGAATTACGGAACCTGAGTAGAGGAATCAGCGTTTCCTGCATCGATTGATGAAAGTTCGCCAACAAAGCGCCGTATTTTGACAGAAGTTCTGCCAGTATATCCAAACCTTCCAACTGTATGGCCGCGTCAGAAGTTTTTTGAACGGCAGCCACGATTTTGGGCGCTACGCGTCGGCAAGTGTTTGACGTTAATACGCTACCGCCAGAGGGCAGTTGATCAATCACCGTTTTCAGGCCGATTGAACTGACGTCACGCAGCTGCTCTTGATCCGAGACCATGTTGGCGCATAAAGTATCCACGATAACTTCTACCTGCATGCATACATGTAATGGCTCGAAATTTTGATTGCGGGTCCGGCAATTTTAAGGAGGGCGGTAGGGGTAGGGGTGGGTGTAAAATGATCGCCAATTTTCGGCAACGACCAAAAAACACCTAAAAACCGCCAAAAAATACAATTTTTTTCCAAAAATCAGGGAGGGGTCAAAACTTTTCTAGCTTTGCAGGGGATGGCGGGACAGCCATTTTTCGGTGAAAAGATCCTCCTATCCAGGCCCGTATTCATGGGAAAGCGGGGGAGGGGGCCCGGAAATGAAAAATTATTTTTAAGACACACAAAGGTCCTAAGGAAAAATGAAAAATTTTCGAGGTAGGTCTAAGACACCACCAAAACAGTTTTTAGTAGATCTGTACCTGGGCCCACAGGTGGGCAATGCCGCGCCACCGGGTGGCGCCAGAAGGCACTTCGGTACCTTCAGAACCCCAGCTGGGTGGCGCCAGAAAAAAACAGTTTTTGATTGGGGGGGGGTAGAATTTTTGACCCAAAAATGAGAAAGTGAGAAAATGATACAACCAACCAACTAGTCAACCAATCAACTAACCGGCCAACCAACCAGCCAACTAGCCAACCAAACAACCAACCAACCGGCTAAACAACCAACCAACTAGCCAACTAACCAACCTCAGCAAAAGGGACCCCGGTACCTTCAGAACCAAAATCCATTGCCCAGGTATGCCGGGGCCTGGCCCCGTCCCCATGCCGGGGCGAGACTGGCCCAGCATCAGGGTCTGAAAATTTTAATTTTGTTTTTAGATGCAAATTGATTGATTGATTGAAATAAGCACGCTCGACACTTAAGTTATGAACGGAAACTAAAATAATTCTATCAGTCATACTATTATTTCGTTTTAGATGACAACGAATAAAGCGCATTTAATTCTTTTGAGACAAATCTGATAAAATTCATATTTACTTCAATCAATCAAGCCAATAAATTTGCAACTAGCAACAATCGTTGTGTAAATACTATCGAGATATAACTTCCAATCACAGTTGCATTTGCATAGCATTTACGTTCTGGGGTCAGCCTGGTCTGGAAGTCAAACAGCTTTTCGAGCTGAAATGATATTAAAAATGGATAGAAAGGATTAAATAGCGAAGTGTAACGAATGACTACATTAATTTTCAGACTCTGGTCAATTCTAATCATTTTAAGTCTCGACTTTTGTCAAGGTCTGGCCAGTGATCGGACCGAGGCCTCGGCCTCGGCCTCGGCAAGCCTCGGCGTTTTTTGGAGCCTCGGCCTCGGCGCCGAGGGCGAAGCTGAAAAGTGCCGAGGCGCCGAGGGTTAAAATCAAATTTGAATAAGTTTAATATGTCCGTTGAATATTAACTATTTAGAATGCATCTGCAGTACAAAGACTATTTTTTACCTATAGACTTTTCTTGTGGTTTTAGTCGCGTACCCAGTTACACAAAGTTACATACAGCAAAGTGCCAATTTATTATTCAAGTGATGACTAAGTTTTAATTCTCATGCTTGCTACATGGATCGGAAACACACATTCCCGAAGGGAGGGGTGAGGGCGGTTTATTACCCCCTCTCAGGGTGCAAGACTCAAGTCACTGTCAGACGATTTTTGGTGAAAACCTTTTGAATATTTTTGAACTTAATTTTTACTATGGCAAAAGTGCAGCTAACTATTAGAATTTCCCGAAGTGATACAGTATTTTTGAACGTAAGCAAGAGTAAATAGACAAACTGTCACTATAAAACATGCATGTAACAGCTCAAAATTTTCGGGAGGGGCTCCTCGGCATACATGTAACGGCTAGAAATTTCGGGTGGGGGATTAGCGACTCCGCAAATTTTCGCCAAAAAAGGGGGGAGGGTGGGTCAAAATTTTCTGACGTTGGAGGGAAGGGTGTAGGGAGGACGTCCAACCCTGGGTGGGTGGGGAATTCCCCAAAGCCCTTCCTGTTACACGTATGGTTTTCGGCCATTTTTATGGGAGAGGGCGTACATGATTACGAATTTTCGGCCGAAAATCGCAAAAACGCACCTAAAAATGGCCAATAAATGCAGGTTTTGCCAAAAAACAATTTTGGCTCGTGCATTTTTTGGAGCCATTTTTATGCAATGTTAAAATACTTTCTTGGACAAAGTGATATTAATTATATCGTTTTTTCAAAATTTTTTACGAAATTTCAAAAAATTTTCGGCGCTTCGCGCAAAATATCGCTAATATACTGTATTTAGATTGAAGCAGAGGCATTAAACACTCAAAAGTCAATTTTTGTGTAATCTAGGCATCTTTATGCAGATTTAAATATCTTTTGTATCCATTTATACTGTTTTTAAAAATTTTATGCAAAACAAGTACTATTTAATAACTCAGCACATTTAGCCGTTCAAAGATAAAATTGACTAATTTATCCTGATGTTGCATTGGATTTCTAAGCACAATAGTGCTTATTACAAGATTGAATTGGCATATTACAATATCTGTAATATTTCTGACTTTGTAGTACAAGTTGTTTTAGCTTTCTCAATCAAGTTTTATGTGTAAATTTCATCAAAAGCTCATTAAAATTTCGGCGCTTCACGCCAAATAATCTTATGAACTATATCCAGGCCGAATTATCACATTTAGGACCACGGTTTTTTGTATTCGGCAAAGATTTTTCATAATGTACAGAGACTTTTCAGGACTGTCTTTGTACATACACAAAGATTTTTGGAGAGACAAAAACTGTAAAAAGGTGTAAAATTCCCGAAAATTTTCGGCGCATCAGTAATTGTCTGTCCTATATATCTTTAAAATAGTAGAATTTGCATTTAGAATGGAAAAAGAATTTGAATTTGCATGTAAAAAATGTTCAAAGACTTTTGGATACCATTTTTGTACATGTAAAAAGGTATCTTGCACAAAAAAACACTGTTTAGGACTGCATGCCGGTTGCAGGTCACACACTGGCAGTACATGTAAAAATGTGTATGTTTAAAAATATATTCATATAAAATATCTACAAAAATTTGTTCGCTCATACAAAGACACTACTTAATTTACTGGTCCCCCATTTTGGGATTTCACCCTTCCCTCAACTCTGGACCGTGGGAAACTATGATCGGAAAGTACAGTGCAGTTTCTGTCATATTATCTGCCACACCAGAATTGGATGACTGAAAAAGCGTGTTTAAACATGCATTACTGCAAAAGCTAGCACAACAATGGCTACAGTTCTGTCTTTACTTAGCTTATTTCGTTTGTTCTTTTATTTCTTTGACACTGTTTTCTTATTTATGTATAGTAATAAAAGTTTTTAAGTGCTTGTTCAGCCATATTTTTTATTAACTTTTCCAAGTCTTCAACGGCAACTTGTTAAATTAAGTATGCTTTCATTCTGCTGACTTTATTCAAAAAATCCTTCACACATTTAATCTACTATGTATTATTGAAAATGACATTCGATAAGATGTTCAATATTACGATTATTCTCTAGCTCATGTGCATACAAAATTTTCTAAGAGCACTATTTATGGGTATAGGTATATAAGCTTGACCCTCGGCATTACCCTCGGCCTCGGCCTCGGCCTCGGCCTCGGCCGAGGCAAGGGTTTTAAGGCGCCTCGGCCTCGGCCGAGGCCGAGGGTCCAAAAGTACCCTCGGTCCGATCACTGGGTCTGGCCTTAATCTTACTAAATTTACCTCAGAACTTTTCCACAAATCTACAAGTGCACGTCTGCTTACAACTATAATAGATGCGATAGCAGTTTACTGTATATCTCACTGCATAAGACCCTAATCAAAAATTAAGTTGTTTTCATCTGTCTCACGAAATTCTTGATTACGTCAGTTTAATTTGTAGAGTATTCACCTGCATAGTTGAAAAGCTTACAAAACTAAGTGGAGTAAGTTACGGTGCTATCATAAACAGCATACAAATATTCATGGTGCATGATAAAGACAAAAATGTTCAACTGAATATGGTTTTATCTTGAGTAAAAGTTCTATGCGTAGTAATCTTAATCATTTTTATTTATTAATATATCATTATCTTTATTATTAATACTTTATTACCATTTATTACCACCGCTATCATGGTATATCAGGGATACCCCAAGCACCGGGCCGGGACAAAGCTTGCCCCAGGCCGGGGCTAAAACTTTTGTAATTAATTGCAAAACTCCAAGATTTTCTTTCAAAATCAATCTTGGAAATTATGCGGAACCAAAGAAATGGTACATTTTAGAATACTGACGAATTCAAATGGAAAAATTTGATCATTAAATTGTTTCTATAGCTCAAATGTAGATCTGGACCCAACTTAAGCAATTCAAATTCAGCGTATTCGCTTTACTTTTAAATTAGCTATTAATAAATCTATTAGTTTTTATTTTTAATATTACTATTATTATATCATTGATACATTTATGATTTATTTATTAATTTTATAGTTTATCTCGAAATAAATAGCCTGAATCAGATGACGAATAAATTTTTTTCTATTCTGTCAGATATTATAAATGGAGATTCGATGATCTGTTAACTCTGAACAGACGGAATGCATAAAATTAATTAAAGGATCAGCTTAAAAGGAAGCGAGATTCGATGTTGTGATCGCAGTATTTGATGTCCTGACCTAAAACCATATGTACATAAATATTGTTTCGTGATTCACAATTCCAAGAAATTCCTTGAATATCAAGCTTGTGCTGTCGGTCGAGAATATTTATCGCATCAGCCACAATATTGGCAAAAAAGCTGTTTAACATTTGTATATCCATGATTTTAATGGCTTAGTACAGCTGGAAGACACGACTAATTCGGAATAGAAAATGTAGAATCGGGAGTTTTAAATCCAAGAACTGCAATGTATATAATCAATAGATAAATTAACAGTGTTTTAGTGAAAATTAATGAACTTCTAAAGTGGGACTTGGAACAGAAATGATAATGTTAAACACAAAAATACATGCTTTGAAGTGAAATGTTTACACTTTGTTTAGCTTTTCAGCGGAAAAATTAATCTTCACCATGAATAAAATGACGAGCACTTAGCATCGCAAAAATTTTGAAAACTGACATCATTCATTAATTGAGAGCTTAGATCGTATATAAGAGATATGGGAATTTCGTTTCAAACTTTAAAATTACCTCGCAATTCTTTACCTCCCCGGAAATCAGTCATGAAGTTTTGAAAATCTGAAGACAGTTGCACATTTATGATTTATCGCTAATAATTGTCATTTAATTGACGATTCAGTATGACGTCATCATTGATATTTTCAAACCGTTTTTAACTTCTTAAGCTTTTACTTTAAAGCCATTATACAGTGAGAAACCTGAAATTAATCCCCTTTTCAGAGTTATATGATTAAGTACTAATGTAAAAAAGTACCGTAGATAATTTTAACTGTACACTTATAGGGTCAGCATACATTAGTATGCATAACATCTTGTGGCGCGAAGTGCCGAGAATTCGACATTTTCGAGCAAACAGATAGCTTACGTTTAAAACAGCACCTTTCTTACGAATTTTTTGAAAATCGCAAATTCTGAGCGGGCTAAAAACTTTTCTGGGGGCGGGTTGAAACCTGCCAAAACCTCAAACCTCCAAGATCGTTTACAATTAGCAGCCTGTCTTGTCTGCTTGCGTTAAAAACCTATATGTACATATCATAACTACTCTTCAGGTGCAGATAATCACAATAACATACGAGTATTACTCTTATTACAATATAACCACATGAATGACTGACTGGCGTAACACTGCTGACTGGCGTAACACTTGTTTTTTCAGTCAGATATACACATTTATTCGACCCAAACCAAAATTTTCGCAATGCACAGTGACAACAAACACACTAACTCGCTTTTCGCAAGAAAACGAGAGAAAGTTCAAACGTAAGTACAGCTTGAAATAAGATTAAAAGATTTAAAAAAAGATCAAAAGGTTGAAAAATAATGAAGAAACATCTTCCTGTATCTGCACGTTGGATGCAGACTACCAATATTATCTCTATTACTAAAGATGAATGTAAGCAATAGCAAAATTATCACCGTACATGGTGCTCTTTGACTTTATTGACCAGTGGACCCAAGCACTTAACGGCCAAATTTTGAACTTCGCCATTCTTATCTTCGAGCAGTTTAAGTAGCATTTTGACGACTTTGCGTTCACTGTCTTCGTCAAGTTTGATAGCATCCTTCTGAAGTTCAGTCATTAAGTCATTAGTGGCCATGAATCGAAAATCTTTGTCGGCCGACGTCATTTTCTCAAGCAAACTGGCTATGTGGTAAGAGGTCGTCATTTTGTTACTATTTTACTAGCCTATAAAGAAAGAATGCAAATTTTAAGTTTTTTGTCATTCTTAATAACTTTTTGAAAATTGGTACAAGAAAAATCTTCCATTAGGTGTAAAAAGAAAGTCTTGGAGTAATGCATTTAAATTGACCATTTGTCATAGATGCACAAGATCAGAGTCAGTAGGGAAGCAAAATCCAAGAAACTCGGACCAGTAAATTTAGTGTTCATGCCTTTTTTCTTATTAGTCAAATGCCGAAAAGTCAAATTAGCCCCAATAAAACGTTTTTGCGTGGTAATACCGCACTTTTACAAACTTTTAGTCAATTTTGACTGCACTATATCGCTTTTAGAACACAGTAAAAATATAGAAATTATTCAATTTAGTCGATTTTTTAGACCATTTTAACACCATTTGGGTTCTTTTATGAGCAGACAGTACATAAAAAGTATGAATCCGACGCGAAGTGCTGGGAAACTTTTGACATTATTGCTTTTGTCCTAAAAAGTAACGCAGTAAATGTTCTGTTATCTCAAAAGCGCCGGACAGTACCTGGAACTTGTGAAAAAAACAAAAAATTTCAAAGATTGAATTCTGGGGAAGTCTTTTGGTTTCTGGAGGGGGAGGGGGTATTCGGACTTCTAGGGGTTCTTACCCCCATGCCCACGTCTGCTTACATGTTTACATAGGAATTTCAACTAGAGAAGAAAATGAGTTTATTGCTAGTACGAAACAGATGAAAATACAAAACCAACTATAATTCATATACGGATGTTGTATGTGTATTAGTAATAGGACACAAGAGCAGGGGCGGATTTAAGGGGGCGGGGAAGGACTGCCGCGCTCCCCCATTGGCCAAAAATATTTGGTGAGGTAAAGAATGGATATGGAATTTGCAATGATTTTTGGCCGTCAGTGACCCTAGTTTCTTTAATTTTTCCGGCGCTCAGCGCCGGATGATACCTATTAACGACATTTATTTACTTTCTTGACGACCTGAAAGCCATTTTCTGTTCATGTAGATTTCAAAACAATTTTAACAGCAGAAACAGCTATGTTTTCCTCAATTTTAAATTAAACATTTCGATGTTTCGCATCAAATGCTATAAATCCAGGATATCAAGCAGTAAATCATGCTTCTAGACGTCTATCCGCCTTAATTCCACAAATTTTCCGGCGCTTCGCGCGAGATTTTTGTTGAAGTCAAAGAAATTCAATGATTTTTTCGCACGAAATTTTCGAAAATTTTAAAATTTTGAGGAAAAATAAAGCGTCAAAAGTGATTTTATGTGAGGGTATACAATGTAAAACACCGAAAAAACGCTATTTCGCGCGTTATGGGCAAATTTTTGGAACTATTTTTGACTGTTTTTGGAAAAGTTGGGATACCGACCCCTCCTTAGGAAAATCCTAAATCCGCCGCTGCACACGAGTAAATGAAATGACGAATTTCACGCGCGCCCCATAAGGTATCTAGATAAATCAAAGTTTGCTTATCGAGATTTAAATATGTGTAAGATAGGGAAGAAACAATGAAATCTGGAAGATCGTTTCAAACTGCAATAAATTTGTAAAAAATTCAATTTTTTGCAAGTTAGAGTGAGCAATAGGTATGACTAATTTAAACCTATTAATGTTACGGGTAACATTTAGATTAAATACAAAAATTATCAGCTTCTAAACACGATTTATTACTAATAATTTGGTACATCATATCACAAACAAGCAAATATGTAAACGTCTTAATTCAAGTCTACACAAATTGAGTTGTATTAAACGGTCATTGTAAGAAAAGCTAATAACTAGTACTAATACTAATACTTTATTCGGAAAAAAACACAAGAGTAAAACAAAGTCGCAAGGAAAATAAAATAGCATAGTGTTATGCGAAATGTCCTGGGCACACAGGCAAACACATTGCGCTCACGTGTGCCCCATCAAAAAATTTCTCGAAATCAACCATTTTCAAATTTCTCTTAAATATATCAACATTTGGAGAACTACGAATATATTTTGGAAGATGGTTCTAAATTCTAGCTGATCTAGTAGCAAAACAATACTTTTTACAATCAAGTCGAAAATTTTTCTAAATAGATCTGATTTGCAAATGCATTTCTAGTACGCGAATGACCATAAAACTTATAAAAATCTTCAGAAGGCAAGAGATTATTGTGAATAATATTATACGTAACAATTAAATCAAAATAAAGTCTACGGAGTTCAAGCCTCTCTAAATTTAAGGTTTTTAGCCTATCATCATAAGAAAGTCCCATATATCCAATCAACCTTTTAGTAAATTTTCGCTGAATCCTAGGGGCTCCATACAGTTGGAGCATACACTACTATAGGCTGAATATAATTCCTAAAAGCAATAACCAACATTTTTAGATCACGTGATTCAAAACATCTGAAAATCGAAGCACTCATTTTCGAAAGCTTTTGCTGATATATTAGTACAATGACAGCTAGATGATAAGTTTGCTGTTAAGGAAACACCTAAATCTCGAATTGAGGAACCTGCGTCAGATAACAAAAAATTGTTTAGGTGATATGCAGCTTTAGGATTAGCGTACACTAGGTATAACTTATCTAAATCTTTTTGCAACAGAGAATAATTTTGAGAAAAATTAAAGAACTTCAAATCATCAGCAAAGAAAGAGACTTCACTATGCTCAACAGCTTGAGCAGAATCGCTTACAAACAACAGAAATAAAGAGGGTCCTAAAACGCTACCTTGAGGTACGCCACTAATAACTGGTTTCCGATCAGAAAAAGCGTCAAAAATGTTGACCTTTTGTGTACGATTCGTCAAAAAAGAAGTTAACCATTTTAATAGCATTCCATTTATCTCATAATGCTTCAACGTCTCTATCAATTTAGAATAAACGACAGAGTCGAAAGGTTTACTAAAATCGACATAAAACAACGTCAACAGTAGGGATGCAACGGATCCGGGTTTTCCAATAGTATCGGATCCGGATCCGGATCCGTACAATTCAAAAAACGGATCGGATCAGATACGGATCCATAAAATTTAAAATAACGGATCCGGATCGGATCCGGATCTTTAATTATTAAAATAACGGATAATAACGGATCCGGATCCGATTCCATGAATATGCATTATGAATGCTTAATTTTTTTAATACTTAAATTTTTGTTCGCAAGTACATGCTCATTAGTTTAAGAAGCAGAATTACTGTAAGATGATGAAATAAGCAAAGCTGCATGAGCTTGGTTCAGTGGTCAGGATTGATCTTAATTCGGCTGTAGCTTGAAAAACTGCGAATCTGGCGTCTTCCTCTCATTAATCGGAAATGCAAAAGCATGTCTAGCCCTATCTGAAACTATTTGCATAGCTGATAACGAAACTAAATCGCAATGTAATCTTTGCGCAGCAAAGCTTTTCAGAAGCAGTGGAGGGGTACCACCCAATGTTTTTTTTGTACAAGGTCCGTTTGTACATGTACAAAGATGGTCCCCAAAAGTCTTTGTACATTTAGTACATGCAAATTTTTGTGTATTATAGTACAATAGCGATTTTAGTGTGGTAAAACAGGGGTTTCGATCTTTGGTAGCGTATTCTATCTAATTTCTGGATTTCTAACGCCAAAAATTATTAAAACTTGTCTGAAAACGGCGCGAAGCGCCGAATAATTTGACATCTTTCCATTCTAAATGTAAATTCTGCTATTTTAAAGATATATAGGACAAACAATTACTCATTTCGGCGCGAAGCGCCCGAAATTTTTGGGAATTTTACACCTTTTCACAGTTTTTGTCTTCTTAAAAATCTTTGTACATTTTGTACACACAAATTTTTGGGTACTATAATATCGTACAGTAGCGATTTTAGTGTTAAAAACAGAGTTGCTCGACTTTTGGTAGTGTATTCTAGCAAATTTCTGCGTCTCCAAGAGTAAAAATCACTATCATCTTAAAAGGGCGCTAAGCGCCGAAAAATTTGACATTTTTCCTTTTGGAATCCAATTTCTGCCAATTTAAAGATATATGCAGCACACAGTTACTCATTTCGGCGCAAAGCACCGAAAATTTTTGCGAATTTCAGACCTTTTTTGCAATTTTTGTCTTCCCAAAAATCTTTGTACATGTACAAAGACGGTCCCGAAAAGTTTTTGTACATCGGGAAAAATCTTTTCCGAGTACAAAAAAACACTGGTACCACCTGTATGAAAAAGCGTCTGCAAACTAAGCATGCGGCGGACTATAAAAAGTTCAAAGCAGAGGAGTCCCAGCAAATCGAAGAAAAGGAAAGAGGTATTCTTGTTAAGCACAGATTGTAGAAGATTCGCGTCTGGCATGTCTACTTTCCTTTGCAGAAAAACGCGCAGATTGCGAAAAGACTGCTTTGAAACATGAAAAGCAAAAATTACAAATGACAATGGAAGCATGCTTACTTGCTGTATGAAATATTTTATTTTTATGAGAGGATTCCTAATTAACTTATGTACGATTTAAGGGTAAAAAATGAATAACAAGATCAATTGATATAGATGAGCGGTTAGTTGAGCTTATGACTTTGAGCAATCAGAAAAGCTGCTGTTTCTTAAATACAATTTGCCTGTCATTGAATTTGAGTATTAAGTCAATCAAAGTAAAGCTTTTGTCTCATAATGATGTTGTTTCTTCAATACAATTCAAGGTTTAATGATCTTTTATCATAATCTCTTGGATCCGTTTAGGATCCGTTTGAAACTGTAAAAATAACGGATCCGGATCCGGATCCGGATCTTATTTTTTAAAAATAGCGGATCCGGATCCGGATCTTAATTTTTCGAAATACCGGATCCGGATCCGGATCCAAAATAATACCGGATAATAACGGATCCGGATCCGGATATCCGTTGCATCCCTAATCAACAGGAATAGATGCGTCAAGTGATTTAACCCACATGTTTGTACACTTAAAAAGCTGAGTTTCACATGACTTTCCTTTTTGAAAACCAAACTGCCGTGAAAATAAATTAGTTTTCGACTTTAAAGAAACAATTGAAGCTCTCTTTATAATGTACTCCATAATTGTACAAGTGACGCATCAAAGAGATATTGGATGGTAATTTTCAACTGAAGAATAATCACCCCTTTAAAAATAGGTACTACAATCGCATCTTTCCAACAAGAAGGCACTTCACCACTTCTATAAGAAACTTCGAAAATAAAACTAAGTGGCTCAACAAGAAATGGACATAATCTTATAAAGGAGGTGGCGACTAATCGAGCTGAAGAGCCGCAATGCGTTATTTTAACTAAATTTGATCAATATTGCAATTCTGCCTACGTATTTCTTTGATTTTTACCATGGGTAAAAGAAATTGGCGCTTCGAAAAATGTCGATACCAGTTTAAGTGCCAGGTCACCATCACGTACGTCTAACTTTGCTGTATTAAATGCTGCAAATGATAATTCTGCCGACTGTGTTATTTGCTACAAGTTAGTCACTGATGACGATACTGCTTTATTATGTGATTTTTGTGAACACTGGGGTCATACATCTTGCTTAAAAGTTGACGATCATGACTATGAAACTTATTCAAAGCCCCATTCCGCTTTCTATTGTTTCCATTGTAGACCGATCGTGAAAAAATATCTTCATATTGAACAACGTTTAGACAATTTTGCTACTCAGCTTGCTGACTTACAAAATAAATTGATCACCTTGAACGTTCACGAAATTGTTCTACTGATTATGATAAAAACGATTTGTCTGCCATGATAAATGATGCGATTGAAAGGGATTCTAAAAAGTGCAATGCCGTTTTATTCAATTTGCCTTTATCAAACAGTGTCGAGGACATAAATCAGGTAAAATCTCTGATTGACTCTTATTCTGATGGTCACGATCTAGTGTCGTCCGATGTTACTCAGCGTCTTTCGTGATCGTCCCATTCATGGAAATCGCATTCAATTTGTCAAAGTTTGCCTGACTTCGGCTCAGGCAAGGCATCACTTTATCTCACTGATTAATAAGACAGTCCGTGTCAATCCAAAGGCCCACTTTTGCATCTACGTTGTCGTCCTGACCTATCCTTTCTACAACAAAAATGGCAATGCGAACTGGTTTATGAGCTGAATGATCGCAAATCTCGAGGTGAACAAGGATTATACATAGATTTTCGTGCTGATTGCGTTAAATGTAAACCTAATGTAAATACTAATAGCCCGCGACTCGCTCATTAGGTATCCGCGCCCCAAGATTATTTAAAATTTCAATGTTTTTATGCTAATGCTCGAAGTCTTTTGAACAAACTTAGCAACTTACATTTTTGCTGAATGAAGAAAGTTTTGATGCTCTATTTTTTTCTGAAACATGGTTTCATATTGATATTTCCGATGGATTATTGTGCCCTGGTAAAAATTATCGCATTTTCCGCTGTGATCGAAACTGTAAGCGTGGTGGGGGTGTAGCTTTATTTCTTAAAACTTCTTTTAATGCTATTCAAATAAATCCTCCACCCGCTTTTAAAGCTCCCAAAATTCTGATAACTGATATTTTTGATTCTAATAGAAAGATCAGATTTATTTTGGTTTACCGACCTCCTGATTTTGATCTAGCTTATGCTGAAATTTTATGTAGATGTATTGAATGGGCTTGTTCTGTTCCTTTCCCTTTTGTAATCTTAGGGGATTTTAATTTGCCAAAAATCAATTGGTGGATAAGTTTGGTTCCTACTGATAATCTAAATACCCTATTTTTCGACACACTTTTGGGCACTGGTTTACATCAATTAATAACAGAAAATACTCATGAAAAAAATATACTAGATCTTCTCTTTACATATAATCAAATTTCTAACGTAAAAGTTGATATTCCTTTTTCTAATAGTGATCATAATTCAATTATATTTGATTGTCTTTTGATGCCAGCCCGTAATCCTAGATCATCTTTTTTAACTTTCGTAAAGCTGATTTTGATGCGTTAGGTCTAGCACTGTCTCAGATTTCTTGGCCTGATCTTTTTGATACCTGTTCTAATGTAAATGATATGTATAATTTGTTTGTTGGAGTGCTTCACTCTTTAATTTATGCATTTGTTCCATTAACTCACCCCAAGCCCATGAAGCGTAAATATCCCAAACTAATTAAAAGAATGTTAACTAAAAAACGTATGCTTTGGAAGAAACATAAACTTTATCACTCCACCGATACAAAAATCAAATGTAAATCTTTTTGTAGAAAAGTGGATTTTGAAATTAAAAATTTCTCTGCTTCTGAAGAAATTAATCTTCTTTCTGACAAAAGTTTGAAATCATTTTATAAATTTGTCAATAATCGGTTGAATAATCATCGCTCTTTTCCACCTCTTTTTCATGACCACAAAATCGTTTCTGATCCTTTAGAAAAGGTAAATTTGTTTAATAACTACTTTTCTTCTGTTTTTTCTGTTGATAATGATCATCTTCCTTTTTTAGATTCGATGACTGGTTTTGCTTCGCAAACCATTCATTTTGACGCTTGGAACGTGCAACTGGTTTTAAATCAAATAAAAGGTTCTTTTTCTATTGGTCCCGATGGACTCTGTCATTTTTCTTGAAAAAACTTCCAAATTATCTTGCTGAGCCTTTAGCTAGTATCTTTAATGTTTCTTTTTTGACTAGCACTATCCCCAATTTATGGAAATTGGCAAATGTAACCCAGTCTTTAAAAAAGGTGACGCGGCTTTAGTGAGTAATTACAGGCCGATTTCTATTTGCTGCTCATCAAGTAAAATCATGGAAAATTTGATTAATTCAAAAATTGTCGATTTTCTCACTACAAACAGACTCTTATCTTCTTCTCAGTTTGGTTTTCAAAAATCAAAGTCTTATGAATTACAACTACTTAAATGTAAACACAGTTGGACGGTATCTTTGAGTAATAGGACTCCTGTTGATGTAGCTTACATCGACTTTTCTAAAGCTTTCGATAAAATTCTATTATCTAAGCTTTTATATAAGCTCTCAAAATATGGAATAAAAGGTCTACTTTTTAATTGGCTTGATTCCTTTTTACATGGTCGGTCTCAGCGTGTTTGTATTGACGGAGTTTTTTCTGATTTCATGCCTGTTGGCAGTGGTGTCCCCCAAGGTAGTTGTATTAGTCCTACTTTATTCTTGATTTATATTAATGACCTATGTAATTTGATTGAATATAGTAAAATTTACCTCTTTGCCGATGATGTCAAAATCTTTGGTCCATCTTCTGATTATCATTTAATACAAAAAGATCTGGACAATATTTATATTTGGTATATAAATTGGCAACTCCTGTTGCTTCGGAAAAATGTGCAGTTTTACATCTTGGTAAAAATAATCCAAAAAAGCTTTATTCTTTGAATAATATAAATATTCCAAATGATATTTGTTCCGTTCGTGATCTGGGTGTTTATTTTTCCCATAATCTCAATTGTAAGGAACATTTAAATCACATAATTAAAAAAGCTGTTTCTCGTTGTTTTCTAATACACAAAGCTTTTCTTTCTTCTGATAAAGAAATTTTAGTTAGGGCTTATACTACTTATGTAAGACCTATGCTTGAGTATGCTGTTTCTGTATGGAATCCATATTATGCAAATGATATAAATCGTCTTGAAAATGTTCAGCGTAAATTTACTAAACGTCTTTTTGGTTTTAATAGCAATTTATCCTATCTTGAACGCCTAAAGCTTCTTAACCTGCCTTCTTTAGAACTTCGTCGTCTTCACATATATCTATGTCTCATGTATCAAATTATTAATGGTTTATCTTGTATTGATGCTAATGAATTCTTCATTTTTAGTCAAGGCACTACCCGATCAGTTAACAGTCGTAAAGTTACACTACCAGTTGTCCGTTCCAATGCTCACCTCAACGATTTTTCGCAAAGATACCGAAAAATCTGGAACTCCTTACCTGATCAAATTGTCTCTTCTCCCAAAATCGGTTTGTTCAAAAAAGAGCTCCTAAACATTGATTTTACAAATTTATTGTTGGGGCATATCTAGTTGTATCACTTTCGTGATCTGTGTATGTCCTTTTGTTCAGTCGCTATTTTATCATGTATTTGTGTTTTATCAATTTTCGTGTATTTTTCTGACAATAAACACTTTCTTCTTCTTTCTTCATAAAATATGAACAAATACCATCAGGCCCAATAGAGAAAGTTTGCTTAAGATTTTGGATGGAATTTAGTATGCTATAAATACAATGATTTTTCAACATTTTATGCTATTAATAAAATGATTTTTCAACAACGGCGCTCTATTTTTGGACGATTTCAGACCTCCCAAAAAGAGGTGAAAAAAGTGGAAAAGGTATAGAAAGAAAGAAAGAAAGAAAGAAAGATTTATTCGGTCTACAAAATACACGTACAAATTTAAAATATACGTACACATTACAATACAAATAATAAGGAAAAGGACAAATGTCATATAAATGCATAATTGAAATTCATGTACATATTGCAAACACACGTATTTAATTGTAAAAAAAACGAATAAAGTGATAAAAGAAAGTAGTGTAATGTAAATGTAAGACACGCGGGTACGTACAGGCAATGAATTATAACTGCGCTTAGATACGCCCCTTGAGAAAAATGGATAAATCAAATTGTTTCAATTTCATCGTAAAAATGTTCGAATTAGCTGAGCAGATGATATCATCAGGCAAATAATTCCAGACAGAAATCACACGATTGCAAAATTCAAATTTTCTAACATTTTTGTTTACACGGTTAACGTAAAGTTTGCAAGAATTTACAGCACGATTTGAGTTTACATTAAATGTGAAGAAGTCTTCAACAGGTAACAAATTATCCTTGATTATAGAGCGTGTCATTGATAAATCACTTTGCATTCTACGTAATTCGAGTCTCTCCAAGCCCAATTCCTTTAATCGGGCATCGTAGGAGATAGTTTTATCAGAAAAAATTCGTTTGGTAAATTTTCTTTGGACATTTTCAACATTATTTATGTCACATAACAGATAAGGATTCCAAACAGACGAACCATATTCCAAAATTGGTCGGACATAGGTTGTAAAGGCTTTTACTAACAAAGTTTTATCTCTTGAAACAAAACTCCGTAAAATCAAGTTTGCAATTCTCATGCCTTTTTTTACAATGTTTGTACAATGAGTTCTAGAAGATAAATCTTTACTTATTAAGACACCAAGATCCTTCATCTCGGATATATCATGTGGGATTTCAAAATTATCTATACCGTAAGAGTGCTTGGGATTAGATTTTCCTAAATGCAAAACAAAACATTTGCTGAGTGAGATCTTAAGCTGCCAGATATCAGCCCACCTCTTAATATGCATTAGATCATTTTGCAAGTCCAAAAAATTGGAAGCTGAATTAGATATTTTAACATCATCAGCAAATAGCGAAATTGAGCTGGTACTTTGAAAATCACATAAATCATTTATGAATAACAAAAAAAGGGTAGGGCCTAAAACACTACCCTGTGGCACCCCACTGGAAACAGGGAGCGGAAGAGACAATGAATCTCCAACTTTAACCCTTTGGGATCTATTACTCAAAAAGCATTTTAACCAATTTAGGCAAAAACCACTTATGCCATAGGCAGCTAATTTTATAAGCAGTTTTTCATGCGAAACTGTATCAAAAGCTTTACAAAAATCGATATAAACAATATCGATTGGGCAATTTTCATCAAGATTTTTGGACCACTGATTTTTGCACTTTAAAAGTTGCAGTGTACAAGATTTATTTTTTCTAAATCCAAACTGATTTTCAGAAAGCAATTATTTTCATTTAAATGGGTAGTTGAGCTAATATTAATTATCGATTCCATGACCTTACACAGAACACAACAAAGGGACACGGGCCGATAGTTTTCTATGGATGATAAGTCACCTTTCTTAGGTATAGGCACAACAATAGCTTCCCTCCACAGGTCGGGGATGCACCCTGTCCTGTAGAAACTTCAAAGATTGACATCAAAGGTCATAACAAGGACTAATTTTAACTTTTTCACAAAATATGCACACAGGCCATCAGGGCCAAGTGACAATGAAGGTTTTAGTCGATTTAGAGCATCCAAAATTGTAAATAAGTCAAATTTGCAAGAAACACTATGATTCGGTTAATTTTATCAGGAAATACAGGTAAAACATTATTGTCATTTACAAAATTGTTGGCAAAATTTGTATTAAAAGCATTTGCTTTGTCTAAATCATCCACAATAGTGATGCCGTTGCTTTTACAACAGTGGAATTTTCTTTTTGTCATTCCAATCGAGTCTATTTACAAAGAGAAAAGTTTTTAAATTATTCCGCTCTGTAGTAGCTTTCCTTCTTCATTTGCAAGATGTTCATTCATCAAAGTTTTTACCCATATTTTGGTCAATTTCTTACATTTCTCTAACGTTTTAGTCATCCCTATTAACCTGTTGCATTGTTTCCACAGTTTGCTTTGCTTTGTAGCCTGCATTCTTGTACAGAATTTGGCAGAAGATTTCTGCGATTTTCTTTTTCAGTGGAGCGAATTCTGGAGATAGCTGTGTTGAGAATGGACAAAAAGCCTTCGTGTGAAATCAATGCCACTACACAATGACGAAAAATTTTTCCCATTCAACATGAATGCCAAGAAAGCTTCACTGTTGATAGAATTGCCTTTGTTGAAATCAAGCGTTATTGAGAGTACTCAATCCTCATTTTGCTGTGTTAATACTGCCAAATTAAACGAAATTATTTCATGATCACTGCAATAGCAAAAGGTATTCGTTACGTAGAAACTATTAAAAAGGAGAGTTCACGAGATGTACTCAAAATAAAGATCCTGAAATATTGCAAGATTTTCCGGATGCGGTTCGTTTGTCATTAAATTTGAGACCTACAGGTTTACAAAACATTCATAAAATATTTGTGTAACTGGGGTTCCTGTATGCAGAATGAGAGGCAAAGTTTAGGTCAGGTAGGTTAAAATCGCCAGTATTATGCATTTTTTCGTGTTTTCAATGTACTTTTCAAGAAAAAGACACAATTTTTGAGCATATTGAATATCATATTTTGGTGGCCTATAGCAAAAAAAATTTTGGGTTTGGTCAATAATGTCAACCAAATCGCTAAGAAAAACGATGGACAGCATGCATTTAAATTGTCGCAGCCGCAGGACGATGTTAAAGTTCAAAACACATTTATTCCCATAGCTACGACGCATTTTTATACGTTTTTATCGACTTTTAAAATAGAAAGTTTTCTAGACTCCCTCTATGGGAATATCCTGGCTATACCTACGGTTGCAACGCAACTAGACTGAGTCCGTATCCAGGATTTTGTTTCGGATGGGGGTGGCTAAAAAGCAAAGGAGAGTAAAGAAAAAATCAAACTCATATTGCTAATCTGATTCGGCTCTGGATGGCAGGCGTTATTATTTAAGATACAGTAATTACACTTATAGAAGTAATCATAACGGAGTATTTACATAGCGAGAAAAAGATTGTTTTGCTAAATCAAAACGATGTCAAGCGGTAAAAATTCCTCCTACGAGACACCATGCCACAAGGGGAAATTTTTAGAGATGGCGGCTGATGCAACTGAAAAGATTGGGCCGCTCGTGTTAACTTCCCGCTTCAGTAATTACTGTAAACCAGACATCTACGTGCGTATTTTTATCATAGGCTACATTTGAAGGAACGAAACACATTGTCGCAGCTACTTATGCTTTTGTATCGCACAAAAAATCGTTTTGATTTTAATTCACTTCTTGACGCAGTCTACATATTTTAGCTGGCATCCCGAAAATAATCATAGCAAGGTAAACCTTGATGTTTCCTACCCCAACGAAACTTTCGGGCAAATGATTTTTAATCATGCAGGACGTCTGGATTACTTTGCCAATTTCACGAAGCAGGTATGTACGCACTGAAGAAGCCGGGCTTACATTTGCCGCTGTGAATCATTGAAAGAATCCAGATTTTTCCAAGACATATCATATGTACATCGTGATTCAACGACG